>CM076576.1:133528178-133922336 GCA_034641835.2 Pinus albicaulis
TCTTACAACATATAGGAATGAAGACTCACTACGACATACGAGGGCACCCACACGCTTGTTTACCGGCCTCTCACCTGGAGAGGATCACAACCCACGTTTTCAGTTTGCCGACTCCTTCACCGGAAGGCTACGAACCACCGTCTCGTTTACCGACCTCACACGGAAGAGAACTACAACCCACCGGCCCGAAGGCTACAACCCTCAGCACCTCTATGGACCACGTTTCATCAATTTTCTGCCCAGATCCAAGCTTCCTTTAGGACACGTCTTATGACCACATTTCATCATATTTTCAAACTGGACCCTTTCCATACTTTTAAGCTCAAACATACATCACCAACAGATACTTATCAATTCAGACAACACAGATCAGATAGCAGAAACATAGTAGAACAGATCAGACATTTCATACCCCTTGTATCAACAAACCCTAGTTTGCATACGCGCTTTCCATTCACTGATGTCGCGTATATACGCGCTTCCATTCACATAAACCCGCGTATACTTCAGTACAAATTACAAAGTCAATTTTATTGCGCATACGCGCTTTCTCTTCAGCGAAGCCGCGTATATACGCGCTTCCTCTGCAGCGAACTAGCGTATAGATCTTCAACTATTATAGAGCAGCATACTTCTTCAGATCAGACATTCAGTTCAGATTTAACTTTCTGTCTCTGACAGATGTTCGCCTCCTCTCAGATCTAAGCCTTCCATGAACAGATCTAGCAAATACAAGTACAATACAGATCTAGATCCCCTTCTTCATCACTCCTTCATCGATGCATCATACATTCAGATCTTTCATTCAATTGTAACCCTTTCCATTCAGATATACTTCAGAGAGAAGTATTCATTCAAGCTCAGACATCTTGCACCCACTCTCATACTTTGCATAATGAATTTCTTCTCCTTTTATAGGTTTACCCTTTTTCAATACCATGAGCCAAAACCACAATACTTCCGATGGTATTCCTAGACGGGGTCATTTAGACGAATCATTACCCAATACAATGGGTCAATACCATGGTGGTTACCCCTGGTTTTGCATTTTAAGAGCGCTTTTGCCCATACGCGACTTGGCACGTTGATTCCCGCGTGCATACGCGACTTCCCTTAGGAAAATCCGCGTATTCCTAGAGACATATTCTTTTCATCAAGATTTAGCACATGCTGAAATCCTTTCTTCATTGCCTTCTGTACACACTGTAGATACATCAGATTTACTTCATCAAGAACATATTCTATCAAGCACAACTTCATCAAGTAAGTTGCCATCATATTCATTTAGTGGGTTGCCATCAAGGACAACACTCTGCATCATATTGCCAACATATGCTAAATACTCTTCCACAAGAAGAAACTCTTCCAAAAAATCCTTATACTGTCTTAAGCATGATTGTGATCTTGAACGTTTTAGTTGTGTGTTTTCACTAAGTACCATAGTTGTTCTTGCTCTTAAACGCTTGTCCAAAATATCATAATGATGAGTGGAAGATGGCTATGATATCTTAGTTTTTCATTGCTTTCAGTCTTTATGTTTGCATTTTCACTCAATTACACAGTCAGGATTGTTCTAAAAACTCTTCCAAAAGAAGGAACTCTTCCAAAATACCAATCATGATGGACAAACAGACTGTATAATTCCATAGAATAATGCATGATAGCTTAGTTAGGATACTCCGGAGTTTAATTGCACTTAACTCATGCTCAGTTGTTCTGTTTTAAGTTTGATAATGACTTGTAGCTCAGCACTGTTTTAGATTAGTGACATTTTAAGTTCAGTTTTAGCTTAACTCATTACATTTGCACTCCATATTCAGTTGTCATTCACTGCATACTAGATTACTTCAGTTGTTAAATTTAATAAAACAGTCTTCATTATTTACAAACCTCTTCTTGTTCTAAAATCCATAATTGATTCATAAACATATGAACAGAAGACCATATCACTTTAAGGCCTGAAGTACTTCTGCAACTTCCTTATCATCTTACAAACAAACATTTCCTCAATAGACTATTTCAAAACTCTATAACCTTTGAGTGAAGTGTAGTGCTATAAAACTGAGTTGCAGAATAGAGTTAGGAACTAGATTTAGAGTAGAATATCTTATGATGATAACAATGTTTTACTCCAATTATACTTCAACAAATCTCTAATCAAGGATAAAATGTTGCATCATTATAATTTAGTTGTTTAAACTGTTTAGTTAGGAAGATTTGCATACTTAGTTGACCATGTCTCAAGCTCTCTCTCAAATGCCTTTGATGAAAGAATTTGACAAGTTTAGTTTGTGTTTTGAATCATTTGCTTAAAAGTCATTATCAAGCTTTGCTTTTGCTTATTCATAGTTTAGATTTAATTCTATTTTTAATATTGCATTTGCATTTACCATTTGACATCAACCAATTAGGTTTCACTCTGTTTCTAATCATTAGCTTCCTTCCATTAGCTTTCTAGTCATTTTCCTTGTGAACATAAAACCACCAAAAGATCAAAAACATCAGAAATCATCACAAAAGACCAAAAACATCACAAAACACTACACACAACGCATTAAGAAACAAGCACCTAGGTACATACAGTACACTTCACTTTAGCAGTTTACCAACCCTGGTTGACAATTAAATGAGCTCAATTTAGGAGACTAGATTGAGACCAAACACTAGGTATTTAGGATGAATGGCGCTGCACCTGTCTCAATTGCTACGCGTTCGAAGGATTATGCTGGATCACGTCAGGCAGCTAGGAAGGAAGTCGTGGATGGCCCACCTCCTCCTCCTGTCTCTGGTCCCTTGGAAATTGAGAAGCCTATTGCTGAACCTATTGTGAGACCACCTTCTGAATGTGTTCTGCAAAGGTCTTCCTACAATCCAAATGCCCGTGCCGCTCAACACTACAGTATTGTTGAGGATTTGGCACAGGCGCCTTCTACTATGTCTGCATTGGAAGTCTTTCAAAGTTTCCCTTCACAACGGAAAGCTCTGTTATCTACGATCAGTGGAATTGACCCCACTAATTCTAGTCTTCTCACCTTCGACCTAGAAAACTTTACCCCGTGACTTTCGCATCAAATTTCTCTTGTAATACAAGTCAGGATCAACGGTCTTAACATCCATAGGGCTGTTGTGGATGAAGGTGCTTCTACCTGTTTCATGTCATCCGCCTGCTAAAAGCCCATTGGCTCTCCGATGCTTTCATCATCTCCAAATGCCTTAGAGGCATTCTATGGTCGGGAATCAAAACCCCTGGGTGTTCTCTAGAGTTTGTCGATTACGTTACAGGGGAAGACAATCAACATAGAAGTAGAAGTGGTTGACGCCAAGCTTAACTACAATCTACTTCTCGGCCGCAGTTGGACTCGTGCTATGCTATGCGTGACCTCCACCCTCTTCCGACTTCTTAAATTCCCTCATGAGGCCAAAATCGTTACTGTGGATCAATTTTCTTTCTTCACCTCCACCTCTGAGAACAACGTTCCTTACGTGGATCACATCCCCAATCCCCCTGACAGTGTAGGACCCGGTCTCTTCAAAGACCTCGTCCTCATGGGTATTTTTCCCATGCCACCACTGCACACCGTTCAAGTTAATATGTTCTCTAGGTCTGACGACCCATGGATCATCCATTTGCCTGAACAGGTGACTGATTTTCGAGAATTGATGCCCTTAAATCCAGTAGAGATTAATTACTGTGAAATCGTCGCCGCATCCGATCCTCCTCCTTCTCAACATGCTCCCTCGAGCATGGCTTTAGATATCTATTCTCAATCCCCCTAGCTTGGCGAGGCCGACTCGCCTGATCCTCTTAAAGATATTTTCCCTTTTGACGAAGCCATTGTTGAAACAATGTCTCTTGAGGAGCTACCTTGGAGCGATGGGCATCATCGTTCCTCCTTCATGCCCAGCCTAGGGGCAATGTCCAATTGTCTAGAGCGTTTTGCATCTCAGGTTCCTACTCCCCCTCTCCAGACGCCTATATTGATACATGAGGTCCTTTCGAAAGGAAACCTGAGCAACATTACTCAAACCATTCCAATCGACATCTCCGTCAAATCGGGGATAGTTGAGAACATACATGTGGGAGTGAATTTTTCTCCTGATGAGATACGAGTTTATACTGATCTTTTCCGTGAATTCAGAGACATGTTCGCTTGGTCCTATGAGGAAATTCCTTGGATTGACCCCAGCATAGTAGTGCATTAGATTCCTACCTATCCCGGTGCGAAACCCGTGCGCCAACGCCTACGCCCAGTGCATCCTCGAAAATCCGCTGCCATTAAAGTAGAAGTTGAAAAACTTCTGAACACAGGCTTCATTTACCCAATTCCCCTCACAGAATGGGTCTCAAATATTGTCCCTGTAGATAAGAAATAGGGTACTATAAGAGTCTATGTTGATTACCGTGATATTAATCGGGCCTGTCCTAAGGACAACTATCCCACTCCCTTCATAGATCAAATCATTGACGAATGTGCTGGGAGTGAGATTTATTCCCTGATGGACAGCTTTTCTGGGTATAATCAGATAAATATTTTACCTGCCGATCAACACAAGACTGCATTCATCTATCCGTGGGGTACCTTTGCCTATAAAAAGCTCCCGTTCAGCTTGAAGAATGCTGGAGATACTTTCCAGCGTGCTATGTCTTACGCATTCCATGACATATGCCATATCATTTAGCCTTATCTGGACGATCTTCCAGCTCACTCAGCTCAGCGGGAGGACCATCCCGAACACCTCTGCCATATTTTCCTTCGCTGTAGACGTTATAATATCTGGCTTAACCCTCATAAATGCATCTTTTGCGTGGATTATGGCCGTCTCTTGGGGTTTATAGTCTCCAAGGACGGGATTCGCCTCGACCCTCTAAAGGTTGAGGCTATTATTAATCTCCCATCACCCTCCTCGTTACACCAATTGCAGAGTCTGCAAGGAAAAGCTAATTTCCTTCGACGCTTTATACCAAACTACGTGGAAGTGGCCAAAGGATTCACGCGTCTTTTAAAGAAAAACGTTCCCTTTCACTGGGACGAGATTGCTCAACGATCCTTTGAGAAGCTTAAGATGTTACTTGTTAATGCTCCATTGCTTCATCCTCCAAAATATCACTGTGATTTCACTCTATATTTGGCCGCCGCGTTTAGCACCATAGCTATGGTTCTGGTGCAGGATGACGATGATGGAAATGAACACATTGTTTATTACCTATCATGGAATCTTCTCGACATAGAAACACGTTACGCTCACGTCGAGAAATTGGCATTAGCCACAGTGCAAGCTGTGCAACGTTTCTGCCACTACATCCTGCTGCGTACAGTAACCGTGGTTTCGGATTGCAACCCCATGACGTACATTCTATCTCGACAATTACTGGGGGGGAAATACTCCAAATGGATCGTTATCCTTCAGGAGTTCGACTTGGAGTTTACCACTGCTAAGTCAACCAAATCAGTGGTTTTTGTGTATCTCATTTGCTCCCTCCCGACAGACTCCACCCCATCTCACTCTGAGGAACATATCCCGGACGAAACCCTCTTCCTTATCAGTACTCGCGATCCATGGTACAGCGAAATTATTGTGCATCTTCAAACATCAACTTTCCGGTATGAGTTGACCAAAGATGCCCGACATCGGATTCGGCATCAGTCTCAACCCTACCGCATTATAGGAGATACTTTATACCGGGTTGGAGTAGATTAGGTGCTCTACCAGTTCCTCACCCTGGAGGGGGCTGAAAGAGTCTTGAATGACTGTCACAGTGGCACCTGTGGTGGTCACATGTCTGGATATGCCACCGCCCAGAAGATTCTATGTGCGGGCTACTTCTGGCCGTCGATATTCAAAGACTGTATTGTTACAGTCCGAAAATGTCATGCTTGCCAGGTTTTTCAGCACAAGATGCGCGTGCCACCTCTCCCTTTGCATCCTGTCATTACTGTTGGCCCTTTTGAAAAATGGGGCGTAGATTTCATGACGTGTAACCCTCATTCGGCTGGGGGGCATGCATATATAATCGTCGCTGTCGACTACTTTACTAAGTGGGTCGAAGCGATGCCTACACTAGCTGTCGACGATAAGACAGCTGCCCAGTTTACTTTCAACCACATTATTGCACGTTTCGAGGTCCCTCAGGCCATTATTACCAATCATGGTACTCATTTTCTAGATTACATGATGGCTGAGCTGACATCAAGATTGGGCTTACGACATGATAGCTCAACGCCATATTACCCCCAGGCAAATGGCCAGGTTGAGGCTGTGAACAAAGTTTTGGTCACAATGCTTCAACAAAAAATTGGTATTCATAAGTCCAATTGGCATCTCCAATTGTTCTCAGCTCTATGGGCCTACCGGACGTCAGCAAATAGTGCGACTGGATTCACACCATTCCAATTGGTGTATGGTCTGGAAGCGACTCTTCCGGTTGAGTGCGAAATTCCTTCTTTAAAGTTGGTTGTGGAACTTTTTCCCGACACTTCTCCTGAAGAAGAGCGTCTCTTGTATTTGGAATGACTAGATGAAACCCGCCGCTTGGTTGCTTTAGTCATTGAAGCACAGAAGAAGCGGGTCAAAGCCCACTTTGATCAATCCATATCTCCGCATTCCTTTGTCGAAGGGGACCTCGTCCTCCTATACGACCAAGCGCACGATAAACTTGGAGCTGGCAAGTTCCAACCCATGTGACATGGGCCTTACATAGTAAAACGAGTATTGAAAAATGGGGTTTATGAGCTCATTGATTACGAAGGAGTTCCATTGGCGCAGCCTAGAAATGGGTTGTACCTTAAAAAATACTATGCTTGAGTTATTTTTTGGTGTGGTGTGTGTACATAGGTGTGTATATTCATTTGTGTGCATGTTTGGTGTGGTGTGCAATGTAAGCATTTTTCTGCTGATCGGGTCTTCCCGATTGTGCAGATGTCTATTACTCCGTTTATGGGTTTCGCGGATGGTGCTTCACGCAGTACCAGGAATCTGTCCTCGGCAGCCTAGGTAATCTATGATCCTGCTGGTGAGTTGGTTAATTTGCAAGGTGTGTGTCTAGGGCCTACCTCAAATAATTTTGTGGAGTATAGTGCTATTTTAGAATTATTAACCGAGGTTGTTAACCTTGGCATTTGTGCATTACTTGTGTATCTGGACTCACAGCTTGTAGTATTACAACTTAACGGTCATTATTCAGTAAGAAACCCATCCATTTTACGTCTGTATCTACGTATTGGTTTACTGGAAAGAAATTTTTATTATATCACATATCAACACATACCCAGGCATATGAATACATTAACAGATGCAGTAGCTAATTTGGTTTTAGATAGACATTTGCACAACTTATAAAAAAAAACATCATCACATGTAAAAAGATCCATCCAGAAATAGATATATAGATATATGTGTCGAATAGTTTACAGTACATCACATAAAGTAAAAAATATACATGTTTGACTGATAATAGCCGAAGACAACATGTCTCTCAAAAAATATGCATATGAAAGCCCTAAATAATCTAATCAGCATGGTACTCGTGGTAGCACGCCACCGCGCGCACCAATCGCCTCAGTAGTCTGTGAAGGCAACTAGGCACCCCCACAGTGTGTCACTGGTAAGATAATGGGACATCTGCCAGTCGTGCATAGTCCAAAACTCCCTGGGAAATGCCCTCCAGGTTTTGGATCAGCTCTCTCCCTTCACCACCCTCAGCTTGAGGGTCATGTATGAGATGGGTCCTCCGCACAATGGGCGACATGCCCGCGGGCCTCTCTGGGCCAACATCTGCATTCACATAAAATTGTTGTTAGAACGGACATGTATAACCAAAAAATTCATAAATATATGAAAATCAAAAAGAGAATCATACCCAGCTCCTCATCCTAGTCCTCCCCCTCTGGGAGCAGAAGATCGAGATCTCTGGTGAAATCGGTCCCAGCATAAGTCCAATCTTCAACCACGATCAGTTGATGCCATAACCACCCAAAGAACTTGGGTCTCCAAGACATCTGTTAACCTCCTCCTAACCTGGGCATAAGTGCTGCCCAGCGAGCCATCCTTGGCTCCCTCGGTATCAGATCGGAAACTATTGCCCCTTGGCCTTGGAAAATGGGTAGTCGTTCCAGGATGAACGACACCAGAATGGAACCATAGCCAAACTGTTTTAGTTTGGCTTGCTTGCATCTTGTTAGCTGCCTCTTGATATTTCTTGTCACTACTGTAGCTCAATCAAACAGTGTAGGATTCATACACTCGGAGGCTAGTATGAGTTGGGCCTTGGTTGCCTCATGTGGAGCTTGCGATCCTGCAGCTCACGTAATGGTATGAAGCACTACCCTGAGTGCTAGGTCGCGGACAGTGTGGATGTCCACCTTCCCGCTTCCCGATCCTTTTTGTGCCCCTGGGCACACTCTTGCCATTACCATCTCCATTTTCTCTCCGGAAGGTCTGCTGCCAGTTATGATTGGCACTGGACCTCTGCGCGACAATCCGGTTATAAAGTAAACATCAAAGACCTCAAGAGCTAATACTTGGTCCCAAATTTTGAATACTTCCTCATTTTCATCCCATATGCTGACCAAGTACTGCAGCAGCTCAGGTTGAGCTCGTAAGCATGACGTAAGGAAGAATTTTTTGAGTCCACAGTTCCTGAGTGCATTCATACAGGCTTCGTTTTCCATAGCCATTCCATCCTCCTCCCCATGTTCCCTCTCCTTCCATTCAATAACCATTGTGCCTGAATACCTGCATCAACATGATTAAAAATGCATTATTAGATCTCTGTTGCATTTGAAAATCCGCATGGATGGCTCACATTTGAGAAATCTAAAGCGGAAAACTGCGTTGCGCCATTAGCCCGACCCGTTTGTGAGTAAAATTCCATTGGCGCGGGTCTGTGCTTGATACCCGCGCCAATGGGCAGAGCCCTAAAATTTCAAAAGGTCTCCTCCAGAGGTCTAATGCACAATGAAAACTCATAAAAAATGGATTAAAATGGAGCTTACGGGAGCGCCTTTTACCTGGAATAGACGAGGATCCGAATGATGACCTGGATCAGTCGCAATCACCACCGCAAGTTTGCACACAAACAGACCACTGTTGCTCTCCAAGTGAGGTAAAAAGTAAAAGTAAATTTGTTTTACCATTTGAAGCCTATTTATAACTTTTCGAGCCAAAAATTAGGTTTTAAAAGTCATTTTTCTCAATATTTTAATATATTTTTGTCGAAAAATGGATTTTACACTTGCTTTTCTGTGCAACGACAGGTTTCTTCGCAGCTTCGACGGTGATACGAGTTCTATTTTATAATTTTTTGGACTCGGTAAAAACACGAAAAAAAGTCATTTTGGAGTCATATTTCAGCTCTTTTCTAACTCTCTAAACATGAAAATATTTCCGAGTCCCTTGTCTTTTCGATCTCGTTAAAGTGGCCCCAAAACGACATCTACCCAGTATACGTTTACCCCTTTTTCGGGCTGGGATAGATTACTTACGAAAAAGGAATACCCTAGCCTATTGCGACTAGGAGGTTTTCTCAGACATAGTTTTCTACCTTTTCGGATTTGAGGAACTATTTACGAAAGGGACCATTGGAGTTTACTTTTCTGCTGTCTTTTCAAACTCTCTAAACATGAAAATATGTTGAGTTCTTCCTTTTTCAGACTCTTTAAACCCTAATGACATCGAATCCAGTCGTAATGACGACATTCGAGTTTCTCCTTCCTAGGGCTCGTTAAATGTACTAGGATGGATTCATCTGAAGGACGAACTTATATTACAAGCATATGCTATCCCCTTCAAGCTTTTTTTCAAAAATAATTGGGGTACTCGCCAGGAATGGTGGGGAAAAATGGAACCAGCATCATTGTCGTGTCAGCAGTATGTCGCTCTTGAACATGGCACTTGTCTGCATTTGTGTCGGGTTGGGGACATCTCATCTCGTTTTCCACTTGCCTCCATGGTTTTGGGTGATCCCTTTTGACCTCTCATCTTCTCTTTGCCTCGTCATCATGGCCTTTGATCTTTTGATGTCAAATACTGCCAAATCCACTGTCGTGCCGTCGATATGTTCAAGAGAAGTTGACCTCTAAAAAATTTCAACCTTCCTCTGATTCTCGCCTGATCCTGATTCACAAAGACATTATGTTCCTCTGTCTCACGTCAATGATGTGGGAAACATTATGGCCCACCTTTGATCAAGGTCACTTCCTGTCGACTTCAACTCATTATCTAGGAAGCTGATCTAGAGACTACCCTCTGGTACCTTGGAGCCTGCATGCCTCAATGGCAGGTTCTTCGCGTTCGACGTGAGTTTTTCATCATTAACCTCCGATCGAGTGATTCTACGGGTGTTCAACGCCATCTCACTGATTCATATTCCGTAGATTGTACCTATAGTACCTTGAGGACCATTGTCATTATTGGTGGTACCTCTCGCGTCTGTTAACAACTTTCATCATTGGCTGGTAATCAGGCGATGTTCTTGCATGTTCGACTTTAGCTCACTTATTCACATGCTTAAACTTGTACTTTGTTCGGGTCAAGATGGAGTGCAAGACCCTGGATTTTTTCTGTTGGAATCCAGGCTGCGATTTTGTGGATTATTATGATTGGTTACATGACTCGCTGATTGGATGGCTGCGACCATACCTGAGTCTCTTTTATCGATCCTTATTGGATGGCTGCATCCATGCCTTGGATCTAGATTCTTGTATACTCTGTTATGGATGGTTGTGCCCATACCACATATACATCATGTATTTGAGATATCAATTGTACTTCTCTACGCAGGTTTTCCGACGGCAGTGTTTTCAATTGGACATGTTCTCGTAAAGCATTTCACCACTCTCTCTCTTTCGGGCCTCATGCTTTAGGGGGCATTTGTTACACAACAATTTTTCATCGTCCCTGCAATTCCCCGTCTCACACATTAGAGGGCTTATTCTGTGACCTGTGAGCAGTGACATGATCTGAAAACACTTTCATGACATTCCCCTAGACATGGAATTTCATTCCTATGAAGACAACTCCTTGTGAAAAACCCTAAAAAATAGCATTTTTATCCTTGGTGTGACTGCTCAGTGTCATACCCGCACCAATGGGGGAAATCCTCCAAAGAGGGCGTGCCAACTGGCACACTATCTCAGTGTTGTACCCGCGCCAGGCTTAATAAGGAGTGTTTTTTAAAAATAAATGGTGGAATATTGACTCCAACAAACTCCTGAACTGGAATCTAAATCGAGTTGGGACGTTTGGATCTGGTTCTCCATGTAGAGGAAGTAGTTTTCCACCTCTCATGGAAGCTTCCTTGAGGATAGGGCCAATCCCATGATTGTAGGGATCCCAACTCCCCTTCCACCATCTATATAAGCTTTCCATTTCAATTTGCAAGCTAGTCTCCAAGAGCCTTCATAGCCTAAAGAATGTTGCAATAGTCCTCATAATGCCAAATCAATGGCAAGGAGATTGACGATCGAAGAGAGAGGCTTGTCCCCATTCCCGAAAAGATTTACCGAGACATATTCCGCTGATGACCCACCGAAGGAAGATTCAGCGTCAGAGCCAGGTTGTATTTTCCTTTGTATGAATTAATGATAAGCGACTATTGGTTATGGTTTCACTCGTATTGTTCATTATGCTCGTGAGTTGTGTCTTCTCTGACTGATACATAATTGTGTATATCGGGTTTTACGCTTGTGTTTGTCATGTTTCTTGTGTGTTCAGGTGTTCGATTGTGGCGAGCGAGAGGATTGTGATCTGCTGGAGTGAGGAAACGGGAGCGCCATCTTCTCTACAAACAACAGCATTGGACTTGAGGTAGGCCTTCATCGCAAGTTGGTCTATTGCAATTAAGAACTTTCACCTTAGCGTGGTATGATTGTTGCTAGACCCGATCTGGGCTAGTAGGGATCGCCTCTGTCTGCAGAAGGGATTTACCTCTACAACATATTTCTGGAAACTTATGCTTGGAATTCAAGGTCTTAAAATGATAGAGGATAGTGAATATATGTTTGTCCTCATACAAACCTCTTTCTAGTTAACCAATACAGTTCATCCAAAATTAAAGCAACCTGTTTTGAAAGACTGTGTTACAGTTGGTTTGTCTAATGCCCAAGTTGAAGGTGTTTTATATGATCCTACTGAACTGCCACATGATTGGTACTTCCAGTAAAAATCACTTGCTGAAGAGAAAAAGCCTGAAGCCAAGATCAAGAGAGTCTCTATTAATAATGGTCAAGTCTGTCTTATTCCAAACAAGCCAGAGATTCCTCGTCCGATTTTTAGGCCTCGTAGACATGTTTTGCCTATCTCTTCCTAAGAATCCTCTTCATCAAGAAAGCATGATACTCATCCTATTAATGAAGTATTTCCTACAGAACCTGTGTTATCCTTAAATGAGTTGTACATACCTGAATCAAAACCCTTTTTAGCTGTAAATAAAATGTTTAGAATCTCCAATAGCCATTTCCCACCCATAGAAGAATGGCAGTATGCCAATCATCGTTTTGTCAAAGGAGGAAAATGGCCTCCAAAAACAAATTTCAGCACAACTTCTTCTCAATCTAAGTAGCCCTCTACTAGAGCTAATTGTGCTCCTCTAATCGAACACAATGCCATGAATTATACTGATTTAGACCAGACATATCAAATTGGAAATTATCTTGCTACCTGGTGCTCCTATGCTGAAGATGTTTTATATGATCTGGGTTCTCAAAATGAGTTAATTTTGAATAATCTCAGATTACTTTATGAAGAACAACAAGAAGAAAAATAGAGGAGAGAAGCCAAAGAGAAAAAGAAAAAAGAAAAGAAAAAGAAAGAGTCCAAGGCTCCAAAATTTTATATTTCCATGGATGCTCCCAGTTATTGGGAAATAGACGAAAATCAGGAAGCCAATGAAGCTAAGTCTAGTAAACAAGCATCTGAGAAAAAATTAGAAACAACAAAACCATTGAATTTCCAAAAACCAAAAAGTGAAGTTGCCACTTTAGAAAATGCTGCTTCTAAGTTCCATCTTTCATTTTTCCATCCATTCAGAAGGCTCATGTTTTCAGAGAAGTGCCTAAGTATCCTAGATTTGAAGAAGACCTGTTTGCAACAAACTCTAGTGGATATGTGTTAGATTTGGATAAATCTAAAAACCCAGCTGAGTCTATCCGAATCTGGATTGGTGCTTTATATCAGATGCAAGTAACCACTAGATTGGATAATATTTCTATTTTTTCTTTAGCAGAAAAAAGAATGGCTGGAATTGTTTATGACTGGTGGATGGGACCATCAGAAGAAGAAAGAATGAATGTAGCTGCTGCTGGTCTAGCTACTCTAGAATTACTGCTCAAAACTCAATTTGTCCCTAAGCCTGCAGATAAGAAAAAACAAATTATAACAGATCTTGCAAGAATGGAATTGAAAGATTTGAAATTTTTAGATCAATTTGGAAATGATTATATTTCAAAGATCTATAAACAAAATCTTACCAATGATTCCACCCAAAAGATTGCATTTTTGTCAAAGTTACCAGGCAATTTAGGTGACTTAATTATGAAAGATCTGGATCTTCAGGGAAAGAGAATTGAACAAATCTATTGGATAGATCTTCTATTTCGGTGTCAAGAGAAAGTTAAATATATGTGTTGGCAAAAGAAATCTCAAGAATTTTCTCCTGGTCTTGAAGTTTTTCGATCTGTATTACCATGGACACCTTTTAGAAAGAAGAAATCCATGAGATATGGAAAATTTAAGCCCAAGAGAGTAACAAATCCTAAAAATACTTTCCAAAAGTTCAAATATTTGAAGAAGCGCAGAAAACCTAAAAGAGATAATTCCTATTTTATCTACAAACAAGAGGGTCATTTCGCTAGAAAATGCCCAAAAATCTCTTCAAATAAGTTGAAAGCATGTATAGAAATTGATGATTTCGTAGATAATTGGTCAGTTGTAGACTCTCAAGATGAAGTGTCAGATGTATATATTTTGAGTGATGCTTCTTTATCTGAAAGTGAGTCAGTCCTCGATACATCCCAGAAGATGAACAAATGCTATAATCCTTCAGAATGTGAATAAGACATTGAACTTCATTACAGTGATGTATATAGTGAAGTAGAAGACACCGATGAAACTTATGAATATAGTTCAGATGACACTGTATCTATTGCACCATATTTTACAGACTTTAAAGATATAGGAACAGAGAATTCTCAAACACCTCTGAATTCTCAAGCAAGTTTCAATTCTTTTTGTCCATATCCAAAAACAGTCGCTTCATCTTCCTCACTACCTGCTCCAGCATCTGATGATTTTGAAGAAAGTAATTTTCTAAAAAAGATCATCAAAACAAACAATTTGTTATATATTCCAGTTGACGTCCAAGTTAAGTGTGAATGGATCAATTTGGATGCTTTCATTGATACTGGAGGCTCCAAAAATTTAGCTCGCCCGTCTTTATTTAAAGGTTTATGGAAACCTTTGAAAAATATTCTTGTTTCAGAAACTGTTGGGGGAACCGTCAATCTCACCCACTATGTAGATAATGTTTCTTTAAAAGTTGGGGGGAGTATTGTAAATTTTTTTGCAATACAACACTATGATACATATACAAGTTTATTTTTGGGAATGCCTTTTATCAATTCTGTCTTGCCTATTACAATAAGCGAAGATAAAGTCATTTTGAATGTCAAGAAAAAGGCAATATCAATTCCAAGATTAACAATGGCTAATTCAGAAGAAATAAGAGAGAATAGCCAGAAAAAAGAAGGTGCAAGAAAACCATAGAATGATTCAAATAATTGGCAAGAAGTGTTGCAGATATATGAAGAAAATATTAAATTGAAAAACAAGAAAAAGGCTAATAGAAATCCCGATTGGTCCCTAGAACAAATTTCTATTTATTAAGAATTTCTCAAGAATTGTTCAAATAATCCTCAAGCGTTTTGGAATGTTAAGAGTCCCCAACAAGAGATAGACACTCTGCATGAAAATGGGGTAAAAGGAAAACACATCCCCTGCACCCCAAATGATGAATAGGAGATAAAAAATCAGATTGAAGAAATATTAAGTCTATAGTTGATTGAACCTAGTTCTTCTCACTATTATTGTTCTTCTTTCTTGGTTATAAATCATTCAGAGATAGTTAGAGGAAAATCTCGAATGGTTATTAATTATAAACCATTGAATGCAATTACACAGAGCTTTAACTATCCATTTCCCCACCAAGAAACAATAATGCAGAAAATACAGAACTGTAAGATCTTTAGCAAATTTGATATGAAATTTGGTTATTATCAGATTCAAATTAAAGAAGAAGATCGCCACAAGACTTCTTTTACATGTCCCGCTTTCTTGTGGCGATCTTCTTCTTTAAGCAGTCTTGTGGCGATCTTCTTCTTTAATTTGAATCTGATAATAACCAAATTTCATATCAAATTTGCTAAAGATCTTACTAATCTGTATTTTATGCATTATTGTTTCTTGGTGGGGCAATGGATAGTTAAAGCTCTATGTAATTGCATTCAATGGTTTATAATCAATAACCATTCGAGCTTTTCCTCTAACTATCTATGAATGTTTTCTAACCAAGAAAGAAGAACAAGAATAGTGAGAAGAACTAGGTTCAATCAACTATATACTTAATAGTTCTTTAATCTGATTTTTTATCTCATGTTCATCATTTGGGCTGCAGGGGATGAGTTTTCCTTTTACCCCATTGTCATGCAGAGTGACTATCTCTTGTTGGGGACTCTCAACATTCCAAAATGCTTGAGGATTATTTGAACAATTCTTGAGATATTCTTCATAAATAGAAATTTGTTCTAGGGACCAATCGGGATTTATGTTAGCCTTTTGCTTGTTTTTCAATTGAATCTTTTCTTCATATATATGAAACACTTCTTGCCAATTATTTGAATCATTCTGTGGTTTTCTTGCACCTGCTTTTTTCTGGCTATTCTCTCTTCTTGGTTATGAATTAGCCATTGTTAATCTTGGAACCGATATTTCTTTTTTCTTGACATTCAAAATGACCTTATCTTCGCTTATTGTAACAGGCAGGACATAATTGATAAAAGGAATTCCCAAAAATAAACTTGTAGATGTAGCATAGTGTTGTATTGCAGAAAATTTAACAATACACCCCCCAACTTTTAAAGAAACATTATCTACATAGTGGGTGAGATTGACGGTTCCCCCAACAGTTTCTGAAACAATAATATTTTTCAAAGGTTTCCATAAACCTTTAAATAAAGACGGGCGAGCTAAATTTTTGGAGCCTCCAGTATCAATGAAAGCATCCACATTGATCCATTCACCCTTAACTTGGACTTCAACTGGAATATATAACAAATTGTTTGTTTTGACGATCTTGTTTAGAAAATTACTTTCTTCAAAATCATCAGATGCTGGAGCAGGTAGTGAGGAAGACGAAGCGACTTTTTTTGGATATGGACAAAAAGAATTGAAACTTGCTTGAGAATTCAGAGGTGTTTGAGAATTCTCTGTTCCTATATCTTTAAAAGTTGTAAAAGACGGTGCAATAGATACAGTGGCATCTGAACTATATTAAGAAGTTTCATCGGTGTCTTCTACTTCACTATATACATCACTGTAATGAAGTTCAGTGTCTTCTTCACATTCTGAAGGATTATAGCATATTTTTATCTTCTGGGATGTATCAGGGACTGACTCACTTTCAGATAAAGAAGCATTAGTTGAAATATATACATCTGACACTTCATCTTGAGAGTCTACAACTGACCAATTATCTACGAAATCATCAATTTTTATATAGGCTTTCAACTTATTTGAAGAGCTTTTTGGGCATTTTCTAGCGAAATGACCCTCTTGTTTGCAGATAAAACATGCATGATCTCTTTTAGGTTGTCTGCACTTCTTCAAATATTTGGACTTTCGGAAAGGCTTTTTAGGATTTTCTACTCTCTTGGGCTTAAATTTTCCATATCTCTTGGATTTCTTCTTTCTAAAAGGTGTCCATGGTAATACAGATTGACAAAATTCAAGACCAGGAGAAAATTATTGAGCTTTCTTTTGCCAACATAGATATTTAACTTTTTTCTTGACACCGAAATAGAAGATCTATCCAATAGATTTGTTCAATTTTCTTTCCTTGAAGATCGAGATCTTTCATAATTAAGTCACCTAAATTGCCTAGTAACTTTGACAAAAATGCAATATTTTGGGTGGAATCATTGGTAAGATTTGCTTTATAGATATTTGACATATATTCATTTCCAAATTGATCTAAAAATTTCAAATCTTTCAATTCCATTCTTGCAAGATCTGTTATAATTTGTTTTTTCTCATCTGCGGGCTCAAGGACAAATTGAGTTTTGAGTAGTAATTATAGAGTAGCTAGACCAGCAATAGCTACATTCATTCTTTCTTCTTCTGATGGTCCCATCCACCAGTCATAAATAATTCTGGCCATTATTTTTTTTTCTAAAGCAAAAATAGAAATATTATCCAATCTAGTGGTTACTTGCATCTCGTATAAAGCACCAATCCAAATTCGGATAGACTCAGCTGGGTTTTTAGATTTATCTAAATCTAACACATATCCACTAGAGTTTGTTGCAAACAAGTCTTCTTCAACTCTAAGATACTTAGGCACTTCTCTGAAAACATGAGCCTTCTGAATGGATGGAAAAACGAAAGATGGAAACTTAGAAGCAACATTTTCTAAAGTGGCAACTTCACTTTTTGGTTTTTGTAAATTGAATGGTTTTTTTGTTTCTAATTTTTTCTCAGATGTTTTCTCAGATGCTTGTTTACTAGACTCAGCTTCACTGGCTTCCTTATTTTCATCTATATCCCAGTAATTGGGAGTATTCATGGAAATAGAAAATTTTGGAGCCTTGGACTCTTTATTTTTCTTTTCTTTTTTCTTTTTCTCTTTAGCTTCTCTCCTCTGTTTTTCTTCTTGTTGTTCTTCATAAAGTATTATGATATTATTCAAAATTAAATCATTTTGAGAACCCATATCATCCAAAACATCTTCAGCATAGGAGCACCAGGTAGAAAGATAATTGCCAATTTGATATGTCTGGTCTAAATCAGTAGAATTCATGGCATTGTGTTCTATTAGAGGAGCATAGTTAGCTCTAGTAGAGGGCTGCTTAGACTGAGAAGAAATTGTGCTGAAATTTGTTTTTGGAGGCCATTTTCCTCCTTTGACAAAACAATGATTGGCATACTGCCATTCTTCTATGGGTGGGAAATGGCTATTGGAGATTCTAAACATTTTATTTACAGCTAAAAAGGGTTTTGATTTAGGTATGTACAACTCATTTGAGGATAACACAGGTTCTGTAGGAAATACTTCATTAATAGGATGATTATCATGATTGCTTGATGAAGAGGCTTCTTGAGAAAAGATAGGCAAAACATGTCTGTGAGGCCTAAAAATCAGACGAGGAATCTCTGGCTTGTTTGAAATAAGATGGACTTGACCATTATTAATAGAGACTCTCTTGATATTGGCTTCAGAATTTTTCTCTTCAGCAAGTGATTTGTACTAGAAGTACTAATCATGTGGCAGTTCAGTAGGATCATATAAAACACCTTCAACTTGGGCATTATACAAACCAACTATAACACAGTCTTTCAAAATAGGTTGCTTTAATTTGGGATGAATTGTATTGGTTAACTGGAAAGAGGTTTGTATGAGGACAAAAAAATATTCACTATCCTTTATCATTTGAAGACCTTGAATTCCAACCATAAGTTTCCAGAAATATTTCAAATGTGTATCAGTTAAACTGATAGAATAATCTGGAAAAATTGTACCATACTGACATCCAGTAGACAGATTACCCATGGTTGTTCCTATTCTAGCATGGTCATAATTCTGATGGCGAGTGTCAAATATTTCAGTGATACAAGGAGTATTCAGACCATTTCTGAACAAAGGGGCTAAACCAATTCTGATACCTCCGAAATGGAGATATGCATATTTATTTTCTTTGGCATACTGACGAAATTTTTTTATTTCATCATCAGAGAACAAACTTAAGGAAACTATCTGAACAGAAGGACCAGAAATATTTATCTTAACTTCCACTTCTTTCAGAAAATATTTCTTCTTAAAGATATATGTAACAGGAATCTTATACACATCAGTTGCATGGAGTGATGGGGGATTCCAATTTTCAGGATTTTCAATAAGTTCATGAGATTCATTAGGATCATAGTCAGATTCTAAGACTCTAGAATCTACTTCATTGACAACTTTACGATCGATAGAAGAGAAAGAGCGTAACAAATTTTCCATTAGAGAATCGAGAACAGGGCACTGATACCATATGGTGTTTTTTTTAATACCCTTGAGGGGTTCTTCATTGGAGGTTATATAGTGCCTAGATCTATATTAGATCTATCTTTTGAGGCATATATCAACCCATGTTATTTTGTATCTTCATTTTTTGTATTAGTGCCTTTAAACAACATTGTAGCAGTCTTCCGACATTTTTATATATAGTAGAAGCACCTCTTTTGAGGGTTTTTTCCATTGGAGGCTTGTTCAATCTTATTGTACATCTTATGGCCCATTTATTATGCATATGTTTCTGCTGTTATTATTATTAGAAGGTTTCCATATTGGTATCTTGCTTTCATGTAATGTTTTACACTGCTATTCCATGGTTTTGCACTATATTCCTGCTTTTCCCATTTGGGAATATTACAGTGGTATCAGAGCATAATCTTGGCACAGCCTGTTCATCTTGAAAATCCAATATGTCATCCGAAGAAGGATATCCTATTACTAATAGAGAGAAAAGGTATCAAAGAAGAAGACACCGGAAGTTTAATTATACAAATGACAAAGAAGACAAGGGTAAAACCCCTTTATTTGGAAAAGAAGATGAAGAGAAAGAGTTTCCTAAGATTATTCTCAAAGCTATGAGAGATATTGCAAGAGAAATAAAGGAGACGAGGATGGATAGATACAAGGAATCCCCTAATGTATTTCAACATGGTGAAGGCTCCGACATTTCTCATCACTGGAGTGATCAACCAGTGCAGCAACAAAAAGTTTCCAAACACTCTACAATGCCTACATTCTTAGCAGTGGGAAACGAAGTGTTTCAAGAACAATAATCCCTTGAAGACTATTTTATGGTCAAACTCAGATATTCAAGGACCACTTGAGTTTTCAAGAGTTTTGTCAAATCAAGGATAATAGGAGACCCAGGCATCACAATAAAGGTGGAGGATTCATTCAGAATCATGATCTACACCGCACTACGGGCATGTTTTTCTTACCCAAATTTGATGGGTCATCTAAATGCACTGCCAAATCATGGGTAGAGAAGCTTGACATCTATTTACAGTTGAAAAAAGTTCCAGAGATGGAGGCCATTAAGATAGTAGCGCTGCACCTTGAGGGTAAAGCACATGATTGGTGTTTCTATGGCTTGTATACATTGGGTCATGCCAATGTGACTGCATATTCAAAGTTCACAAGGAGGTTGGTGGAGAGGTTTGACAGAGGAGATCCTGAAACACCATTCATGGGACTTGCAAAGCTTAAACAATCAGGTAATCCAGAAACTTATATTTCTAAGTTTTTGAAACTTTCTGTTATGGTTCCTGATTTATCTACAGCAATAACAGTCTATATGTTCATTTATGGGTTAGATGAACCTCTTCATGGATTGGTTAAGTATACCAAGCCCACTACCCTTTAAGATGCCATTGAAAGGGCTAGAGATCTTCAATATGTCTTACAAAAAGCAAAGCCAACACTTCAACACAAGCCCTCTTTTCCATCAAAGGGAAAATATGAGAAGGCTCCTTTTTCAAAGGAGAGATAAAATAGAAAACCTCTTGACGATAATGTCCAAAGAGATTTGAGGAGAAGGAATCTTTGCTTCACATGTCAAGAATCATGGGCACCCAGAGAAAAATGTGTAGTAGGAAAGGCACACTGCATAGAGGTCTTCTCATATGATTAGGAGGAAGAAGAAGATGAACCAAGAAGAGGTCGCAGTGCTAACATAGCAGGAGATGAACCAACACCATCAGGAGATGGGAATGGGTCATTTTCTCCAATTGGAGGGGCTCTTGCATCATTGAGAGGAGTGCATAAGTACTTGACCTTGAGGGTTAGAGGTTCCATCTTAGATTAGAGGGTTTCTGTTTTGATTGAAATTGGGGCTGCCCATAATTTTAGTGATGCCCAACTAGTGCAGAGGAGGGAAATACCCACTGATGAATTTGAGGGATTTCCTGTTTTGGTCCTAGGAGATAAAACTATGCAATGTATGCATTATGTTCCATCCTTATCTGTCACCATGGGGATATATACATTGACTAATCACTTCTTTATGGTTGACATAACTAATACCAATGTGATATTGGGTGTGCAAAGTTTAATTACTTTGGGGAAGGTCACCACAAATTGGGAGACTTTGCAGATGGAATGGGTGGATAGAAAGAGTGGAAAAAATCAGATGATTAAGGGCATGCACACATATCCCTCACATACAAATTCCATAAAGAAATCAAAGATGGATTTGTGCAGTGGAAGCAAGTACCTAACAGTCCCATCTATTATGCACATGACTTTGGCCCATGGGACATTATTATTTTGTGGCAAACCACCTGGGAGGCCACCTGATTCAGATTTGGTGAGACATGTCTCACATCATGATGCACCATTCATATATCCAAGAGGAATGGGAGCATTAGGAGGCCATGATACAATGCTGAGAGTCTTGGGTAGACTCAAGGAGGAGGGAGACATTCTCCCAACATCATCATTACCCACTCTCATTTCAGATTCTGCGTTGTGGGAGGAGAAGCATGGGAAGGATAACAGCCTTCCAACATATCCATTTGGCATGGGAGATGTCAAGGAAAAGGGAAGCCATATGACAGATGTTCTTTGTGATAGATCATCATCGTTTTCACTATGGAAGATTGATCCATATTGGAAATCCCAACTGTTGGTGTATTATTCAAAGGATATTTTCACATGTATGATATTGAATGACCATATGCATGAGGAGGGATATTTAGTCCAATATGAGTTCATTTATTATCATGGTAGGATATTCTTATCTAGAGCCTCCAAGATCAAGGAGAAGTTTCTACAAAGAGCACATGAATAATTCTTTTTTCAGCCACACTTATTCCATGAGAGCCTACAACACTATCATGGAGAACTACACTTGGGATGGATTTGAAGAGGATATATATCAACATTTTCAAAGATGCATGAACCATGTGGAGTTGGAAGAGAGACATAACTCAATGAAGGATTTATCACAACCACCTCTTTACTCTTTTGGAATGAGAGGGGATCTATCTATGGACCACTCCATTTGTATGAGCAGAAATTTTGGGGAGGAAAATGCTTTTGATGGATATTTTCATTCTTTTACCATGTATATGTAGCCCATAGCTCCAAGGAGGAGAATTCTTCCATATAAAATTCATGGCCAACTTTGGGCCATAAACATTTCTAAACATGGCCACTCCCTTGGAGGATATAGGGAGATGTTGTATCACTGTGGGTGCACCCCAAAGGAACCAAACATTTCTCACATTTTTAGCCATTGTGAGAAGACTTGGGCAGAAAGTAAGTGGTGGGGAAACCACTTACCATATCATTATCTAATGTAGTCAGGAGATTTACTGCGCTGGTTCCACGTGTGGGACTATGACCCACCTCCATTTTTGCATATTTCTGTCTATATGTACTTAGTTTTGATCCCATACATTGATGATGTACTTATACTTTTTATGGGAATGAATTGAGGAAGGATGGGAGGATTGTATGTGCCCTTTGGGAGAGTAATTCTCCATGTTCATTATGCTACATGTTTCAGGGAGAACATTGGGAAAACAATGCTTGTTTCATTGGAACTATTGTTTCCTTGTGGGATGAATCATTTGCATCTCATGAGAATTTTGGAGGAGAATTTCATGGAGGAATGGATTGGGAGACACTTAGCTTATGAGGGAAGCTTATTACGTGATAGTGTCACCAATGGTGGAGGAGATGAGTTACAACACTCACCTTGTCAATTTCTTGAGGACAAGCAACATTTGGGAAGGGAGGACTGTAATATACCCAATTAGCCATGAGCTAGTTGAAATATTAATTTTTGTTTTGCTGCTTTGTTTTATGAATAAGAGGACAATGGAGGTCCATAAGTCTCCTTATAATGAATAAATAAATGCCGATGTAAAAGGAAAACACTTTGGCAGCGTAATTGAGCACCCTTAGGTGTGAAAAGGGGCTGGAACATCTTAACTGGGTCAACTTTGACCAAATCAATAGCATTGTCATGGAGGAGTGGAAATCAATGAGGGACAACGCAGTTTTAGATGGAGACACCTTGCATGGAAGTAGGGTCATAAATTAATTGGGCTTATGGTTTCGAAGCTGACATCTTATAAAATGAAGAGGATGGAAACCATATTCATTATGTATTGGTATTTTATATTTCTGAATATATGGTGTTGTTTAGCATTGGGTGTTCCTAATTGGGAATCACACCTCTTCCATTGAGAAGCTCTTGGAGGATTCTTGTACTTCACTTCCACTATTAGGCATTTGGCCAAAGCTCATCTTACATCTACAGCATAGATCATGTTGAGGGTTGAGTTGTTGTGCAAGTTGCAGCAGTGGAGACCATCTTTGCGTCACTTCAGCACTTATTTTCAGTGGAGAAGGGTTCCTTTCCTTTGGGAGGATAGTAAGGAAGGCCCTTGTGCATATTTTTAGATTTTGGCATCAGGCCACATATTTATTTTCCCCTACAGTGCAGTTTCTTTCCAGATCTGCATTATTTTGAGGGAGGAGTTGTAGGGTGGTTTTGGCACACCATTTGGAGAGGAGATTTGCTAATGAAGGGATCATCCTTTTACCTAGGAGATCCATTGGAGGAGGCTGCACTATTTCTTATATCAATTCATCCACACTTTCCAAATCTATATGTTGTAGTGAATCTTCAACCCTAGGGCTTTGATTCCTATCTTGTATATGGTGTTTTGTTGAAAACCCTTAAGGGGTTCTTCATTGGAGGTTGTATAGTGCCTAGATCTGTACTAGATCTATCTTTTGAGGCATATATCAGCCAATTTTATTTTGTATCTTCATTTTCTATAGCAGTTCCTTTTAAATAGTGTTGTAACAGTATTCCGACATTTTGATATATAGTAGCATCACCTCTTTTGAGGGTTTTATCCATTGGAGGCTTGTTCTATCTTATTTTACATCTTATGGCCCATTTATTATGCATATTTTTCTGCTATTATTATGATTAGAAGGTCTCCATATTGGTCTCTTTCTTTCATGTAAGTTTTTACACTATTATTCCATGGTTTTACACTGTATTCTTGATTTTCCCATTTGGGAATATTACATTTTTTGACCATGTTTCATAATATTTAATACTGGATCCACCTGACTCAAAACATCAAAAATTGTAGGCCACTTTTCATCATATTTTCAGACTAGACCCACTTCCATCATTTAATCCCAAGATAAAATAAAAATTCTGAAACCATTCACTAAATCAAATCACTCAATTATTGAACCGACTAAAACATCAAATCAATCACTGAATCAAATCATTAAATCAACATCGAAAAACCAATCACTAAATCTCAATCAACCAAATCAACTATATCAACTCATATCATTGTGCACTCATTCATAAAAATATCAGACCACATATTGTTCATCACAGAAATCAGATCATGTCACTGCAAAGCTGGATCAATCATATATCAAAAGGTATATGCTACTGTTCTAAATCATGCCTGTGTATGTATGCACTTCTCCTTAAGAATACCTACATACAGATCTCAAAACACTGATAAATTAATATAAATCAGTGTACCACTAAATAAATCACTAAATAACATTATGAAACCATCTATTATGAAACCAACTCACAAAATAGAATAAAAGATAGATCAACTACTTAGAAATTTGCCTCTTTGAGGGGGAAACCTCCTTTACATTACATAAATGAAAAATTCTTGGATGATACAAATGAAAAAACCTCCTTTATATATATAAGGGTCCAAGGGGTCACAATATAATCCTAGTTGACCTAACAATAATAACACAAGGGAAAAACAATAACAATATTAGGCTTTTATGGGGCACAATAATAACAATATAAGGACTACACGGGCACAACAATAACAAGAAGGGGGTTGCAGTAACAATAAAAATAAGGGGATACACTATTCTTATAGGGACTTGAGATGCCCCTCTCCTTCAAAAAAGTGTTGTCCTCAACGCTTGAGTAGTTTTGGATGATTTTTTATAAAATTCTCATCCTCCCAGGTCAACTCTTCAACGGTTAGGTTCTTCCACTTGATGAGATACTCTGAAATTGACAGATTTCATATCTTTCAAATTCTTATTTTCGTCATTACTTCTGGTTCTAATATTATTTTTCCTTATTCTCCAAGTTCTGGAAATATTTTTTGAACTTGGAGCTTATCACCTATAACCTTCTTTAAGCATGAAACATGGAAAATTGAGTGCACTTGAGAAGATGCAGGAAGCTCTAATTTGTATGCCATAGTACCAATATTTTACAACACTTTGTAAGGACCATAATACTTTGGTGATAATTTATTATCCTTCTTAGCTTGCTTGAAGGAAATTTTTTGTATGGTTGTAGCCATAAAAATACCAAGTCACCTACATCAAAACTTCTTCCACTGCGATATTGATATGCATGTTGTTTCATTAGATTTTGCGCCAAGGTGAGGTTATCCTTTAAGAGTTGGAGAACTTGATTTTGATGCTTGATGTGATATTACACTAATTTAACCTTATAATTTTCTCTTAAATATGATGTGATGGAGGGTGGATGAGATCCATAAAGTGCCATAAATGGGGTCATTTTTGATGTAGTATGGAAGGAAGTGTTATACCACCATTAAACCAGAGGTAACCACTTGACCCATTATGTCTATTTATTAGATACAAAGAAATGAAGATATCCTTCCAATCATTTGTTCACTATCTCAGTTTCCCCATTAGATTGAGGATAATATGATGAGTTATGAGCTAATTGAGTACCCAAACAAGAAAAAAATTACGTCCAAAAATTTCCTGTAAAAATGGGATCTCTGTTGCTTACAATAATCTTTGGGCTTCCATGTAGCTTTAGAATTGTTTCCATAAATGCAGTAGGAACTATATATATTGGCTTAAAATGGATGAGATAATGCACAAAACTATGCATACTTGGTAAGTCTATCAACTACCACCATGATGACAATATTTCCTTCGGACTTGGGTAAACCTATGATAAAATCCATTGAAACCTCCTTCTAACATTGACTTGGAATGGACAAAGGTTGTAAGAGACTCGGGGTATTAATTGTCTAAACTTTATTTTGTTGGAAAACCAAACATTCTGCCACAAACTTTTAAATATCATATTTACTCCCATCCCAAAAAATTCCTTCTTGACCTTGTGGTAAGTTTTTAAAAATCCTTAGTGCCCTCCTAAGGGAGAGGTTTTCAATTCCAAAAGAATATTTTGTTTGAGTTGTGAATTATTACTAAGATATAAGTGATCTTTGTACCATAATGAATCATTTTTATAGCTAAATGTTTCAGATGAGTGTCCACACCTCTTCATCATTCTTCCATTCATCCCTTACTTTGGTTATCCACTTGGGTTGGATAATAGAAATGGCACAAATAAATGATTCCACATCCTCATCCTTTCTTGAGAGTGCATCTACAACAACATTTTGCTTCCCTTTTTTGTAGATGATTTCAAAGTCATAACCAACATATTTGTGACCCATTTTTGCTGCTCTTCTGAAGATAATCTTTGTTCCAAAAATTATTTGAGAATATCATGATCTTTTTTTACCTTGAAGTGTCTTCCCATTAGGTGATTTCACCATTTCTTTAGTGCATGTAGTATTTCCAACATTTCCTTCTCATAAATAGGTTTTATTAAATAATTTCCTTTGATTAGATGACTTTCAAAAGAAATGGTTCTTCCTTCTTGCATTAAAACCACACCAATTCCATTTCTTGAGGCATCACATTCCACAATAAAGGTTTTTGTGAAGTCTGGTGTAGCTATGACCACTGATTGGAACATTGCCTCTTTAATATGGTCAAAGGACTTAGTTTCTTTTGGAGTCCAATAAAATTCATATTTCTTCAGTAAATATGTAAAAGGTAATAAATTGAAAATGTGAAGTTGGGAAACACTTTTTCCCTTTTTTGACGTTGAAAATTGTAATTTTCTATGTTTTTCAACTTCAACTCCACTAAACTCATATTTTTATTGCAAATTATGCTTTGACATAAAAACAAGAATTGTAGAGAATTGTCTTACCTCCATACCCATATTTTTTTTAAAAAAAAATATTGACATATAGAGGGGTAAATTTCTTTTTTACTAACTGCATATACTTGAAATTTTCAGGCAAACATAAATAGTCACTTTATTATCCTTTACTTTTTTTAGGGAAGGTTATTCATTTTTTGGAAAAAAACCATAGCATCATAATCTGCATATATTGCACTAGTGCACAGACTATTTTTTAGTAATTTTCGGATCAAATCACTATTTTTTATTATTTTTTGAAATGGACGAAGACAAAAAAACAGTGATGTTTCAGTACATTTTATTATCCTTTGATTTTCTTTTCAATGTGATCATCAATAAGAAAAATGAGAGTACCCTTTTGAAGTAGACGGGGAGAGGAAGTGCACTATGATTTTTTTAAATTTTTTGGTGTCCTCGTTTGAAAGTTATTGAATTTTCATTCAGTGCAATTTTTCGAACAATGAAATTCCATAGTGACATAGTTTAGTAAAAAATTAATAAAAAGTTGAATTTTTTAACGAAACTCCATAAATCTCACATCATCAAAAACTAGATTTAGAGACGAATCTAATGGTACTTGGTCCGACATATAACATTTTGTTTTTGTAGGTGTTCTATCCCTTCAAAGTTGCAGTTTTCTCAAAACTGCAGAGTTTTCTGAGTTTTTGTTGACCAGAAACTCTCGGCCGAGAAAAACTCTCGGCCGAGAAATTTTTAAAACTCTCGGCCGAGAGTTTTAAACCAATTTATGGGCGGGAAAACTCCCGGGCAAAAATTTTTAAAACTCTCGGCCGAGAGTTTGCACAATAAAACTCTCGGTCGAGAGTTAGAAAAACTCTCGGCCGAGAGTTTTTGAATGTAAAAAACTCTCGGCCGAGAGTTTTTCTAACTCTCGGCCAAGAGTTTGTGGCCGAGAAATTTGCAACACAACTCTCGGCCGAGAGTTGTCAAATCTTTCGGCCAGGGAGTTTAAGTTGACTATTTTTCTCGCTTGAAAATCGAAAATTTCTCGAATTCTCCCTCACTTAACTTGTTAGCTAACTTCGCATTTTCGCCCATCGATATTTTCCCGTAATTCTTAACAAACTTGCGATAATACCCTGTTAACCCCAAAAATACTCGAATATGCTTTATGGTTGTAGGGATTTTACATTCCTTAATGGATTTAATTTTTTTAGGGTCTACCTTAACACCCTCATGAGATACAATATGACCCAAATAATAACCCTCACATTACTCCAAAGAAACATTTGGAGGTTTTTTCATATAATTGTTTCTCCTCCAATAGTTTGGCAACATGTCAACATGTTGAACATGATCCTTCCAAGACTTGTTGTAGATTAGTATATCGTCAAAATATAACACAAATTTTCTAAGGTAGGGTTTGAAAATTATAGTCTTAAAACCTTGTGTTGGGTCAATTTATTAATTAAACTAACACAAGTATTTACTTATCAATCCAGGTTTGTAAACTTGGAAGCATGTCCAAAATATATGGATTTCAGGTAAAGTAAATTTTAGAAGACAAAGTATAGAAGTTACAAGAAATGTATATTACAAATATATTCTAGATTCTAATATTTATGGAAATTCATATTTCAAATATTAAATCTAACTAAGTATTTTTTTATTCTATATGTAATAAGTGAGGGGAGAGGCTCCTAACTTAGGAGATCTTGATTGTCGTTCCCCACAGTACTACCTTCATGAAGAGAAACCAAATAACTGATAAACAATAGTTTATGATGTATAAAAAGTAGGAGAAGAGGCTCCTAACTTAGGAGGTCCAGGTTGTCCTTCTTTACAATTCTATTCCATCATTGTTACCATTGCATTAAGACTATAAATTCAGGAAATAACTCAAGCAAGGAAAAGTGGATGAATTGCAGTTGTTGTTCTTGATCAGATATAAGGAGAGTTTAACTTAAACTCTTGTTTGTCCATTCATATGAAAATTAGAGTTAAACCAAGAATCATCCATCAAACATAAGAAATATTCACACATCTAAATGACTGAATAAATATGAAGCAAAAATAGTTCATGAAAATTATGCTAATTTAAACAAAAAGTGTACTTAGCTTGGTGTGGGGGCCCTCCACCCTTTCCTTGCACACTTGAATAAATTCTCAGCTACAGAAACTCATTCAAATCATATTCACAAGAAAATGATAAATTTTGTCTTCAATTATCTTCAGATAAAAATAATTTGAAAGTCTCAAGTTTTTCATACTACTTCCTCCTCTCTCCGGAGAGAGAGCACTCCTATTTATACATATGAGTTTCTTTGAAAAAGAGATAAGAAATTCATAAATACAACTCCACTTTTCTTTAAACCAATTTCCATAATTACAAAATATGATCCCTACAAATCCTCACACAAATCTTGGATGAGATATCCATGATCTTCTCCTTGAAATGAGATTGAATAATTATCTCCTCAAATATCTTTGAAATATTCCTACACATTACAAGGCTCACACAACTTTTGAGATATATATATATATATATATATATATATATATATATATATATATATATATATATATATATATATATATATATATATATGAAAATTTATTAATTTTAATAATTAATCGCAAATTTTCTTAAAATGCATGAAAATAAATAAAATGGAAAACAATGAGGGAGACCCGTGTTTAACATGGAAATAGTATGATAAATAGTGAATGGAGAAACTATTATGGATAAATGTGAGGAATAATGAAAGGAATAGAGGGTGAAAATATGACATTTTGGAGACCCAACAGCTTGAAATGTGGAAGGTTCATTAGTAAGGAAAAAATGCATGACCAAAAATTCATAATGAACCTCATGAGTTCTAAATGTTGCTTTCGGAATGTCTTCAGTATTCATTCTAATTTGATGATATCCAGAATGAAGATCCATCTTGGTGAAGTAAATTTCTCCATGTAATTCATCCAATAATTTGCCAATGATGGGGATGGGAAGTTTATCTTTAATAGTGAGCTTGTTGAGCTACCTATAATCCAGACACATATGTCATGATCCATCCTTCTTGCGCACCAATACTACTGGAGCAGAGAAAGAACTTTGACTAGGTTGAATTATACCAGCCTCTAGCATTTCTGCAACCATACTTTCAATCACACTCTTTTGAGCATAAGCATATCTGTAAGGCCTGATGTTTGGAGGTGACTTCCTGAAATAAAATGAATATCATGATCATGATCATGAATAGGTGGGAGTCCTTTGGGATTCTCAAATACCTTGGAATTATTGTCCAAGAAATTTTGGACATATGGAGAAATAGATGATTTTGATGTTCAAACCTATAGTGAGCATAATTGTGAAATTACGCCTCGTTGTTCTCTTCAGAAGCTTTGTCATAACATTAGAGCTAATTATATTTCCTGGATTCCTTACAATACCCCATAATTCAACTTCCTTTCCATCCAAAACAAAATTTCAAGAAAATTTATTGAAAATTAAAAGCTACCGTCCCCAAAGATTGTGACCATTGTACTCCTAGTACAACATTAACACCACCCATTTGGATGAAGAGCATTAGAATATTCAATACATATTCCGCCATGGTTAGTTTGATATTATGGCACTTTCCAGAGAAATTTATAGTTTCTCCATTTTCAACCATCACTTAACACTTAGGTGATGGGTATAGGAAGCAATTCAATTCCTTGGCTACATTACAATGAATAAAATTATGGGTACTACCCGTATCAATCAACACTATTACATTTTTCTTCTTGATATGTCCTTCTATCTTGAGAGTTTTAGGAGTGGCAATTCATGCCAATACATTATAGGATATGGTCAGATTCATTTCTTCTTCCTGTACGGTTGGTTCCTGGTGTATATCCTCTTCTTTTGAAGCTTCTTGTTCATTTTCTTCCTCTTCTTCACAATCTACTTAAAATAATTTCTTCTCAGCACACTTATGACCTTTAGTGTATTTTCTATCACAACTGTAGCAAATCCATTTTGCTCTTTTTTCTTCCAATTTTTGTGGTGTCAACCTTGTAGGTTGTGTATGTATAGGAGTAACAATACTTCCATATTTATAGTTGTGACTGGTAGGCTTCCTTGTTGCCATAATTTATCTTTCAATTTTTCTTGCCAACCTAAATGCCTTCTCCAATAAATCAGTTTTCCAATGGCGAACCTATTTTTGGATGTTTTCCTTTAAAGTCCCTATGAAGACATCAATCATGTGTTCCTCTAGAATATTAGTTACCCTTATATTCAATTTTTTGAAGTCCTCAATGTTCTCCACCATTGAACCCTTTTGTTTGATATTTATCAACTGGCTAAAGAAGGTGTTGCTCTTTGTATCCTCATAATGTGCTATCATTTCCTCCGTAAAAATTTACCAAGTGACAATTTTTTTACGAGATCAAATCCATAAATACCATACAAATGTGTTTTTTCTAAATATAAAGTTTCAATTCGTACCTTTTGTGTGTTTTACACATTATGGAGATTAAAATATTTCTCCATATGTAGTATCCATGTTACAAGATCCTTGCCATCAAACTTCCTCATATCAATCTTTGGAATATGGTGGGTATTAAATCCAACATTAGAGTCTATGAAATCATGATTAGCATTTCTTTTGTTCTCATCATGAGTTTCATCTACTATCATTTTTCCCTTATGAATAATTTATTGTAGCAACTTTGTCAGAACTTCCTTCAAACTTTCCATGTTTGCTTTATGTTTTTCTTCTATACCATCGATCTTTGTTTCCATGCCATTATTAAAATCATCCATCTTAGATTCCATGCATTTCTTCAATCCATCCATGTCTTTCTTCAAACCATCCATCTTAGCGTCCATTTTGTGTTACTCTTTGTGAGAGAGAAATTTGTTGCACATGGTCTCGTAATTTTGATATATCGTGTTGCACTTCTTCCTCTTCATGAGTCATAGTAGAGCCTTATGAAGGCTTAATGGGCATGGAATTATTTTTGGGGTGAATTTTAGAACCTAAGACTGATATCTATGCTTAAATATGCCCTTGGAATCACTTCAAACTTATTTTTCAAACAAGACTTATGAAATTTTAAAAAAAATATACACACATTTTTCTTGCTTTTGAATAACTTGCTATTGAAACTAATGTATCTCTATAATTTCGGATCCCCAAGATTTTACCTAATTTGGATTCTTCAATATAATGTTATCCCAATGTCCCACAATGACCTAATTATGGGGTGGTTCAACAGAGTGAACTTGTATGACGTGCCACATGTCACTTTTTTTACATTCGTCTCTGAAATCGATACAAAAGGAACTAGCATCTATTTTCTTACCGTCACTTTTTACAAAATTCCAATCCAATGTATGAAACTAAAGTTATGACAATTTTCCCTCGGCCACTTGTTTGAGATAAAATTTGGGAGCCTGCAAAAACCCTAACTTCATCAGATCATATCTCCGAAAATATAGTGAACCAAGATATGAAATTTTACATGAAGTTCCATAGGATTTCTACTCAAATTTTTTTTTTTAAGCTTCTAAAACTTCGTATAAAAAAAGTTATCATGAAAATTCCACGATGACCTGTTTGCAGCAGTGAAACCCTAGAATCCAAAACTTTGATACCAAATGTTATGAAACCAACTCACAAAATATAAGAAAAGATAGATCAACGTCTTAGAAATATGCCTCTTCAGGGAGGAAACATCATTTAAATTACATAAATTAACAATTCTTGGATGATGCAAATGAAAAACCTCCTTTCTATATATAGGAGTCCAAGGGGTCACAATATAATCCTAGCCGACCTAGCAATAAGAATGTAAGGGCACAACAATAACAATAGTGGGCTTCTATGGGGCACAATAATAACAATATGGGGACCACATGGGCATGAAAATAACAATAAGGGGGCTACAGTGACAATAAAAATAAGGGGATGCACTAGTATTATAGGGACCTAGCACCATCACAGATCATTGAACTAAATACAAATCACCATACAACAATATCATCACAAGTAAACATTCCATACCATAATCAGTTCAACCCAACTAGTATTATCATAAGAGATACTTCATTGACAGACAAAAATAAACATAACATAATTGATCAAACATCATAAACAGTGCATACTACAAAAATATAGTAGATATACGCGCCTTTTAAAAAATACATCCACATATGTATGTGCTTCTCATGCTTGACACTTGCATATAGATTCTAAAATTTCACAGAATGTATACGTGACTCCCCGGAAGAATATCTGCATATGTACGTGACCTCTCAGAGGAAAACAAATGTACAAACCTGTAATAATTGAATCATGCCTTTGTTGCAACCACAAAACATACTAATCAACCCTTACATACCTGAGATATTTCAGATCTATATGCTCCTAAATCCTAACTTTCACACCTAACTCTTTGATCTCCATCTCCTTATATAGCATAAGCCTTAGCCAATACCTTAGGCCAATCCCTTAGTAATTTCGATGGTATTCTTTGACAGGATGAAATATATGTTGTTGTGCTGATTACTATGAACCAATATCATGGTAAATACCCTTGGTATTCCAGTTACCATGGTACGAAATATGTACACGAATTTTCTTTACCATACCTGCATATGTACGTGACCTTTCTTCACAAGACCCGTGCATACTTTCCCAATCTTCACCTTTATAATTCCTATGTCTCTGAGCTAATATTCCTGTGTTCATTCTATGTGTCACATATGTACCAGCCTTTATAATCATCCTGCTACCATGTTGATATCTTTATTAAGTAGGTTACCATAAAGGACAAAAAATTAGCCATAATGCCAACACTCTTACACTTGTTCCAATTGGTGTATATGGCTTAGAATCACATTGGACATGACTCTTCAAGTGGGCCAAGAGAGCATCTACTCTCTCTAGAAATTACCTTTGGTGGCACTGCACCCATCGGATATCATTCATGAAGGAAATGATATCATTCTTATCTTCATGTTTCTCCTTCAAAACTTGACCTAAAAGGGTCTTTAGGTGCCAATGAAAGTTGATGGAGTGTGTGTATTGGTTCCCACTTCCCCTAGTATAACCAGGGTTAGAAATTTGATTGGAGAGATCCTCCATAATTTATATATATGAGTAGGTTTGACGATCATCAGTAACATTTTTCTCAAGGTCATGAATCTCCACTTGAATGGTGGGAGAGGTCATTAAATGATAAATCACTACCGCTTATTGGGCTTGTGTCTAGGTGCGCGACCAACCTTGTTGGTCATGCCTGCTAGCACTTTTGTGACTACACATCTTCTCTTTGGCCATTGTGACCAAAGAGGAAATAGATCTATTACAAAAATGGGACCAAACCAACTCCCCCAAAAATAAGCCCAAGTCGATAATGCCTAGACCACCATAAATTGGTGATATAGTATCCAGTGGAGGCCCCAATACTCCACTCCTCCCCCCCTCCTTGTCCCCCAAAAGCAATGATAGAATAAAAAATGACAAGAACCTAAAGACTTGACCTAGGATGGGCCCCAAACCACTGGGCCTATATAGGAAGAAAGTCACTTAACCAAACCAATCCAAAGGGTGGCATGCCAAAGGAATGAAACCAAAACATGTCTGCCAAGAAAGGGTTGAAACCAGGCTTAAGAATTTACCAAGAATCATCGACTGACCAAAGAATTGGAAACTCAACTGATAGGGAAGCAACAAAAAAAATGCAGGAGTCAAACTAGAAGCTAACTAACCCTAGACATATAAAAGGAAATGAAAATCAAATAAAAAGTAGGAAACCATCACTCATACATTTCTACCTAGGAAGGTAAGGGTTGACTGAAGCCATGACTATTACAACTAAGTGAAGGTGTCAAAAAAGTCCAGTAAACTAGCTTGATATATCCACGTTATCCCACTTCAAGAATCTATAAAAACTCCAGGACCCGATACATCCCTCCCACCCACTGTTGAGGTATAAAAGGTATATTTTTAACACCTATTTATCCTACATTAATTATCAATCTGAGAACGAATTTTTATTTCAAGAGTGTACTCAGTCTGAGGCGGAAATTTATCCAAGAGCAATGCTGTGTGAGATGTAGTACAGTATTCTAAATACAAAAGTAAACAAATGCTTGGAAGAGAACTCTAATTACAATAACATAAATTCAAATGCTCTGAAACTTAACTATTCACTTAACAAACATCAATCGAGGATAGAGTAGCAATAACTCATTCCTCTAAAAATTGATGCAATCGAAATCAAACTGGAACAAGACAATCAATCTGGGAACGAGGAAGCAATAACCAATGTTCTCTACAGTTGACAGTCCTAATTTCAAGCAATCAAAGGGAAATTGAACTTGAACTAACTGCTGTTGAAATTAAACAAAGAAGAACTCTTATTAAAAGAAAGAATTAGAAATGTAAAGAAATCTGTAATTGAATGGCTATGTGCATAAACAACAAACTGTAACAATGTAAATAAACAATCTTTCTGCAATCTGAAGCTAATGAATCAAAAGTGATAAGCAGCAAATATTAACTTAAAACAAAAATTCTATTAAACACCAAGACCATATCAAACGTTGTTAAATAGTAATCGACATGAACAACAAGAAAATGGAGTTAAATATTGAACAACAAAGCTTTAGTAAACAATAACAAGATGAATAATATGGGAATTAAAATCCTTGTTGAAATGGAATAGCGATGAAATTCATTAACGTAACACACCAAGATCCATAAGCAATTAAACAACAAACCGATTAACTTGCAAACTGTAATAAAAGAAAATATGAGTTATCTCACAAACAGCGGATCAATCCACCAGGGTCGGGCACTTAACCACTGGTGAAATGCCGCTGGGTTTTACTTCAGAGCTTGAGAAATAGAACGAGAACATGTATTTGTATTAATCAAACACGAATAGATTTTACATTAGTTGCTATTTGATCACGAGAGTCAAAGAATTACAGTGTTACAAAAGGAATTCAATAATCATCCATTCTTCTCCAATACATAATACATGCTCTCCTTTTATAATCAGAAAGAGGAGAAATTAAATAGAAAATATGATCTCAAATAACAATATTGGATTGTTCCCAACAACTTGATCAACCAGAAAATATATTTCCATCAATCTTTCAACAAAACCAAGTTGAATTTGGATTTGCAGCTGAGATAATTTGGAGGACGGCCGCAACAGTAAATCTGAGAAAATCGTGCTCAAAGAACCTTGTGTTTCTCTTAACACAAGCTGAATTTGGGCAAACCATTCTTTACATAAAGTTAATTTGGTCCGTTTTGAACAAAACCCATGTTCCTGATTTTCCAGATTCTTCTTCAATTGCCCAGAATCTTAACCGCAAAACTGTCACTTATTATTCCAGCGAATTTCTAAGTTGGAATACTTGATGATGATTTGGAGATCAAATCTGCAATCTGGCAAATATCTTGGAGGCTAAAATGGTGAGTGTTGGTAAAAATATATTAATAAACCATCATTGATAAAATTATGCATAATAATCATCAATTTATTAAAAATAAAGGAGAAGAAATAATATTCATCCATAAGAGCATAAATCATTATAAAATGGATTTATATAATAAATTATAATAAATGATATGATAAAGAAGAGTAAAAATGGATGAAATAAGTGTTAAAAAGTGGTCGTATTCACGGCCCAACATACCACCAAACTGAATATATTGCATGTCCTCATGCAACCCAAAGACAAAACTCATGTGTTAACCAAGCAAAGAAAATTGTTCATCCCAACTTATGAAATGGATGGAACAAACGAATTTTCCTCAAATAATGAATATTCAATTTTAGCAATATTGATGAAGGCATGACAATTTTTACAGTTGATGTTCAACTATATGTATATGAAGTTGCAGAAAAATGTGACATAAGTAACAACAAACTTCATTAACCATTTTCTCAAAAATCAGATCGTTTTGATGCATGGATCATGAGATATAAACAAAATGGTTGTAGGTGATAGTGCATAATTTTCAAAATTTTATGAACTAATTTAGCGTGAAATTATCTGGGTTTGTGTATTTTAATGATACCTCTTTGTTATCTAGAAATCACAAGAATTCAGTTCATAGTTTTAAAGATATATGCAAATCAATTTCTGCACTGTATAAAAATGAAATTGTATGCCTTAAACGAGAAAAAAAGTAGAAAACATCCATCATGTGTAGCAATTCCTCCCCCAAACTGAAGAATTAGCATGTCCTCATGCAATGCTAGAAAACAAAGAGAGGTGGTTGCTACAATTTGTTGAAATCTATGCTTGGTGTAAAACAACATGAAATAAGGGAGGTGTTGAGAATGAATAAGAATATCAATGGATGATAAATAATATTACTACATGGTCATAAGAAAGAAATGAAGGAAAGCAACACTCCCCCAAACTGAAAGATGACATGTCTTTGAAAAATGGGAAGTGGTAAAGATGTGGAATGAATGATGATAAATAATGCTCAATGGATTTTCATGAAATTCTCTTAAATTCATAATAAATCAGAAAATTATGCTATTTTACCTCAAGTGTTACCTCCGAAAAATGTGGAATGACATGTAGGGGTTGGCCTTTGTTGAAGCGGATGTAGGCTGAGTGGATACTAAAAGTGATGCAAAAGGTGGAAGCCATGCAAGCACATCATGTTTGAAGAATTGTGCACATTCGCAAGCCTTAGTTGTTAGTTGGAATAGTGTGGCCATGTAATTTTGGGTCCCCCCCCACAATTACGTATGCAATTTTCTTGAATCCAAAGTTTTAGTTTGGAATGGCAACGAATAAGATGCATGCAAAAAAGTTCAAATGTTGAGGGTACGTAGAAATGCGAGTATGAATATTGTGGCAAAATGGAGAGTGTCTTGCTAAACAATTGTACAGCATGGAAAGACATACATGCTTATGATATGATCAACAAATTATCGCATTACTGAAATCAATGCATATTTTGAAATTGTGAGTAGATATGAAAATGTTTATGTAATGATTCAAAAATAAGGGAAAAGGACAGCTGATGTGAAAAAAAGTACTTATGCGGTCATTATCCACATAAACCATTATGATCGATTTATAAATAAATTTCATGCATAAGAGTTTATGAACAAAGGGTTTAGGAGCATGGTTTTAGGAGCATACTCTCATTTGATATTAGATAAAGATATAAGAAAAGAGTTTATCATTACTATTGATTCGTGAAAAATATGACTCCAATACCATCAGCAGAGCTCTGTTGCCCACAGGTGTCTATAACCTTGACAAAGTTGCTTTCTCACCCTTGGAACCATTATCCTTTATTTATGCCTAGGGAAGTGTTGTGTGATGTTATGATGGAGGCCACTGTGCTGGCTTGGGAACCAGATGAATCACAATGTCATTCACCAGGAAGGAGTGAAAGGTGGGCAGGTCGGCTCGTGATGAGACCTCTTGTTCCATGGACTTTTTGTTTTTCTGAATTGTCCATTGGATCATATCCCTGGTGTGGTGTCCATAATGGAAATGTCACTTCACTGCTCCCTTATGATCATGGTAGGCTGGCTCTTGATGAGACCCCCTATCCTCCATCTGCCATATCATAGAATTGTTAGTAATCATATAGAGATTTTTTTTTCTTTTTCTTTACATATAACACTTTCCTATTTATATATAAAGGGTGGCTCAACACTCCTTAAGAGTAGGGATGGTGGAAGAAGACTGAACATCTCAATAGAGAAAATATGCCCTTATTCTTATTTAATAAATAAAAATCAAAGAGAGTTATGAAAATTTAGGGAAGAACCAACATGATAAAGATAATCGATCATATTAATTTTAGTGAAAATAAAGACAACAAAGGGATATAGATAGTTGTGTCCTTTCCTTTTTCTTATCACTACAAAAAAATTTCTTAAAAATGACAATTTCTCTTGATTAGCTAATTCCAGTAACCTTTAATTTGTGTATCATTGCATGAATTATATGTTTTCCTTTCAAAGAGTCATGAAAAATTCACAAAAATTCCTAGAAATGTTGTTCACAAACAAGAAAAATGCACTAAAAAAGTGTTGTTCCTTTGGAAAGGAACATCAAAAACAATCTGCGAAAATTTTGTTCCTTTGGAAATGAACAGCAAAAAAAATCTGCGAAAATGCTGTTCCTTTGGAAATGAACAACAAGAACAGTCAGTGCTGTTCCTTTTGAAAGGAACAACAAAAACGAGCGCTGTTGTTCCTTTTGAAAGGAAAAACAAAACTGCTGTTCCTTTTGAAAGGAACAACAAAAACATGCAGCAAAGATGTTGTTCTTTTTGAAAGGAACAACAAAACTAATCAGCGAAAATGTTGTTCCTTTTGGAAGGAACAACAAAAATAAACACACAAACACATTGCTTCTTAAGAGGAACGACTGTTGTTCCTTAAGAGGAACAAAAAACAGATATAAACATGCAAAGATGCTGTAGGGAACAACAAAGGAAAAAAAATAGAGGAAAGAACAAAGCTAATGTGCAATCCATTGTCAAGCAAATCCAATCATATAGAAAGGAAAATCTATGTACAGGTTTCAAGAAAAAGTAATTTTTTACAGAATTGGTGCTACCGAAGAATTGCTTTCAGCAATTGAAACTTGCATGGTGGGGTCCTTATTGTTCAATTGCCACTGGAGCGGAAATTAAAATTTGAAGAGATCAACACCTGAAACACAAAAAAATAAAAGAAATAAAAAAAGAAACAACACTTTATTAAGTTACAACAGCTATGATGTTATTTCCTAAGGGAATATCAATCTGTTAATGGGAAAAAAATGATCTTTTTGAAAAATGTTTTGGCAGCAGTGAGATGAATCTTGAAATGGAAACCAATTCTTCATTTCTTCTTGTTATGAATCTGTTACATAACGAACTGGATGAAATGCCCTTGTTTTACTAAATTTTCTCTCAAGAATCGCTCGTCCATAAATTGACCTTCTTTGTTCTCCTAAGACCTGCAAAAAAACGAGTGTCTACCTGCAATAAAACATTAAATCATAGAGAAAGAGAGGTGTACGGGCTCCCTTAATCCAAGAATTATGCAAAAAAATAACACTCTGTAGAACAAACCTACGTAAAAATAAAACAAATTTTATTTGTCACCTGCGGGAGAGCAGTGGTCGACTATACTAACCAGTAGTGTTTTAATCATACCTTCTTTGTTTTTCATTAGATTTGAGTGATTTCAAAGCCAAATTAGAGCTAATTAAATTTTTTATCTCCAATAGAAACATGTTTTAAAAATTTCGTGTAATGGTATGTTAAATTTGCTTGGAACAACCTGCGTAATAGAGTCATTTTCGATTTTCTAGCTTAGACCAACAGTTGATATTTCAAGTATAAATTGTTCGTTTGATGGTGAATTGAACCGATTCCAATTGGAGATTAAATTAGATTCATTTATTGATCTCCAATAGAAACAGGTTTTTAAGACAAGAATAATTGATCGGTCAAATACGTTAATGAACAGCCGAGAAAACAGAGTTTCAAGAGTGTTGATTTATGATAGACAGTCAATATTTTGGTCATAAATTCCTCATACGATATCAAAATTGAGTGATCCAAATTGCGTTGTAAACTAGATTAATAGATGAATCTACCATAGAAACATTTTTTAAAAATATAGTCATTTATGCCTCCAAAAACTGACTATCCCAACTCTGTTGTTGAGCTGCCTACTAGACACCCTGTCAATGTTTTGTTTCTAACGTTTTCGTTTCAAATCCAAATGGAATGATTCAAATTGGGTTGGAAAGTAGACATCAAGGGCTACTTAATATAGAAACAGGTTTTTAAAATATTCAATTTTGGTCACAAAAAACATGACTGTCCCAACTGTGTTTTCAAAAATTTCATCAAGCCTACAAGCCAAAAAAAATATGATATTCAAGAAATTTTTCCATATTGGTGATAAAAATGGATATGAGTGTTTGTAGAATTTTTATTTTCAATATAATGAATCTATGTACAAAAATATATTAAAATATTTATCACCGATGTTGATTTCCACAGCGTGTTGCAACAAAAACAACTATTTTTTACAAAAATAAAATAATAAAAAAATGTGTTTGTTTCCTTATTTATTTTATTTTCTCCACTAATCTACTCTTCTTTGAAAATCGAATATGCTTATGTATAAGAGTATTCCCAGTGGAGCCATTTCCAAAATAAGGTCTCTAGTATGTACATACCCAAATTTGAAAAATGCATGTTGATAAATAGTAGGGTATGAGAAGCCAACTTCCCTTCTTGTAAAAAAAAATTGGGCGAGAATTCTCAATTTCTTGGGAATCTTGCTTAGTATCTTCTGTTTGGCTATGTACCTCAGCAAAGGCTACAGATGGTGATTCTGTGGCTTGAAGAGAACTAGTAGGTTGTCTAGAAATAACTTTCTCAGGTCCTATTAACTGCTGAGATTTAGTTTTCTTAAGAATTTTGTCAATAAAGGTCGTTCTCCCAAGGGTCACCGGTCCCTTAGGTTTTTCAGGTTTGAGAGGAATTTTGTCTTGTTTAGCTTTTCTATTCATTCAAAAAAACAAGTGTTCATTCCTACGTAAAGAAATAAATTTACCTAATTTTGCTGTGAAGCGGGCTGTGAGCAAGTATGTTCCTTGCTCGGTGCGCACGTTCTTACCTTCCGTATTTAATACCCAATTCTTCCCAAGCAAAAAAAAGGTCAAATGTGCATCACTCCTTCTAAATGGCATACACTCTTCCCGGCAACGATGCCAAAATGTTGAGGTAAAAAAGGAATATTTTTAACACCTATTTATCCTACATTAATTATCAATCCAGGAACGAATTTTTATTTCAAGAGTGTACTCAGTCTAAGGCGGAAATTTATCCAAGAGCAATGTTGTGTGAGATGTAGTACATTATTCTAAATACAAAATTAAACAAATGCTTGGAAGAGAAATATAATTACAATAACATAAATTCAAATGCTCTGAAACTTAACTATTCACTCAGCAAACATCAATCGAGGATAAAGTAGCAATAACTCATTCCTCTAGAAATTGATGCAATCGAAATCAAACTGGAACAAGACAATAAATCTGGGAATGAGGAAGCAATAACCAATGTTCTCTACAGTTGACAATCATGCTTTCAAGCAATCAAAGGGAAATCGAACTTGAACTAACGGTTGTTGAAAGTAAACAAAGAAGAACTCTTATTAAAAGCGAGAATTAGAAATGAAAAGCAATCTGTAATTGAATGGCTATGTGCATAAACAACAAACTATAACAATGTAAATAAACAATCTTTCTGCAATCTGAAGCTAATGAATCGAAAGTGATCAACAGTAAATATTAACTTAAAACAACAATTCTATTAAACACAAAGCCCACAGCAAACGTTGTTAAACAGTAATCGACATGAACAACAAGCAAATGGAGTTAAATATTTAATAGCAAAGCTTTAGTAAACAATAACAAGATAAATAATACGGGAATTAAAATCCTTGTTTAAATGGAATAGCGATGCAATTCATTAACGTAACACACCAAGATCCATAAGCAATTAAACAACAAACCGATTAACTTGCAAACTGTAATAAAAGAAAATATGAACTATCTCACAACAATAATGAAAAGATAGAGATACAAACAGCAGATCGATCCACCAGGGCCGAGCCCTCAACCACCGGTGAAACGCCGCTGGGTTTTACTTCAGAGCTTGAGAAATGGAACGAGAACGCGTCTTTGTATTAATCAAACATGAATAGCTTTTACATCAGTTTATTTTTTATCACGAGAGTCAAGGAATTACAGTGTTACAAAAGGAATTCAATAACCATCCATTCTTCTCCAATACATAATACATGCTCTCCTTTTATAATCAGAAAGAAGAGAAATTAAATAGAAAATATGATCTCTCATAACAATATTGGATTGTTCCCAACAACTTGATCAACTAGAAAATATATTTCCATCAATATTTCAACAAAACCAAGTCAAATTTGGATTTGCAGTTGAGATAATTTGGAGGACGGCCGGAACAGTAAATCTGAGAAAATCGTGCTCAAAGAACCTTGTGTTTCTCTCAACACAAGCCGAATTTGGGCAAACTGTTCTTCACATTAAGTTAATTTGGTCCGTTCTGGACAAAACCCATGTTCCAAATTTTCCAGATTCTTCTTCATTTGCCCAGAATATTAACCGCAAAACTGTCACTTCTTATTCTAGCGAATTTCTAAGTTGGAATATTTGATGATGATTTGGAGATCAAATCTACAATCTGGAAAACATCTTGGAGGCTAAAATGGTGAGTGATGTTACAAAATATATTAATAAACCATCATCGATAAAATTATGCATAATAATCATCAATTTATTAAAAATAAAGGAGAATAAATAATTTTTATCCATAAGAGAATAAATAATTATAAAATGGATTTATATGATAAATTATAATAAATGACATGATAAAAAAAATAAAAATGGATGAAATAAGTGTTAAAAAGTGGTTGTATTCATGGCCCAACAATAGTGTTGATTGATTCAGGTAGTACCCATAATTTTATTCATTGTAAGGTAGCCAAGGAATTGAATTGTTTCCTATACCCAGCACCAGAATGTCAAGTGATGGTTGCAAATGGAGGAACTATAAATTGCTCTGGAAAATGCCATAATATCAAGCTAACCATGGAGGAATATGTATTGACTAGTCCAATGCTTTCCATTCCTATGGGAGGTGCTGATGTTGTACTAGGAGTACAATGGTTACAATCTTTGGGGACGGTAGCTTTTAATTTTCTAGAACTTTTCTTGAAATTCTTTTCAGAAGGAAAGGAAGTCGAATTACGGGGTATTGAAGGGAAGCCAGGAAGGATAATAAGCTCTAATGGCATGACAAAGCTTCTAAAGAAAGAACTACGAGGCGTAATTGCACAATTATGCTCACTAGAAGTTCCAACATCAAAATCATCTATTTCTGCAGATCTCCAACAAGTCTTGGACAATCATTCCAAGGTATTTGAAACTCCCAAAGGACTCCCACCTATTCGTGATCATGATCATGCTATTCATTTGATTCCAGGAAGTGTTCCTCCAAACATCAGGCCTTATAGATATCCTTATTTCCAAAAGAGCGAAATTGAACATATGATTGCAGAAATGTTAGAGGCAGGTATAATTCAACCTAGTCAAAGTTCTTTCTCTGCTCCTGTAGTATTGGTACACAAGAAGGATGGATCATGGCGCATGTGTCCAGCTTATAGGGAGCTCAATAATCTCACCATTACAGATAAATTTCCCTTTCCTGTGATTGATGAATTATTGGATGAATTACATGGAGTAATTTATTTTACCAAATTGGATCTTCGTTCAGGGTATCATCAAATGAGAATGAAGACTGAAGATATTTTGAAAACAACATTTCGAACTCATGAGGGTCATTATGAATTTTTGGTCATGCCTTTTGGCCTTACCAATGCACCTTCTACATTTCAAGGGTTGATGAATTCCATTTCAAACCCTTCCTTAGAAAATTTGTGCTAGTATTTTTTGATGGTATATTAATCTACACCAGGTCTTGGAAGGATCATGTTCAACATGTTGACAAGGTGCTCAAACTATTGCAAGAGAAACAATTATATGCAAAAACATCCAAATGTTTCTTTGGAGTACAAGAGGTAGAATATCTGGGTCGTATTTTATCTCACGAGGGTGTTAAGGTAGACCCTAACAAAATTAAAGCCATTAAGGAATGGAAAGTCCCCACAACCATAAAGCAATTGCGAGGATTTCTCGAGTTAACAGGGTATTATCGAAAGTTTGTTAAGAATTATGAGAGAATAGCAGCACCTCCAACAACATTATTGAGGAAAGATGCATTTTCATGGACTCCTGAAGCAACTAAGGCCTTTGAACATCTTAAAGATGCAATGTGCCTAGCACTAGTATTAGCTACGTCATACTTCACAAAAAATTTATTGTGGAATGTGATGCCTTAGGAAATGGAATTGGTGTTGTTTTAATGCAAGAAGGAAGACCCATTGCTTTTGAAAGTCGTCCAATCAAAGGAAATTATTTACAGAAAACTATTTATGAGAAGGAAATGTTAGCAATACTGCATGTACTAAAGAAATGGAGAACTTACCTAATGGGAAGACACTTCAAGGTAAAAACTGATCATGATAGTCTTAAACACTTTTTGGAACAAAGACTATCTTCAGAAGAGCAACAAAAATGGGTCACAAATATGTTGGGTTATGAATTTGAAATAATATATAAAAAAGGGAAGCTAAATGTTGTTGCAGATGCACTCTCAAGAAAGAACGAAGAGGTGGAAGCATTGCTTTGTGCCATTTCTATTATCCAACCAGATTGGATAACTGAAGCAAGAGATGAATGGAAGAAGGACGAAAATGTGTGGACACTCATTCAAAAGTTGTAGCAAGATCCTAGTACATATGATACATTTAGTTGGAAACATGATTCCTTATGGTACAAAGATCACTTATATCTTTGTAAGAATTCCCAACTAAAACAAAAGATTCTTTTGGAATTGCACACTTCTCCTTTAGGAGGACACTTAGGATTTTTAAAAACTGACCACAAGGTGAAGAAAGAATTTTTTTGGGATGGCCTTAAATCTGATATTCAAAATTTTGTGGCGGAATGTTTGGTTTTCCAACAGAATAAAGTTGAGACAATTAAGACCCCGGGTCTTCTACAACCTTTATCCATTCCAAGTCAACGTTGTGAGGAGATTTCAATGGATTTTATCACAGGTTTACCTAAGTCTGAAGGAAAGAGTGTCATCATGGTGGTAGTTGATAGACTTACCAAGTATGCACACTTTTGTGCAATATCTCATCCATTTAAAGCAAGTATAGTTTCTACTACATTTATTGACACAATTCAAAAGCTACTTGGAAACCCAAGGGTTATTGTGAGCGACAAAGATCCCATTTTTACTGGAAATTTTTGGACGGAGTTATTTTCTTGTTTGGGTACTCAATTAGCTCAGAGCTCATCTTATCATCCTCAATCCGATGGTAAAACTGAGATAGTAAATAAATGTTTGGAAGGATATCTTCGTTGTTTTGTATTTGATAAACAAACATAATGGGTCAAGTGGTTACCTCTAGATTAATGGTGGTATAACACTTCCTTCCATACTGCAGCAAAAATGACCCCATTTATGGCACTTTATGGATATCATCCACCATCCATCACATCATCTTTAAGAGGAAATTCGAAGGTTCAAGCAGTGGAAGATCACATCGAGCATCAACAAGAAGTTCTCCAACTCTTAAAGGACAACCTGAATTTGGCACAAAATCGAATGAAACAACAGGCAGATCAACATCGCAGCGAGAGAAGTTTTAATGTAGGAGACTGGGTATTTTTACGGCTACAACCATACAAAAAAATGTCCCTCAAGCAAGCTAAGAAGGATAATAAATTATCGCCAAAGTACTATGGTCCTTACAAGGTGTTGCAAAATATTGGTACTATGGCATACAAATTGGAGCTTCCTGCTTCTTCACAAGTGCATCCAATTTTCCATGTTTCATGCTTAAAGAAGGTTATAGGTGAAAATCTTCCAGTTCAAACAATATTGCCAGAACTTGATGAGGAAGGAAAAATCATATTGGAACCTGAAGCGGTCACAGAAACAAGAACTCGACAGCTACAGAATCGATCAATTTCAGAGTATCTCATCAAGTGGAAGAACTTACCCACCGAAGATTCTACATGGGAGGATGAGAATTTTATACAGAAGCACCCAGAGCTACTCAAGCGTTGAGGACAACACTTTTTTGAAGGAGAGGGGCATGTTAGGTCCCTATATTACTAGTATAGTCCCTTATTGTTGTTAGTGTAACCCCATTATTGTTATTATTGTACCCTTGTAGCCCCCATATTGTTATTGTTGTGCCCTTAAATTATTATTGTTAGGTCAGCTAGGATTACATTGTGGCCCCATGGACTCCTATATATAGAAATGAGGTTTCGTAATTTGAATCATCCAAGAATTGTTCATTCATGTAATGTATTGGAGGTTGCCCCCTCGAAGTGGCTTATTTCTAAGGCATTGATATCTCTTTTCTTCTCTTTTTGGAGCTGGTTTCACAACAAAGCCATTGTGAATTGGCCCACACCAAAAAACAATAACCGAGGTAAGAAGTTTCTTAGGTGCAGCTCAATATTGGAGAAAGTTTATTTTCCATCGCAGCTCCTATGCATGTAGTGACAAGTGTGAAGAAAAGCTTCCAATGGGGAGGAAAATAACAGAAAGCTTTCAAAGCTTTAAAATCCAATATTAGTTCAGCTCCAGTCCTTGCATTACCAAATTTGAGACAACCATTTGAGATACAAACTGATGCTAGTGCCGTTATGCCATGGGCGCAGTTCTTTTACAGCATGGTAAGCCCATCACTTTTCATTATGAAACATTTAATGGTGTTGTGACTAATTATCCTACATATGAAAAATAAATATATGCATTGGTACAAAGTGTCAAGAAGTGGAAACACTACTTGATGGGTAAAGAGAATATTGTGCATACCAATCACCAACCATTATAGTACTTGTAGCCACAAACAAAATTGCAACAACCAAGACATTTCAGGTGGATGGGATTTCTTCAATAGTTTCACTTGGTTATAAGGTACAAGAAAGGTATTTTCAATAAAGTTGATGATATGCTTTCAAGACCAATCATTAGTGCATCTACTTTACTAAAAAATGATTCTATTGTACATGATAGTTACATAGAACAATACACACATGACATTGATTTTTAAGATGTGTATACTAGTTTGAGTGAGGGGAATCAAGTTGAAGAAAAATATGATCACATGAATAACAATTTGTTGTTTCATTTGGGAAAGTTGTGTATACCACAAGGAGAGAGACTAAGTTTCATGAGAGAAGTTCATTCATCTCTTATTGTTGGACACTTTGGAGTAAGCAAGACAATGGCGCATCTAGAGAGGTATTGCTATTGGCCTCGCATGGTAGATAGTGTGTCGCTTTTTATAAGAGGTTGTTATATGTGTGCAACAAGTAGGCCTAGTAATAGGAAGCTTGGGTTGTACACGCCACTACTGGTACCATCAAGGCCATGGGAGAGTGTCTCCATGGAATTTATTGGAGTTCTACCTATGTCATGAAAACATCATGATTATCTATATATAGTTGTGGATTGATTCAATAAAATGTGTATACTTATGCCATGTAAGAAAACCATTACTGTTGAACAAACTGCTGAACTTTATTTTCAACATGTTTGGGTTCATTTTGGATTTCCAACTTCTATTGTTAGTGTCAGGGATTCCAGGTTCATTGGGAAATTTTGGTCAAATCTATGGAGAATGATGGACACAAAGTTGAAAAAGAGTATTGCTTTTCATCCACAAACATATGGAAAAATCGAGGTGGTGAATAGAACCATTGTGCATCTATTGAGAGGATATTGCAACAAAAATCCTAAGTTGTGGGATGAACAACTGCATTACATTCAACATGCTTACAACTAGGCAAAGCACTCTTCAACACAAACATCACCTTTTGAAGTATGCTTTGGGTATTTTCAAAAATCGCCATTAGACTTCATATTTGGGAAGGATGTTGCAATAGATGGCCATAGTGACATTGATAAGGCTCGAAATTTCATTGAGAAAATTCAGATTATACATCAACAAGTTCAAGAACAACTTGATAAAAGTCAAAGAAAATACAAAGAGAGGCATGATAAACATAAAGTTGATCACAATTTTCAAGAGGGAAATGAGGTATTGTTTGACATTAGAAAAGAAAGGATGCAAGGGGAAGGTAAAAATCTCAAAGCCATTTGCTATGGTCCTTTGAAGATCATAAAGCAAGTTGGTAATAATGCACTTCAACTTGACTTGCCTTCTTATATGCAAATGTATTCAGTTGTTAATGTTGAAAACTTACGTTTGTATGCGCCACCTTTAATCGATGATCAAGGAAGTGATGTTTAGCTACCTTCTATTGAATATTTCTCGCCATAATTTCTGGATGAGCTCAAAGAAGATAGAATTCTTGATAGGAGGACAAGAGCATCCAAGAAGGGAAGTGTTGACTACCTTCAAGTTGGGTTCAAAGGCACTAAACCAAGAAAGGAAAAATGGATGGAGGTTGGAAAGGTGAGGGAGCTTTAACCTCATCTACTAAACAGGTAATCAAGTCTTTTGGGGTCCAAAATATTCCTAATGGGGAGGAGTGATCAGGAGTTCATAAAATTTTCTCAAAATTCAAATTTACAGGATTGGGTTGAAACTAGGATGGTTGCGTAGATCTCGTCTTCCTAATTTTGGCACCATGAATAGTTTGAAAACCCGATGTCGTATGAGGGAGATATCGCGTTATAATTGAAATTCCAAACAAGTAAAATTGTGACAAGTTTGACTAGGATGCACAGTCATCAGGGTGGAGGAACAGTCAGCAAAAGGGGAATATTCTAAGGAATATTCCTTTCCTCAGACCCAACCCCGAGATGAAAAGTGGCGCAATTCTATTGGTTGAATGAGTTTGTACATTGTTTTTGAGGGCCAATTGGGAGGTGCCACATGGCTCGCCCTGAGGCAACCACATGGCCCTTCAACCACTGTGTAAAATTTTGGGTGAGGTTCGTAGGGCTTGACCCTGTGACCTCTAGTAGAGCATGCACACACCACACCACCCAAGCTACATGTGATTCTTAACCTGTATAGTTATCAGGTTCTATTTATGTTGTAATGTAATCGCATATGGCGGTTAGAACCGCCGACAGTCCCAACCCGCCAAGGGTTTCGTTGGTGTGTTCACATTGCAACTTTAACATAAAACTCCAATCAACGTAACCTCCGACCGTTCTATCCGTCAACAGTTCTACAACAATGTTCACATGGCTTAACATTAATGTTATCCCTGCAAAGTTTTCGTAAACCCCAACTTCAAACCAGAGTTTAAAACCTTAACTGCAATCTTCCACCGAGTTCCGCTCCAAAGGTTCCGCTAACCGTTGTGTTAGTCACGGGTTTGGGGTGCACATGTAGCCACCCCAACTGCTAGCACTTATTTCCACAGTTAAATATGGAAGTAACTTTGGTGGGCACATTTTTTATGGCGGAAATCATTAAATTAACTCTAGTTAAGTGGAGTCCTCCACTTTTCGTGGAGTTTTTCTAGGTGTAACTGGGAAAAAGAGTAGGAGACTCAATTTTTTCCCATTCTGAATGAATGAAGAGTCATTTTTGACTAATAGGAGCATTCTGGAGCCATTGATACAGAGAAAAAATCCATTAGAGGCCTGTAACTACATGTATTTTCAAAATTTTGAGCATAATGAAAGATGGACATGCCATTGGGGGTTGGACCAGTAGATCATGTAGCCCATGAGGGGTGAACTGCTTCATCATGCCTGCTGTGTAAATTTCATGTGGTGACTTATTTCTCTGTTTTACACTGCTATTCAGTGTTGTTTATGCTTATTTTCATGCTTCTAATTCACTAAAAATCATCTCTAATTCATGGAAAAAAACATCAATTCCTATGCAATCTAATGAGACAAGTATGTACATGTTTATAAACTAAAAAGACACTTAGCACAACAAAAAATATAGTCCTTTCAAATCACTCATCGCATCGCAATTCTCAAATCTTATCGCATTGCACCAAAAACAACATACCGTGCGAACTCTTAAATGGTATTCGTTATAATTTTCGAAGTGCAAAGTCGCAACCCATCATCTGTCGTTGATCCTTAAACGTTCGACGCTGTGACTCAATCCTCGACGTTAGTTCCTCCTTAGGAATTCTTCTAAGTATTTTGTTCTTGATTCTATTGCTCTTCTTTCAGATGTCTTTGCTCTACAATATGACTTCCTCCACACTCCTCCTTCTGTCTTCTTTAACGCTACCTCTCCTGAACTTGATTTAGCCTGTAAACGTGTGGATCTCTCCTGAGGTTCTTCTTCATCTCTCAGCCCTTGACCCCTTCTTTGTCTTACGCAAAGTTCAAAGGAACTTCGTCCTCTCGCTCAAATATGTCTATTCATTAACAGAAAACAATATGCATATATAATAACATGGATACAGACAAAGTACCATACTTGAATTCGACATGGAAATAAAACTAATGGGTTAAAACAGAGAGCCCGATAAAAATCCCAAACACTTGGAATTAATTTATAAATGAAAGTACACAGAACCAAGCCCTGGGATGGTTAGTTTTTACGTTTATTCCTACTCTCTGTTCAACCCTCTCTCACACCTATTTCCCTCTCGTTCTCTCCTTTTCTCTATGGATGGCAGAACCCCACAATGGTGAGTTAGTTTTTTGTTTTATGCCTTTCCCAAAAATCCCCATATGGTTGAGAAACTGTTATTTAGTTTCAGAACAATTTATTCAACTAAATTCCTAACTAATCATAATCTAACTATTCTTTTAACCTACAGATTACAATGGATATGTTAGCCCAAATTAACTTTAAACAAAATACTTTAAAACTAAAGTCTTCAAATTATTAGGACCGCTGGTCCTCTTCCCAAGCCACAAAACGTGACCAGCTTGTCACATTGTTGACTCCACCTTAATGCTCTTCCATCAAACTCCTTAGGTAAAAGAATTCATGACCTCCTGGTCATGTGTCTTCAATGCTTGAATCTTCTAGGATCCCAAAATCTGTTTTTCTGTTGTCCATAAGCTGCATTGTCTTCACCATTCTTTAGCTGCAATCTTCCAGGCTTCCATACTTTGTACTGTAGTGCTCCACTACCTCTATCTTCAATGTTATTCATTTTCCAAACAATTCCACTATGGAATACTTTCTTCATTTTGTTGTAACTCTTCTTAGGTATTTGTCTTAACTCCCACAACTCATCTATGATTTCTTGCAATTCAATCTTCTGCAATAATCTATTCTTATTTCCAGTCCTCTTCCAACACACTATACTACACTCCGTCCCAGATATTGCTGCAAATATTACTATGGACATTGCTGCTACCCAAACTTCCTGAATATCTCCGAAGATATCTCCCTCTGAAACATCCCTGCTCTCTTCCTTGTTTGCAAATTTACTGTCAGAAAGTAAATTTCCTTCTAATTCTTTGACTGTAGTAACATATTTATTCACTCTTTCATGTATACTAGTTAACACAATTAAGTTTTGGAAACTAGTATCTATCTTTGTTTCAACTACAATTTGAAATGGTTCCATCTTATTGTCTGCAATCTCTTTCTCTTGCTCAAACGCTTTCAGCAAGAAACTCAGCCATTTACTACTTACTTGATTCCCTTCAAGTACCTCTTTAGTACTTTGTATTATAGTTTCAATTTAACTCTCTTCCTCTTCCTTGACAACACTCCATTGTTGTCCTTCTGCTTTTTTACTAGTCCTAATAGTCAATTCAGTCTTTTCCCCTTCTAGGACTGAATTTCCTTTAGCTTGAGACATAACTGCCTCACTTTCATTTTTATGCCTTTTTTCTTCCTTGTCACTAAGAAAACCTCTTTGTGACGCTGCTTATTCATCTTTAATTAGAATAAAATTATGATTCTCTATTTCTATGACAGTCCTAAATCTCCATCCAACAATCTTCCTTTGGCTATTTAAGAAAGCCAATTCCTCTCTATCCTCATCAAGAACAAGTTTCATCTCATGAGGCATTACTACTTCATCTCCATTAAATTTACTCCCCTCATTAATAAGGAACTTATGAATTCCTTCTGCTGCATTAACTCAACTTGGTCTTCATCAGAAAGGCACTCTTCATGATCACACCTTGCTTGACAATTTTCTTCTTCATTATGATTTGCTAAATAAACTTCAGCTTTACTTGAGACAATTCCAAGAGATGGATTGTCTTCTACACAACCTGCAAACACATTCAAATTGTCAGCATTAAACTCACATGACCCAGTGGTATTATTTTATGACTCAATCACCAAATATTTCTCTTCTTGTTCTAAGTCTCTTTTAGGACTCAGAAAGTCTTCGCTAGTCTTCTTTTCAACTTTCTCAAGCATAACATATGAATTTTTGATATCATATTTTTCCTCTTTCTGTTCTTTGCCATCATCATAAGCTAAGTCCTCCTTGTTTTTAGCTTTCATAGTAGGTTGGAAATCATTGCCTTCATTTAGTTGTGCATGTGCATGTATATGAGACTTAGCTGTCTCATTTTCTTCTTGAACATAATTAAGATTATGTCCTCCCCCTTCATCCTTTATGACAACATCAAAATTTTTTTTTTCTTTACGGATTTCACCTACAAACATACAATAATAATTTTTTTGAAAGCCATAAGGATCCATAGCCTCTCTTGTTGTCTCAAACATCAGCTCTTTCCACTGGTTCTCATCCTTCCAAGGATCCATGAAACCATCATCTGGTCTCATGTCTTCATCTTCATTACTACTATCAGCAAGAACAGACCCTTGCTTAGGTTCACATAAGTAAACCTCTTCCTCAGCGCACATCCTATGTTGTAACTCAGCTCCTCTGAGTTCTTATTCTAGCTGAATTCTTGTGTCAGATCTTAGCCTGCTCTGTATCTTACTCCACTTGATTATTTTCTTCCGCAGAACCCAACCATACCTTTGGTGTTCGATATGAATTCTCGCAACACTTCTAGCTTCACTTTTATCTCAGCTAATTATATATAAAGTTTATTCTTACTTGATCTTTCATAATCTCCCTTACAACCTTTACTATGAACATCATTAGCCATAGTCTTCTTTCCTTTATGAAATCCTCTTTGTTCATCATGGACTACAAACAATTCATCTCTACACGCTGACTCCATCAACCTATCTGTAGATACCACACCAAGCTTTTCCATTCCTAGTATTTCACTGGCATCTCTGCTGACTTCTTTCTTCTGACTGTGACTCCTCCTTGAACCTTTCAGATAACCATCAGTCGTAATATCTCCTTCTTCCCTTTGTGGAATCATATTGATCCACTTTGTGAGCTGCAACAAACCTCTTTTGTCTTTGAAACAAGTGTAGTACTTGTCTCCAGTCCCAAGTCATCTCTTGGTGACTCTTCTTCTTCTTGAATATTCAAACATAACCTTTCCTTTCATACTTTGCTGCTCTGAATAATGCTTCTTCTTCTTGAACATTCAACCTATGCTCCCTATTTATCTGCATCCCATGCCACCTCAATTTCTTCCTCATAATCTATCCACACCTCTAGTATTCATCACTCCTCTGTAGAAACTCCATCAATAGATCAAGATTGGTTCTCATCTCATCTATTTCTCTGTTATATTCTTCATCAGTCATCTGTCTCTATATGCCATTTATCTTGGCATCTTCCTTCTTCACTTTGTGGTTGCCTCCTAAAACTCTGCCATGACTTTCAATAGTCATCTTCTTGAGTTCTTTCACCCTCTATGAGTTGCACTAGCCTCTGCAGTAATAGTTCCTCCTGCTACAAATTACCTCACCAAAATTCCTCTGTGCTTAGTCTTTTGGCAAGTACGGGTCCTCAATGTAGAACCCTCCTTGAGCACTCCTCTATGCTCCTTTTAGGCTCACCCTCACAACTCATCTGCACTTGATAACACTATTGTCCTCTTATATTTCAACCTTAGCTGAAATATTAGGTTCTGACCACACTTCTTTTTCCTCCTATAAATCCTTGGTAGCTTCCTTCACCACTGCCCTTAAAGGCTGTGATCTTCTTGCTAAGATGTTTTCACTCCTAGTGCTACCTCTATTAAACTCTTATGCTCCTCTTCTGAGTGTGAGCATTTACTTATCAATTCCATAATTCAATATAAAACTAAAACAAAAAATTCTTACCTTATTTTTTGTGCTACTACTTCATCCATTCTATTGTAGCTCTTATGCTTTTTCATAAGCCTTCAGTCCACAGCCTTACCTCTTAAGGTTCACTCGAGTAGAATTAATGAGAAATATTTCTCAACTTTGCTTAGTTCAAAGTCCTTCACACCACCTCTCAGATATTCTTGCTCTGATACCAATTGATGCGGCTGTAAATGTAATGTAAACATATCATCATGGATCTGTGGGTTAGGACCCACATAAACTATTTATACACAACAGATTATAACTTCGGGGTTATTAACATACATACGTGCATGAAAAATTAATGCTTCTTTAAACGACCACAACAGATTACTTAACACACAACCACACAAAAAACCCAAAATAACCACGTACACACGATTTTCTTATCTGGAGGGTCCCACATCATGACAACCAATCAGAACGCATCACAATGGCCTGCCCACAACCTTCAAATCTTTGCTAATACGCTAAACCACAAAATTTGCGAAGTGCGCTTTTACGCCATGCCGACACGTGGCCTTTCCTAATTGCATTGCAGTTCTCAAATCTTATCGCATAGCACTGAAAATAACATACCGTGTGAACTCTTAAACGGTATTTACTATAATTTGTGAAGTGCGCTTTTGCGTCATGACGACACGTGGCCTTAACTAATCGCATCGCAGTTCTTAAATCTTATCACATCATACCACAAAAAACATACCATAAGAACTCTTAAAGGTTATTCGCAATAATTTTTGAAGTGAAAAGTCACGATCCATCATCCGTTGTTGATCCTTAAACCTTTGACATTGCGACTCAGTCCTCACCGTCGGTTCCTCCTTAGGAATTATTCTAAGTATTTTGTTCTTTATTCGATTGATCTTCTTTCATATGTCGTTGCTCTACAATACGACTTCCTCTACACTACTCTTTCTAAGTTCTTTAACGCTACCTCTCCCAAGCTTCTTCGTCGTCTCTCATACCTCGATCCCTTCTTTGTCTTACGCGAATTTCAAAGGAGCTTCATCCTCTCGCTCAAATATATCTATTCATTAATAGAAAACAATATGCATATATAATAACACATATACAAACAAAGTACCATACTTGAATTCGACAGGGAAATAAAACTAACGGGTTAAAACAAAGAGCCCGATCAAAATCCAAAACACTTGGAATTAATTTATAAATGAAAGTAAACAGAACCAAGCCATGGGATGGTTGGTTTTTAAATTTTTTCCTATTCTCTATTCAACCCTTTCTCACACCTATTTCCTTCTCGTTCTCTCCTTTTCCCTATGGATGGAAGAACCCCACAATGGTGGATTTGGCTAAATTTGTTTTATGCCTTAATGGGACTAAATTAACTGAAATAAAACTATCTAATTTAAGCTAAATACTGATAATGAAATTCTAACACTAACCTGGGTAATTATATGTGAATACAACTTAAGATTGTTCCAATTCAACAATAACCATGAAAATGTATTATTATTTTAAATTGAAATGTGCAGAAACAAATAAAGATAACTTTGTTTAAGAAATTAAACAGAGTTGTATTATCATATTGCATTCATCATTGTATACCATCTACATGTAATTATGAAAAATAACGTTTCAATTATACTCAGAAATGATATATAAAAGGAAGCGTTGTGAAAACAAATATACATATAAATGATAGCAATTTTAAAATGAATATCATAAGACAAAAGAAATCAATAGTGAACAGATAGAAATACCTTGTTCATCTTGAGGAATTTCAAATGCAATCTGATACTCTATCCAGTAACTATGATGCAAAATCAAATTCCAAAGGTACAGAAATGCAACACTTCAAAGATAATTTTGCATGAAAATCACCAGATGTGATCCATTTTAAAAAATACATAAGACAATGGAGTACAGAAATGCTATCTCCAAGTCAAAAAATATTAAGATCCAGGACCCTTCTCTAAATGCATGAGAAGGGATTAAATACTACTTAACTAAATCTAAAAATAGTTTATTACAAAAATTAAGGATTCGGTTCAATGACCGTCCTTTTCCTAGGCTAAAATACAGTGAAATTAAAACTAAATCTATCTATCTATGAACTTGATCTTTAAACTTGCAAGCATCTAGCATAGTTTTGAGAAGATGCGGTTGACCGACTTCAGAATTCAACTGTCCTGAAAAGACAGAGTCGGCAAGCGTAGGAGAAATCTTCTCTGTAGCATTGATGATACAATTAAGCGCACTGTGCTGACTGTGTGGCTTCACCAAGTACATCCAGTATGAGTCCCAATTCAATCTTGTCAGCCCTTGGATAGATTTTGCTCTTTCTTCTGCCTTTTGCCTCCATTCTGTTTGTAGTTGATTTTCCTGTGGGAGATATCCTGGAACAGTTTCTGGAATCAAATTAGCTTTGTGTAAATTGTCATTTACACAATCTGTAAGAGTGTTTGCCACTGTAGCCGCCTCCTCTGCTGCCTTTTCTGCCCTTCTGATTTGTGCATCCCAGTTATTGAACAATATTTCTTTATGGTTTTCATTAACGATGGGTGCACCAGCTTTTCTGCCTTCTTCTGTCTTTTTCCATGCCAGATAATCATTGATATTTTCATTAATCAAATCATAATCATTTCGTAAATCTACGACATGATTTGTGATTTTATCGCTCTCTTGGCACAAAGAATTCCATTGCAAATTTTTTTGGCAGAAAACTTCCTCTTGTTGCAGTAGTTGATTGTTCAAAGAGATAGTTTCTGAAATGAATTCTGGAAGCTTAGGATCATCTTTATGTTGATCTTGGATAATCTGTATTTGTTTGTCTTTATCAGCCAAGCTTTTTTGATGTCCTATTTGCATTTCTTGAAGTTGTTGTTGTAACTCTTCAAGTTTCAATTGTGCTTCCTTATTGGCCTGTACCTGTTGCAATTGCTGTTGCAGAGCTTTTACCTGTTCTTCTTTTTCATCTAAAAAAAGTTGTATCTCAACTGCTTTATCAATTGTTGCAGAAGCATAAGCTCCTGTTATTTGAGATAACTTAGTGAGATTATGAGTAGGCTCTGTGGCAGGATCTTTCCACAAAACATCTACTTGTTCTGCTTCAGTAGCAATTGCACTTTCTATTTTTCTCTTTTTCCTCTGTCTCTTCACTACTGCTTTGTATTTTGGGCTGTAGAATACATCCAGAGGAGGAATGTCCTCTACATTAAGTACAATTTCAGAGGAGGGTTTGATTGGTATGTGCTCTGTCACTGTGACTGTGCTGCTTGTTCCTGTGTTCAAAACTTTGGTTGTCTGGACAGGGGTCTGTACACTCTGTCCTTCTACATTAATCAATTGGTTAAAGGTTTCCCATTCTTTGTCTAACTCAATGGTGACTGGCTGTTGCTGTACATTGGTTGGAGGAGGATTTGTCTGTTGAGAAGTCAAAATTTGCTGTTGAGTAAGTTCTTTTGATTGTGCAAAATCTTTAATGGATTCTTCCATTTTATCTTCCTTTTCATTAGACTTATTGGAATGTTCAGAATCTCTGTCAGATTTTGATTTAGATTTACCTGTACTTGAACTGCCATTAAGACTAACACTAGGAGTTTGCTCCCTTGCAGGCTCTAAGCATAGATTATCCAAAGGAATAGGAATTAGTCTTCTTTCTCTGTAAAGCTTGAATTCCTGAAATTCCTCTGGAGATAACTGCGCTTGAGCTGAATTCAAAACTTCTTTGAATGAATTTCTTACTTTGATTGCATTGGTAAAATTCTTAACAATATCATTTGGGTCGAATAACCTTCTCGAAAATTTGAACAGTTGCAGGCATGTAATGTTGCCTATCTCTTGAAATGCATGACCAATATCAAACAGTGAAAATGTTCCACATTTTACGCGAAATTGTGGCCAAATGCCCTTTTTCTTCTCTTTTAAATCTTTTGTTATACCTCCCTGGCCACAGGTCTGATAAGCAATTTCCCGAGCCACAAGTTTATCTGGAACATATAGGGGTAACACATGGGGAGAAGCATAACTTCCAAAAACCCTAATATAAGTGAACAATTCTTCTCCAAACCATCTCGCGACGGGGAGAATATCAACCTCTGTTTCTGAGGATAACCTTGGGGCATCCTTATTATACAATGTTATGTACAATGGAAGCATTATTCCATGACAAATTTGGTAAAAATGGGGGACAAACTTAGACTCCCATAGTTCTTTATGGTACACATGAATAGGCAAAGGATCGTGGATAGTCCATTGCCAACCCATCACAGGGAATTTAGAGACATAGCAGATGGCGTCCATGACATAAGCAGATAAATAAAAAGGCGGATAAACCCGTTGAGAAACATTTCGTTTAGACCGGTAGTGGAAAATAACAGTGGTCAAATTATCAGATAGGATTTTGGCCCAGTCTACAATTGTAGAATTAACAGTCGCATTCAACAAAGGAAGCCATTCGGGTAAGATCATATTTATGTGAGGCTTTCCAAAAAGCCTGCATAACATGGCAGCAGTAAAACAATAAGGAGAGGTAAGTGAACTCGTGCTGTACATACCTTGTTTTTTTTTCTTCAATGGTTCACTTCTTTTGGTCCACTCCTTTGTGCATTCTGCCAAATTTTCATGTTCTCTGGCAAAATCTTCCATGAATTGTTTGTTGTAAGTCGCCTGAGGTTCTGGCAACTTATACATTAATCTCAGATCTTCTATGGTGAATGACCCGATTAGCTCTTCAGATGGAGTTTTGAATTGCCTGTCTGAAATATCAGTGCTATCCAGCACCCATCTCACCATGTCTGTATATGGGAGAATCCTTGGCCTTGCTGCTATTCTATGCAGAAATGAGCAAGCCAAGTCTCTAAGGGTTGCTTCAGACGTATTCTTGGAACCTGCTGTAGCTACAACTTTTATCACCACAAGATTTTCTTCTTCTAACAGATTATACATTCCTTCCCAAGTGGATATACCAGCATCCTTATTACAGGCGGTGTCTGCATATAGCGAAGCCATTTCTTTGTTTTCAGAATTTGAGCTCTTCTCCTTCTTACCCATAGTGTTTAGTGGAAGCTTTGTATAGACGTTTGCTCCTTCGTGCCTGCGTTTTACGAGTAAATGAGAGTAATGGTATAAGAAAGGTGATGAGAATGTTTTAAATGTGAAAGCGGATGAAATCTAATATTTTAATTGTGAAACGACTTTCAATCCAAACACAATCTCATTTACCATTAATAATCAATCCAATCATTTAATTTAATCATTAAAGCGCATAACAGATTTGACATATGGGAAGATTTCCTTGGGATAGCGCGCCTACATGAATCTGCGACATTGCGATCTGCAATTTGCTGTGCAATATCGCAATATCGCAACGTCGCAATATCGCAAAATGAAGTCATCGCAGTTATGAAAATAGCGCAAAAGTGGAAATTGCGTAATAGCGCAAAAGCGCATATCGCAAAATTGCAAAAGCGCATATCGCAAAATCGCAAAAGCGCATAATTGAAAAGAGCGCAAAAGATATTCATTAATCATTTATGTTTTCTGCGCTATGCGATCTGCGACCAATGCGTTTGTTGTATAGGCTTTTAGGGTCGCATTATCGCAAAAGCGCAAAATCGCATTTTCCGTTTTATAAAAGATATATACCATTTTGTTATGGATGCGCTATCTTGTTTAAAGAGCAATTTTATTATAATCTATCATAAACTTAAGTGTTTCTTAATATTCTTTCTAAGGGATTTCTATAGGTTTATGATAGAAAGTTTTATTTGAAAAGGCAAACAAATCCTAATTGATTTTTTGGATTTTTAACTAAGGGTCCTCATTTATTTAGTATTATTACTAATATTAAATAAAAGGGGGGTTGTTGCTTGTCACAACAATTGGTGATTCACTGAAAGAAATAGTTATCTCTGAAAAAATAAAATGAACATTCTATCTTTAGTAAGTAAAGGTTTTTAAAGATAATGAAAACTATCTTAGGATAATTCAAATAAAATGTAACTATGAAAAAGAAATAAAAATCATTTCATAATTTCTTTCTAATTCCTTAAGAAATAAAAACATTTTGGGTTATCTCAAGCTTTGATTGGTGTTAATAATGTAGTAAGTGGATCTCTCCAAGTTTTGGTTTTATAATATACTCTATTGCCATAGGTATTGCCTCTGCTGCCAGCAAACGTTCATAGTATCGACAGGGTTACCTTTAAACCATTAACCATTCATTGTCCCATCCAACTAAAATTATGACTTTTTAAAAGATAAATTCATAAGACCTATTATCTCATGTTTTGTCTTTTATTTATTTTTATTTTAAGAGCCATTGTTCTGGTTTGGCAGGCAGTTAATAACAATGCCATTCACTAGTTATAATTAAACTAAACAAGCTGGCTCGTGATGAGACCCCTTGTCTTATATTTATAAGCCATTACCCTGTTTTGGTATGCAGTATTGGTAATGTCAGTTTTATTACTCCTTATGAACATGGTAAGTCGGCTCGCAATGAGACCTCTTATCTCTTAAAATTTTCGTATAATTTCTTAGAATTACATTATAAAAAATCACAACTTAAATGGATGGGGTGAAATAGTTTTATCCTTAAGAATCAATGGATGACAATTTTCATAGTTTTTTGAGTTCCAAAACTTTGAAAAAAATCTTTACTTTGATAGATAACCTTTATCTGCTTAATAAACTTATAATGATTTACATTCTTCTCAAGTTTTCAAAATATCATGTAAATGATTGAAATACTCTTTCAAAGTTTAACATCTTATTTTAAACTATTCAAAAACTGTGATCATTACTTTTAAAAATTCTTATTTACACAAAACAAATATTTATAATATTTTTCCGAAGAAATTTTCTTAAATAGTAAACAGTCAATCAGAGACTCATAAGCAACCTTTATTTGTAAAAACAAAAACAAAAAACTTTGCAGAAAGAAATATGTACAGTTTAAGAAGGGGTTACCTCCTTATGAAAAGAATTTCTTCAAGATAAGCCCATTTACAGAAAGAGATTCTCTCTTACCTGTTAGATCTTGGAGTATGAATGTATTTGAGCTTATCTTCTCAACGATCTGAAATGGTCCAAGCCACATTTTCTGAAATTTGGTATGTTTACCTTTTTCTTCGTGTGCTTTATCCCATTTCAAAACGAGATCACCAATTGACAAAATTTTTGAGCTGGTAGAACTTGCATCAAAAGAAGATTTTACAAGCTGTTGATGTTTTTCATGAGTAATTTTTGCTTTATCCCTATCTTCTTCTAATTTAAGGATTTGATCATATCTTAATTGAATGGATGAAGAAGGATTTTCTTCAATAAACTGCACTAGGGCTAATGATGGAAGAGTTAAATTTGATGGTATCACAACTTCTTTTCCATAAACCAAATTGAAAGGTGAAGTCCCTATTGAAGCTTTTTCAGTGATACGATCAGCCCATAACGCAAAGATTAAAGATTTGTGCCAATTCTTTTGATTTTGATCAACGGTCCTTTTAATGATTTTGATAAGGTTTTTATTAGTGGATTCAACCAAACCATTACCTTGTGGATAATAATTTGCTGAATATTTTAATTTAAAACCTCTTTTGACTGCAAATTCAATTAAACTATTTCCAGAGAAGTAAGATGCGTTATCAAAGACTAGAGCGTTAGGTACACCAAACCTGGTTATGATGAATTGATCTATGAAATCAATAATTGCATCAGAATTGGCTACCTTCAACGAGATTGCCTCTACCCATTTTGTAAAGTAATCAGTTGCATAAGGATGTACTTGTGCTATTTGGAAGAATGAGGTACTATCTCACCAATAATGTCAAGCCCCCATTGTTCGAATGGTTGCTCAATAGTTACTGGTTGCAAAGGAAAAGCTGGTTTCCTTTGTCTTCCACTTGCAGTTTGACAAATTTGGCACTTCCTTACGTAATCATGTGTATCTTTAAAAAGGGTAGGCCAGTAATAACCAGCACGAATTATTTTGTGAGCTGTGGTATCACCTCCAAAATGACCTCCTGCTGGTCCATCATGCAACTCCTGCAAAACCTTTTCAGCTTAAGTCTTTTCAAGACATCTTAATAAGATTGAATCATAATTTTTCCTGAATAACACATTATCAATGATCTCATATTTAATAGCCTTTAACCTTAAAGCGTGTTTACTCTTATAGCTGAGATTAGAAGGAGCATACCCATTTTTCAAGTAATAGATAAGATCAGCATACTGAGATTCAGAATCTGTAACACTTATCTGACTTACTTGAATATCTTGATTTGGATCTTGATTTTCTGGTATGTTATGAGCTCCTGCCAATAATCTGCAAAAACCTTGTCCTCTAACAATCTTAGCTAGTTTAATATCAATATCATATTCTTGCAAGGCTGTTACCCAGTTAGCTCTCTTTTCTCCTACTTCTTTTTGAATTAATAATTGCCTCACTGCAGAGAATGGGACAATAATTTTTGTATGTGTTTTCAAGAGAAAAGGTCTAAAATGTTTGATTGATTTAAACACAGCAAAGGCTTGTTTTTCAACATCGGAATAATTAAGCTCAGCTCCTTGCAGATTTGAGCTAAAGAAAGAAATTGGTGCTTCGATTTCTTGATCATTGAGTTGTGTTAAAACGGCTACATAGGATGTTTCAGTGGCCAGAGTATACAAAGTAAAATATTTAGAAAAATCTGGGGTATTCAATGCTGGTGCATTAATGATCGCTCGTTTGATTGAATCAAAAGCTTCTTTTTCTTTATGCGCCCATTTGAATATTGAATTCTTCTTGATCATATTTTGCATAGGTAAAACAATTAAAGAAAAATCGGGAATAAATCTTTTAACAAAATTGATCTGTCCAAGAAATGATTGCATGGATTTTTTGTTATGTGGTAAAGAAATATCAGAAATTTCTTTCACTCTATCTGGATCAATATATATACCATCTTTTGACACAACAAATCCTAAGAGTTTTCCTTCATCTAAAGCAAAAAAAGATTTCTTTGGATTTAAGGAGATACCAAACCTTCTACATCTTTCAAATATTTGTTTTAAATCATGTAGATGATTGGCTCTCTTTTTTGAAAACACTGTTATGTCATCAAGATAAACAACAACTGACTTGTTGATCAAACCTTTGAATGCTATGTCCATGGCTCTTTGAAAATTTGCTCCTGCATTTATTAGACCAAAATGCATTTTCTGATAAGCATAAGTTCCCCATTTTATTCTGAAAGTTGTTTTCAATCTGTCATCTGGATGAACTAAAACTTGATTATAGCCCGAAAATCCATCGAGAAAAGACATAAGTTAAGAACCAGCTACCTTTTGAAGTATTTGTTCCATGGTTGGCAATGGGAAATTGTCTTTTAAACATGCCTTGTTTAAATTTCTGAAATCAATACAGATTCTTATATCACCATTCTTCTTCCTTACAGGTACCATATTGGAAACCCAATTAGAGTGCCTGACTGGAAAAATGATTTTGGCTTTCAAAAGTTTATTAAGTTCTAATTTAATTTGACTTTCGAGATTTGGATGGATCTTTCTCAACTTCTGTTGAACATGTTTAATATCAGGAAGCATTGGAATCGTGTGTTGAATAACCGAAGTATTATACGTTTTTAGATAACCATAATTCCAAGAAAAAATGTTTTTATACTTGTTCAGCAGTTTAATGAATGCATTCCTTTCCTCTGGTGTTAAATTGAGTCCTAAATTAACGTTTTGAGGTTTGGAATCAGAACCAAGATTTACTAATTCAAACTTCAAAGTGGAACTTTGAAGTTTTGTATTAGTGAATTTCTTGAATCTGTCTTTAATGTCATATAAATCCTCTAATTTAACAACAGAATTTGGAATGGGGTTTTCATTACTTTTTGAAGCAATTTGTAAATCATGATCATCTTCGTCAATAATTTGCTCATCATATGATTTCTCTGAAGTCATGAAATTTAGAATATCTTGATCATGATAGAATACTCTCCAATTTGTAACATTATCTGGGATAGATGGACGAAAAATAAATTCTACAGAAAACGTATCAGGACTGCAATCTTCAGCAGGTAGGAGTTTAGATGCAACATTAGCTAACAAGTCAGCTGATGTATTCTGATTTCTAGGAATAGGAGAAATATTGAATGCTAAAAAATGAGTGGTGAGGTCTTGTACTAGGGTTTGATAGTGTTTAAGATGTCCTGAAAGGCAATGAATAGTATTCCTAACTTGTTTAATGACAATTTCGGAATCACCAAAGACTTTCAAGTATTTAACATCTAACCCTATAGCCTTATAAAGTCCTTGAACCAAGGCTTCATATTCTGCGGTATTGTTAGTACACTCAAATTCTAATCTACATGACATCATGGTTTTCTCCCCATTTGGATCAATTAAGATGCATCCAGCTCCAGCTCCATCACTAGACTTAGATCCATCAAAATATAACGACCAAAATAAAGATTTGTCTATTGGCTTATCTACAATTACATCAGAAATATTTACAATTCTGGAAGAATCAGATTGTGAAAATTTTTCTATCTGAGAAACAAAAGTATTTACAGGAAAAGGTGATTGAGGAGCTTTGAAATTTCCAAGAAATGATTCAGCAGAATAATATCCAAGAATATTGTTGTTGAATGCCACAGGTTCATTAGGTTGTTCAAATTTAGTGACAGTGTGCGTCATATGTTTTTCTCGTTCAATTTTGATTTGATTTGGTTTCCCTTTGTAGGGAAGCTACATTTGTGAATAATCAGTTGAGATATAACCGTTAAGTTTCGCAGACCAGTCCCTGCTCAAGATTAATCCATAGAATTCAGGAATATCAGCAATCAAAATATCAATTCTTTGGACAATCCTAGGATCGGAAGCTAATCTGATAGTGACTGAATTGATTTCTCCTACAACTTGAACTTTAGAGCGATCCAATTAGACGATATGAACTGCTGATTTCTGTGGTTCAATATTCAATTTGGCACAGACAAAAGTAGGCATTATATTGGAGGAAGCTCCAGAATCAATCAAACAATTGTGCAGATTTTTATTGTACATCTCATAAGTCAAAAGAAAAGGAGGAGTTTGAGAATTTTACTTTTCCCCAATGAGCACAGTATCAGTAGCATCTACCTTATCTGGTGGCTTACCAGTTCCTCTCGCTGCTTTTGCAACTACACCGCTTGGTAAATGAGCAATTGGTGTAGCATTTAATTCTTTCAATAGCAACTTTTGCTGGTGTTTTAGTTTGCTGAGTTCATGTAAGGAAATGTTGGCTTTGATCTTTTTCATGTCTTCGACAATGTTGTATTCCATAGGATCTGACACTACTAAAATTTTCGCTGTTGATGTGAGAGGATTAGAAGAAGATGGCTGATTTTGAGTAGGTGATGGAGAAGTTTTCTTCACAGTGGGTTTGTCTTTGGTACTTGGAGTTGTAATTTTATTTTTAGGAACTGTTTGCACTGGTTCTGCTGTAGATTTACTCCTAGTACTTACAGGCATAGCTTCTTCACTATCAGAATTAGGGAGAATAAAATCCCACATTCCATTCAATTCAGCTATTTCTTCATTTTCGTCTTCTTGATCTGATATTATAGATGTATCTTCTTCTTCTTCCTCTTCTTCTGATTCTACATTAGAGATTATATTAGGAGGTTTAGATTCAACTTGGTTTCTTCTAAAATTTTGGAATGGTTTCTTGGTAGAAGTTTCAGCCACTTGTTTTTTAATTTCAACCATTTCATTTGACATGGTTTTAAGAACTTTCTGTAAACCTTCCATGTCGTATGGATCTTTGGCCTTTTTCTTTGAATCATCTTTGAAGCTGACTTTCTTTAATTTCCTTTCCTCGATAGCATTTTTCTTTTCCAGAGAAGTAATACGTTTTTCCACTGCAATAGCTTCTTTCATATTCTCAGCTAATGTAGGCTTTGCAGCTCTGTCTACGAAAATTGCTATGTTTGAGGGTAAGGCAGTTATATACCATTCAATTCTGACTTGTTCACTGGGTTGTGAATCTATATGAATTTTGTTCAAGAGTTTGTTGAGTCTAGCATTGAATTCTTTTATAGGTTCCTTGGGTTCTATCTTCAAATTTGAGAGATCATTGAGTAAAGTTGCAATTGATCGGTCATCTCCAAATTTGGTCAAAAAATGATCTGCAAAAATGTCCCAACTCATTATGGATCCTGATGGTAATGAAAAGTACCATGATCCTGCTACTCCCTGAAGAGTATATGGGAATAATCTAACTACAACATCTTCGTGTATGACTCCATTCAAATTAATAGCCAACATAAAGTTATTGATATGTTCTTCAGCTTGAATGTTAAGATCTAGGCTAAACTTTGGAAGACATTTTCCAGGATTGTCTGGTAAATCATGTAAAGGTGCAGCCATGTTGACTGCTCCTGGAGTAGACCATGGTCTCTGTGCCATTATTGGGACGACTATTGGAGGAATAGTAGAAACTGGTGGTATTTGAATAGAAGTGGTTGGAATAGATGGTGTTGAGATGATATAGAAACAACTGTACTTTGTTGAGTTGGGATTTCAGAAATAGATATTTGAATATTAGAGGTTGAACTTATATTACTTACTGATTCCGATTGAGTTTTTCTTGTCTTGAATCTACTAGGTAAAGGGAATTCTTTCGGAGAAATACCAAATTTTTCACTTTGAAGCCTAGTAAGAGGTTTGGAAGAAACAAATTTTGAAGTTACACTACCTTCAGATATTTCAGACTCTTCAAGAGATAATGAGAATCCTTTCAATTTATGAATTAGATCTTGAACTTCAGGAGACTCAGGATGTTGTTTGTCTGAATGTTTTGAGATTTTGGTAGTTGGTGTTTGAATATTTTCTGCAATTTCTTCTCTAGGATTTTGAATTTCAGAAGAAATTGAAGAAGTTAATGAGGGTGTTTTGCTCTCAGAATGGCTTGTGGATAAATATTTACTTGCCATTCATAGCTCACTCCTTCTAGCGCCAAAAATGTTGAAGCCTAGAAAATCTCTGCTTCAAACATCAGGGAAAACCACCCGGTCGGGACCTTAAGACAACTCCTTTTCCGTTTGGTATGGTGGCTCCGACTGGATTTAAAGGACCAGTTTTATTGTAACTAAATGGATTGGATTGGATGGGTGGAAATGGGACTAAATTAACTCAAATAAAACTATCTAATTTAAGCTAAATACTGATAATGAAATTCTAACACTAACCCGGGTAATTATATGTGAATACAACTTAAGATTGTTCCAATTCAACAATAACCATGAAAATGTATTATTATTTTAAATTGAAATGTGCATAAACAAATAAAGATAACTCTGTTTAAGAAATTAAACAGAGTTGTATTAGCATATGGCATTCATCATTGTATACCATCTACATGTAATTATGAAAAATAACGTTTCAATTATACTCAGAAATGATATATAAAAGGAAGCGTTGTGAAAACAAATATACATATAAATGATAGCAATTTTAAAACGAATATCATAAGACAAAATAAATCAACAGTGAACAGATAGAAATACCTTGTTCATCTTGAGGACTTTCAAATGCAATCTAATACTCTATCCAGTAACTATGATGCAAAATCAAATTCCAAAGGTACAGAAATGCAACACTTCAAAGATAATTTCGCATGAAAATCACCAGATGTGATCCTTTTTAAAAAATATATAAGACAATGGAGTACATAAATGCTATCTCCAAGTCAAAAAATATTAAGATCCAGGACCCTTCTCTAAATGCATGAAAAGGGTTTAAATACTACTTAACTAAATCTAAAAATAGTTTATTACAAAAATTAAGGATTCGGTTCAATGACCGTCCTTTTCCTAGGCTAAAATACAGTGAAATTAAAACTAAATCTATCTATCTATGAATTTGATCTTTAAGCTTGCAGGCATCTAGCATAGTTTTGAGAAGATGCGGTTGACCGACTTCGGAATTCAACTGTCCTGAAAAGACAGAGTCGGCAAGCGTAGGAGCAATCTTCTCTGTAGAATTGATGATACAATTGAGCGCACTGTGCTGACTGTGTGGCTTCACCAAGTACATTCAGTATGAGTCCTAATTCAATCTTGTCAGCCCTTGGATGGATTTTGCTCTTTCTTCTGCCTTTTGCCTCCATTCTGTTTGCAGTTGATTTGCCTGTGGGAGATATCCTGGAACAGTTTCTGGGATCAAATTAGCTTTGTGTAAATTTTCATTTACACAATCAGTGAGAGTGTTTGCCGCTGTAGCCGCCTGCTCTACTGCCTTTTCTGCCCTTCTGAGTTGTGCATCCCAGTTATTGAACAGTATTTCTTTATGGTTTTCATTAACGATGGGTGCACCAGCTTTTCTGCCTTCTTCTGTCTTTTGCCATGCCAGATAATCATTGATCTTTTCATTAATCAAATCATAATCATTTCGTAAATCTACGACATGACTTGTGATTTTATCGCTCTCTTGGCACAAAGAATTCCATTGCAAGATTTTTTGGCAGAAAACTTCCTCTTGTTGTAGTAGTTGATTGTTCAAAGAGATAGTTTCTAAAATGAATTTTGGAAGCTTAGGATCATCTTTATGCTGATCTTGGATAATCTGTATTTGTTTGTCTTTATCAGCCAAGATTTTTTGATGTCCTATTTGCATTTCTTGAAGTTGTTGTTGTAACTCCTCAAGTTTCAATTGTGCTTCCTTATTGGCCTGTACCTGTTGCAATTGCTGTTGCAGAGCTTTTACCTGTTCTTCTTTTTCATTCAACAAAAGTTGTATCTCAACTGCTTTATCAATTGTTGCAGAAGCATAAGCTCCTGTTATTTGAGATAACTTAGTGAGATTATGAGTAGGCTCTGTGGCAGGATCTTTCCACAAAAAATCTACTTGTTCTGCTTCAGTAGCAATTGCACTTTCTATTTTTCTCTTTTTCCTCTGTCTCTTCACTACTGCTTTGTATTTTGGGCTGTAGAATACATCCAAAGGAGGAATGTCCTCTACATTAAGTACAATTTCAGAGGAGGGTGTGATTGGTATGTGCTCTGTCACTGTGACTGTGCTGCTTGTTCCTGTGTTCAAAACTTTGGTTGTCTGGACAGGGGTCTGTACATTCTGACCTTCTACATTAATCAATTGGTTAAAGGTTTCCCATTATTTGTCTAACTCAATGGTGACTGGCTGTTGCTGTACATTGGTTGGAGGAGGATTTGTCTGTTGAGAAGTCAAAATTTGTTGTTGAGTAAGTTCTTTTGATTGTGCAGAATCTTTAATGGATTCTTCCATTTTATCTTCCTTTTCTTTAGACTTATTGGAGTGTTCAGAATCTCTGTCAGATTTTGATTTATATTTACCTGTACTTGAACTGCCGTTAAGACTAACACTAGGAGTTTTCTCCCTTGCGGGCTCTAAGCGTAGATTATCCAAAGGAATAGGAATTAGTCTTCTTTCTCTGTAAAGCTTGAATTCCTGAAATTCCTCTGGAGATAGCTGCACTTGAGCTGATTTCAAAACTTCTTTGAATGAATTTCTTGCTTGGAACATATCATCAAAAAGATCTCGTTCCCCGGAAAATTCCCTTACTTTGATTGCATTGGTAAAATTCTTAACAATATCATTTGGGTCGAATAACCTTCTCAAAAATTTGAACAGTTGTAGGCATGTAATGTTGCCTATCTCTTGAAATGCATGAAAAATATCAAACAGTGAAAATGTTCCACATTTTACGGGAAATTGTGGCCAAATGCCCTTTTTCTTCTCTTTTAAATATTTTTTTATACCTCCCTGGCCACAGGTCTGATAAGCAATTTCCCGAGCCACAAGTCTATCTGGAACATATAGGGGTAACACATGGGGAGAAGCATAACTTCCAAAAACCCTAATATAAGTGAACAATTCTTCTCCAAACCATCTCGCGACGGGGAGAATATCAACCTCTGTTTCTGAGGATAACCTTGGGGCATCCTTATTATACAATGTTATGTACAATGGCAGCATTATTCCATGACAAATTTGATAAAAATGGGGGACAAAATTAGACTCCCATAGTTCTTTATGGTACACATGAATGGGCAAAGGATCGTGGATAGTCCATTTCCAGCCCATCATAGGGAATTTAGAGACATAACAGATGGCGTCCATGACATAAGCAGATAAATAAAAAGGCGGATAAACCCGCTGGGAAACATTTCGTTTAGACCGGTAATGAAAAATAGCAGTGGTGAGATTATCAGATAGGATTTTGGCCCAATCTACAATTGTAGAATTAACAGTCGCATTCAACAAAGGAAGCCATTCGGGTAAGATCATATTTATGTCAGGCTTTCCAAAAAGCCTGCATAACATGGCAGCAGTAAAACAATAAGGAGAGGTAAGTGAACCCGTGTTGTACATACCTTGTTTTTTTTTCTTCAATGGTTCACTTCTTTTGGTCCACTCCTTTGTGCATTCTGCCAAATTTTCATGTTCTTTGGCAAAATCTTCCATGAATTGTTTGTTGAAAGTCGCCTGAGGTTCTGGCAACTTATACATTAATCTCAGATCTTCTATGGTGAATGACCCGATTAGCTCTTCAGCTGGAGTTCTGAATTGTCTGTCTGAAATATCTGTGCTATCCAGCACCCATCTCACCATGTCTGTATATGGGAGAATCCTTGGCCTTGCTGCTATTCTATGCAGAAATGAGCAAGCCAAGTCTCTAAGGGTTGCTTCAGACGTATTCTTGGAACCTGCTGTAACTACAACTTTTATCACCACATGGTTTTCTTCCTCTAGGGGATTATACATTCCTTCCCAAGTGGATATACCGGCATCCTTATTACAGGTGGTGTCTACATATAGCGAAGCCATTTCTTTGTTTTCAGAATTTGAGCTCTTCTCCTTCTTACCCATAGTGTTTAGCGGAAGCTTTGTATAGACGTTTGCTCCTTCGTGCCTGCGTTTTACGAGTAAATGAGAGTAATGGTATAAGAAAGGTGATGAGACTATTTTAAATGTGAAAGTAGATGAAATATAATATTTTAATTGTGAAACGAATTTCAATCCAAACACAATCTCATTTACCATTAATAATCAATCCAATCATTTAATTTAATCATTAAAGCGCATAACAGATTTGACATATGGGAAGATTGCCTTGGGATAGCACGCCTACATGAATCTGCGACATTGCGATCTACGATTTGCTGTGCAATATCGCAATATCGCAATGTCGCAATATCGCAAAATGAAGTCATCGCAGTTATGAAAATAGCGCAAAAGTGGAAATTGCGCAATATCGAAAAAGCGCATATCGCAAAATCGCAAAAGCGCATAATTGAAAATAGCGGAAAAGATATTCATTAATCATTTTTGTTTTCTACGCTATGCGATCTGCGACCAATGCATTTGTTGTATAGGCTTTTAGGGTCGCATTATCGCAAAAGCACAAAATCGCATTTTCCGTTTTATAAAAGATATATACCATTTTGTTATGGATGCGCTATCTTGTTTAAAGAGAAATTTTATTATAATCTGTCATAAAATTAAGTGTTTCTTAATATTCTTTCTAAGGGATTTCTATAGGTTTATGATAGAAAGTTTTATTTTAAAAGGAAAACAAATCCTAATTGATTTTTTGGATTTTTAACTAAGGGTCCTCATTTATTTAGTATTATTACTAATATTAAATAAAAGGGGGGTTGTTGCAGGTCACAACACTTCCCAAGCCATAACATGTTACCAGCTTGTCACATTGCTAACTCTACCTTAATGCTCCTACATCAAAGCCCTAGGTGGGTTGATTTACTTGTCTTGGAAGCCCTGGTTGGACAAACGATCTGGAAGCTCTGCAACAGTTGGGGTTGAATTGCTAGTCCTGGAAGACCCCATGATGTGGAATCACTGGTTTGGGTTTGAGACAATGTGGTCTCTGGAGCCTTGGTTTGGTGTTGATTGATGTGTTTGATAAAGTTCCACATTCATGCTTTGAATATGGGAAGAGGGTTACTAAATGAAGTGATATTTGGATCAACCATGTTTATGGCTGGGAGGAACGTGTAAGTCCGATTCCGGTTTGGTTCTTACATTCATTAATGAAAGGTTCATTTCCTTGGTATTTGATGTGTATATGCACTATTCTATATATGGATTCTATTGCTGATGTATCCATGGTACTTATATTGGTATTATGTTAGTTATAAGCATGTATTGTGATAGTGATGAGGTATGGCTCTCTCCATGTTTTTAATTGTAAATGAATGCACAACGTATCTATGGTTAAATTGATAAAATGATATCTTATAATGTATGGGAGAAATTATTCTTAGCCATTCTCATATAATAAAGAGACCCCTTTATTTAAATATGATGTTTATACCTGTAGATGCTATGTTTGTGACATGTTTGACGAAATTATTGCCATGGTTGTGTGGGGTTGGATGATTTCTTGATGATGTGATTTCTTCCATATGTTTTTTTTAATGTTATTTACCCTCTCCTAAAATTATAGGAAGTTATGGGCAATGACCTAGGCTCAGGGGCTAAACATGTGTCACAAATACCGAAGCTACAGGCAGAATTGTTTTTGTTTGGGCCTAAGTCGCTACCTTGACAAGGCTAGCCAGCGGCTCTAGGGTCTATAGCCGCTCCATTTCCCTTATAATTCTACGGATAAACCTGAAAGGGGCTAAAAATCAGTCCCCCTCAGGGAACAGGTCCCTGGGAGGTTGGGTTACCTCTTAGGGATGTCAATGTTGTAGTGTAAGGTGTGTTTTTAGTGTTTTTTCCGTTTCCACTTCCTTAAGGTCATATATGAGGTTGAATATCATATTAATAGCCTTTCGTCACATGTTTAACCCGATTTTCCAGTTACTTGGGTAGATGTGGAAAGAGGGTGTTACAGAGTGGTATCAAAGCATGGTTCAACCCTTGGATTGGATGGGCGGTGTTGGTCATGCTTTTATGTCGATTTTTTATGTCTTTTGATGCCCAAGTTGTATGTGGTTGATGCATCCCGGTTGTGTTGACCATGGTGGAAGCGGTGTCACCATGGAAGTTTTTATGGTGTTGTTGTCAATATGTTGTCATGAATGTATGAATGATTGTGTGTTTTTATTTCTTATGTATTGTTCATGCATGCTTGCTTACATGTTTCTACATATTGTACATGCATTTCTTGTTTATGCTAGGTCAAATATTGGTCATGATTGCATGTTTTCCATGTATGCTTTCTTGTATGAGGTTATATTTTGAACATGAATTGATCGTTCATGATTGGTTATACATGTCAAGTGGGTGCATATGGTCAAGTTTTCATTGGTTTGGTTGATGTTGTTGTGTAGAAGGTCATTGTATGAAATTAGGCCATCATGATGATATTGGTATGTTATGATGCTAATGTGTTGGATGAAATAGAGTATGAGATGGATATCATCAAAGTGAAGTTGCAACATTGGACCTCAAGGCAAGAGCAGATCGTCATACAAGTTGTATACTTGGTATGTAGGTATGTGATTCATGGTTGTTGTAAGAATTAGGGTTACTTGTATGTTTGTCATTCTATTATTACTAAGGTTATGTGTATGCTTGTCATTCTATTGATGTTATGGTTAGATACATGATAGATGCTAGTTAAATAGTGTGATCATATGTAAATGTGTCGATTAGTCAAGCATGGTATTAACTTGATGATTATGTTATATGTCATTGATGAATATGTTAACTTGTAATTACCTAAATGAATATGTTATACGTTGTTGATGAGCATTTTATGTGTTAATTTATTGTAGTGGTATTCTAGTTGGCTTGATGATTACCTTAAACTAAGTAGAATATAATAAAAAAAGCTTCTCCTTTATTTTAATTAATTAAATCATTAGCAATAGAGCGATATTTTAAGTTTATAAGTTTAATAATATTCCCTCATTATTAATGCAATTTATATAAAAGCCTAACCAACCTTTACAATGAAATATATATTAACACATTTTCATTCTTATTAAATTATTAAATTAATTTTACAATATTATTGAAAATATGAGTATTATCAATAATACAACTTTAATTAACTACCTCTTTCTAAATGATAATAAAAATCATTTAAATTAATTATATTCAAGTTATTAATTCATTATATTAAACTTATAGTAATATATTAAAGTTTCATTTATTTAATTTTAATTATATTTAATTAATTAAAATAATATTATCAATAATACATCTTTGATTAACTCTCTCTCTCTAAATGAAAATAAAAATAAACATAAGAACTATTCTAAAATTAAAATATAAAGAAGAAATTTATTTCATTTTTGGCCATCGGCTCTTCCCATCACCTCTTTCCCTCCATTCTCTCTACCATTTATTTATAAACCTAGCTTTCTCTCTTATTAGTAGTTTTTGTCATGATGATGAGTCTTGTTCTAGACTCGAAACGTAGATTAAAAGTTGAAGACTGTGGAAATTCTAAAATCTCAATCTCAAAAGTTTACATGTTGTTCATGAGCGTGATATATAGCTTGTTGTTGGTATATGCTAGTAACTTGATGATTAGGGTTATTTCATTAAGATATTGATGTTATATGTATCATATTTCCTTGGATTGGCTTATGTAGATGGTTAGGGTTATTACGTTCATGTATGAATCGATATAGTTGTGATATTGTATTTTACTAATTTAGGATGACTATGCATATGTGATTGTTATGTATGAATGCCAATTGATTATGAGTTTACGATGTGAACATGTTAGTTGGTTACTTTTATGGATATCTTGATATTATTTATGTTGAGTTGAGGTGTTGTGAAGTTATATCGTGCTAACCTAGATTGATTGTGTAGACAAGATAGCCTCCCCTTAGATACATTGAAGTATGAGTTTTCTTATGTCATATAATTGGTGTTTCGCCTATTTTGAGTGTTTGGTTATGTCATCTAGTTGATCTATTTAGCATGGTATGTTTGCAAGTTGTTTGAATGTTTGATTAATTGCATGACATGAGTTTGTATCTATAAGATTGCATGAAGGAATGATCTTGCATTAATATGGTTGTGATAACACATATGTGCTGAGATAGTCGGTATATACTTGAGTGTAAGTAGGTGATGTAGAATTATGTATTATGACCGATGAATGCCAGCTGATTATTGGTTATGACATGATTGTTAGTCTGGGTAAAAGTTGATTTTAAATTGATAGATATGTTGCCTTGATGTTTGGTACATATGACTGACATGTGTGCTCAGTTATAGGTCAGCGTGCTTGGCACAACAAGGTAAGGTAAATAGCATTTTGTATTCTTATTTATGCACTGACAATTATGTGCTTATCGAAGTATGATGCAGGGATTACATGGAAAGAGAGACTGTTATGAAATCTTGAAGAGGCTCAGGTTGAGCTTTCCTTGGGAACCATGGGGATTGAGTCATGGTGTTTTTTGCTAGCCTTGTGCTTTTGGTATTTTTTTTATTTTCTTGTGCTTGATTTTCAGTTTTGCTTATGTTCAGTGCAAGGCCTTACCACTTTGTTGAGGTGTTGTATTGATTTTGGTTTTCATGGATTTATTCTTGTTTGTTTCTTGTTCTTTCCTTTTGTTTGAGAGTCTTGGGGATCAGTTGGGAAAGAGGAAAATTGATGGAGCTCTGGGAAGCTTTGTGGTACTCAACAGGTAATTAAAGACTTGGATGAAGCTCGGTGCATGAGTAAACGTAAAAGAAGATAAGAGTATGACAATCGGTTGGACTGGTTGGGTCCATTGTGGTTAATGGATGGTGACATTACAAACATTAGAAAGGAAATAGAAAAGGTAAAATGAATGAGGTGTTAGATGCCTTAGCGATGTTGGGAACTGTTTTTCTCAACGTTGTGCACAAATAAGGAAGTTATCTTAACCTATACCTTATGATATCTAGAAATGGAGTTGTGATTATGATTTTGTTGATGTTTATATATGTATACATGTATGTGAGTATTTATGTCATTGCATGATAGGATCATGATTTTTTTATGCTAATGATATATATATAGATATAAATGTCACTGTATGACGGGGTTTTCAAGGATCATTTTTGTGGAATAATGATTTCTTATGCAGGTGAATGGCATAAAGAGGTTCTTGGTATTATGAGGAATCAAGTGGGAAGAGTAACTTTGAAAAATCCATGAGATCAGTATCATGTGGGCATTAATTGATATTACCTACTTTTACTATGCCTATGTCTATGTTATGGACATGTAATGTTGAGGGGTACATCAATGAAGTGAAAGTAGTGTGATCTACGACATGTTAATGTGAGCATGGATAGTGGAAAGAAACTAGAAGCAAGGTTCCTTATGGGGTCAATGTGTAGTCTATGGATGTGCAGTGCTATTGTTGTGTATATGTTGTGCATGTTCTATATTCAATGATTGTATCTATGGTGATGTGTAATGTTTCACATGTATTATTGTGTACATATGATGTTGTATGCATGTTGTATATATGATGGTGCATATGCAGTGCCATGTATATATGGTGCTATGTACATATTGGATATGTGGTGCTATGTACATGTTGAATATGCAGTACTATGTACATGTGGTTTTGTGTATGTGATGTACATATGGTACTATGTGCATTTGGTTTTGTGTGCGGGATTGTTCACATGGTGTTGTGTGCATGTGGTGATATGTACAGGTTGTACATGTGGTGTTCTATGTAGGTGATGTTGTGTACATTTCGTGCATGTGGTGCTATGTACATATGGTGTCGTTTACATGTCATGCATGTGGTGATGTTTATATGTGGTATTGTGTACACATTGTACAGGTGGTGCGGTGTACATTTGGCACTGTGTCCACGTTGTGCAGGTGGTGCCGTGTACATGTGATGATGTGCACACATTGTGTAGGTAGTGTGTGTACAGGTGGTACTGTGTACATGTTGTGCATATGGTATTGGTATACATGGGTATTGTGTGCATGTCGTACATATTGTGTTGCAAGCATGCAATACTATTTATGTGCATGGTGTAGTCATGGTATCGTGGCCTATGTATTCCTTGTGTTGTAATATGTATATGTATATGTATTGGGTTGTGTTGTACACCGAGTGTGGGTGTATGTATTGTGCGGTGTTGTATACCTTGTGTGGATGTATGAGTTGAACATTGTGTCTGGGTGCTTTCCGGGTGTGGCAACCGATCCGATATGTGTACAAAAAGAACAAAGGCAGAAGTAAGGACCGATGAAGGATAAGTATCCATATTTTATTATGCACGTGATATGTCGTTGTGACTTATGATGGTTACATGTGATTTATGGTTATGGTTTATGATGATTGCATGTGATTTATGATTTTGATATATGATGGTTGCATTTTGAGCTAACCAAATATGATATGTTTATACATCATGATTTGATAAAATAGATGGTTTGACTGTGTGAAGGAAGTGAACAGAATTGAAAATGTACCCTATTGACGAGTTTCCATTGAGGTATGATTATTGATGAGCTACCAATGAGGTATGATGTGAATTTATTTCAATTTGTTTTGAATCTAATGGAATTTATGTTCTTGGTACAAGAAGCACAAAAATGCCTAGTTTGGTGGTTGAAACCTACTGCAAAAAATAACAGCATCAACAAAAGGAATTGAAACAGTAAGAAAATACTGTTGGTAAAGCACTTCAGGAGCAGGGCCATTGTGGGACACTGATGCCCAATAGTGTCCATTGATTGGCATGAGGATGCTATGAACGATATGATGGTTTTGAGGCAGGTATATTCCTTTCTTATTCGAACTTACAATGCGAGGAATCCTTCCCAAGGGATGGACTTCCCGGGATGGGGGTGCCAGCGAAACTTGGAAGGTGAGTGGCTACACAGAAGGGGTGACCATATTTCTCGAGGGACTGTGTAGCAGAGAAGGGAAGGCTGAGATTTTTTTTTTGTCATTAGCATTTCTGGTTGGAATCAAATGCACATTGGGAGTGTGCCCCGGAACAATGAGTTGGTAACTGTTCACTGAGTGGACAAGTGGAGTAGGATTGTAGCGTTGGACGTTGGATGTAGATTTGACTTTGACAGTGGATTCTGGACTTCCTGGGAAGGAGGTGAATCCTGGTACTACTTTGAGGGTGGAGGTGCGAGCCTTTGGATTCCATTTTTGTTGATATGGGCATCATATCCTTATATTTCCTGGTTGAGAAAATGTGTATATTTTTATATATGTATATTATTGTAAATGTTGTATCGAGCTGGTTTATAAATCTCTACAAACAGTATGGTTATTTTTTGGTTGAAGAAAATGTTCATAAGTATATGTGGTTGTGATTGTAAATACCATAATGAAATGTGTTATAAAGCTCTCGTAAATGGTATGGTTATCACGTTTTAGCAGGTTATTCATTGTAAATACTGCAACGAGTTGTGTTATAAATTTCCATACGAAGTATCTATTGTTTTTAGTGGTTTATTGGTTTGTAGGTGTCATTGAACACTGAGGATGGTGTTCCCCCAAGGAAGAGGGTTCTGTAACAACTCTGTTAAAAATACATGTATATATATATGTAAGACCACGATGATGGGACACACATTCCATGCTGAATGGTGGGAAAAACATCCTAGTGGGCGTTCATTTCGATTATTATGGCTAAGGAAATTGACAAAGGCTTTGTAAAGATATGAGGCATTAAGTGGAATTTTATCTATGGAAATAATGGAAATTAGGAGAAAAGGAAGGTGAAAGGTCACAGGTAGCATGTGAGGATGAAATTGAAGGAAAATAATGGAAAATGATGAAATTATAGGCCTAATTAATAAAAAGTCTTATGAGGATCAGTGGGCAAGGCTTGACGAGTTCAGTTTTGGATTTCTCATTATTCTCTCTCTCTCTCATACTCTTGAGCACTTAGTGTACTCTTGGAGAACTCTTGTAGAGTGCGTCACACTTGGATATTTGGATCAAGAAATAAAAGGAAAAGAAGGAAAGTGGAACAGGACATAAATATCAACAACTAAAGCAGGTTCTGAGTGCAGGTACCTAGCTGCATGCATGTTTTCCTCACTAGTTTTGGCATGCATGGGTATGCATGTGGATTTTCCTAGACTTTCCATTTCCTAGATAACCATGGTGATATTGGGTTTATTTCCATTGATTGTTTTCTGGCTAGTTATCATGATTCCTTTAGCTGTTTGGTTGAGTTATTAGTTCCTGGAAGCCTTGGTTGGACAAACACCCTGGAAGCCCGTCAGATAACTGTTGGTTGAATTACTAGTCGTGGAAGCCTTTGTTGGACAAAAAATCTGGAAGCCCTAGGTGGGTTGAGTTTGTTGGGTGTGGAGCGTGATTATCTTGTTTATTTTGTATCACAGTGTTGGACCCCTATACCTTAATGGGGTGGCAATGCCGCCCGTAATTAAATGCTGCCTAGGGGGTCTAGGGGGGGGCAGCTGCAACTTTATGGAGCCCCCCCCTGGTGGGGGGTTTCGGGGGCAGTGCCCCCGAAGCTAAGAACAGATGTAAAATTGCCTTGTAAAATTATAGTAATTTCTATTCAATCTAGGTCGTTCATTAGGCGGATGATCTGACGGTAGAAGTTGTGTTTAGTTTAGGGTTTTTTTCCCTAGAAGGAAATCCCTTGATTTTATAAGGGTATTATATTGCCGCTGTGTATGTATGTGTATTCTCAGAGCGAGAAACAGATAGAGATACTATGAGAGAGAATAGAGGATATTACAATGGATCTGCTGTAGGTTGTGTCTCTTCATTTTGCTAGATAATAGAAAGGAAGGATTCGCTATTCAGGGTGGACGTAGCCCAAACTAGGTGAACCACGTATATCTGTGTCTCTCTGGTTTTATGTGTTTTTTGTGCTTGTGTTTTCCGCATATTTTATGTGTTTCATTGCTCTGTAATATTTAATTTTCTAACAACTGGTATCAAAGCCGAAGGTCTATTTGGCTGATAAACTCACAGGAAAGAAGGGTTCCTGGTTCAAGTGGGAGCAATGGCGGAATATGGTAAGTTTAGGGTTGAGAAATTTAATGGCCAAAACTTCCCGCTGTGGAAGATGCAGATGGAAGATTATCTATATCAGAAAGATCTGTACCTACCATTGAGCGGAAAAACAAAGAAGCCGATAGCTATGACAGACGCAGAATGGGAGATTCTCGATAGAAAGGCACTCAGAACAATACGGTTGTGCCTTGCGGCGTCGGTAGTGTTAGTGTCGGTATCTTCATCCCTCCGTCAGTGATCAAAATTCTCATGTTGCATTCCATATTAGGTGTCTTGCTCATCAGCTGCATTCCATTAGGAGCATGGATCATCTGACGGTAGTGGCTTTTTATACATTTTCCCTCATGTTCTTTACCTACTGGCCCATTTTCTTTCATCAAGATCATCTGCACTCACTTTTTGTCCTTAAATTTGTAAGAGTCATTTTTTTAGGTTTTCAATCTCATTAGGTCTAGGGTTTCATCAATAAGGTCTTCAGAATGCCCAATAATGGTCAGCAGGCACATGAGGAGTCTAAATAAAGTTCCAATACTAAAAAATTTCATCATCATATGCCTAGAAATGTATTTTTCTTCAAAACTCTGTTTTGAAGAAAAATAAAGTATTTTATCTTTTTATGTATAAATTTAATGTAATTTCAAGTTCTCTCGTTTGTAAATAATTTCAATGGCAACCCTAGTCACCTTGTCAAGCTCCAGCACATCCATCCCCTGCAGGGCAAACAAAAGCAAGTCATTCAGTTAACCAGAGCCAAAATGAAGCAAGTTGACTAAAACAGAGTTTGAAAAGAAAGTGTCAAATGTAAAACATTATCAAGTGGGTTTTTGGAGTGGAAAATTAAAATCTTTGATATATAAGTCCTTTTCCATGTTCAAAGGGCACATTTGCATCCAAAAGAGCAAGAGAAATTGGGAGCAAGCTCGTGGTCACAAAATCGCAGCCAATAGTTGCAAGTCTGTGGGCGCGGCGCACTGGCTGAGAGGCACGGCGCATTGGCTGAGAGGCGCAGCGCATAGGACTGGCGCGACGCATTGGTTCGACCTCCACAGTGGTAAAAATACACTGGTGTGACGTACATAACCGGCGCGGCGTGTTGGGTTTGTGGCACAGCGCATAGAGCTGCCAACTGTTCTAAACCACGATTTCATTCAAAACTCTGATTTGCTCAACTGCCTCCGGTCCAAAGTAAGTTAAACAATCCCTCCAATGCCATAAACGTGTGTCTTATGAATTTTATGAGGATTTAATTGAAATTTTTTCAAACCCTACCCCTTGCTCAAGACATCATAGCCTAGGGTTTTTAAACTAGTTTTTGTGGTCATCACTCCCTCATCTTTTATCCCTTCACTGTTTTCTAGTTTCATCAACCCTTTTCCCTATTCCCCATATCCCTAAATTCATCTACCCCTATCTTATATTCCCATCCTCCCAAATCCTAGCTACAAATTCCCAAACCCCAATTGCTATCCAAAAATCCTAGAGACTGTCCCTAAAACCCTTCAATTCCCCAAATTCCAATTGGCAATATTCCCAACATTCCCCTTACCCTCTCCCTCCATAATCCCTCACACTTTCATACATTTGGCAGCAAAAACCAAATACACCTAAACTCTTCATACTCATCTAAGATAACACAGACTTTGGCAAACATGGAGATAGATTCCTCTTATGACCGAGACAGTGACTCCACAACCGAATTGCATGCACCAAGGAGACCTCACAAGAGTGGTAAACATGTGAGGGAAGAGCCTAATTCACTTGTTGAGCTGCAGGCCTGCCCTCTTGCTATTACATGTTTTCAACAGCAGTCTTGTTATCAGTTTTGTGATATGGTTGCTAGAGTCCAGTACCATCATGAGTTGGCCAGATTGTTCATGCTTCATTTACATAATGGCCAAGTCACTCTTGCGGGTGTGACATTCACCTTGACACCTGGATCTATCTCTCTAGCAACCGATATTCCAAATGTCGGAGAGCAATGGAATAAAAGGCAGCAAGTTGACAGGGACCACTATGAGCCATATATCAAGCCTGGTTTTTTTAGACAGCTCAGCAGATTTTTTCCCTTTCGGTACCTGAAAGACTCATACGCTCCTTTGATGAAGCTCATAATCAAATATTTCAGCTGTGAGGGTCGGTTTTCTCGTCTATATGCCTATCACATTAGATTGTTGATGCACTTTACCAGGGTGAGAATGATGAACCTCCCCTACTTCATGTGCCGAAATATTGAGAAGATGACCACCCTAGTGCAAAAGAAAACTCTTGAGCAGCAGTATAACCGTATCTATCATTTTTCACTCATCAAAATTGTGGTTATGCATCAGCTTCGTTTGCAGGAAATTTCATTGGAGGATTTCATTTCTCATGAGTTCTTCACAGCTCCTTAGGTACCTCCGGAAGCTTTTCATGAGACAGGTGAACCTTCACATCTGCATGAGGGTCATGAGACATAGACCCCTAGTGTGCCGGTGTTTGTCACCTATCATAGGGGCACTAGAAGGTTATTTGTAGCAGCCAAGAGAGTATTATCTCCACTCAGGGTGGAAGGGGTCTCTCTTCCTTCATCAGCAGTGTAGGTACAGGATAATGGAAAGAGGGAAATACATGATGAGGGGCCTTCAGGAGGGCAGGAGACATATTTCATCCTCATTCAGGATGATGACACCGATTTGGGCTCACCAAGCTCAAAGCTTAGGGAGATCATTCGGGAGCAACGGGCGGAGATAAATACTTTGTCCCTCAGCCTACAAAGAGCCAAATGGATAATCAAATACCTTGAGCAAAGAAATAAGCAGCTATAAGATCAGCAAACCATCATGGAGTTGCAAAACATAAGAGAGAACTGACAAGCTGCTAAAAAGAGCAAAACCAAGATGACATTACTCGAGCAAGAAATTGAAGCTGATCGCGAAAATTGGCTTGAAAGGATAAATATGCATTTGGAGAAGCTGTTGGAGAAAGCTAACAAATAAAAGAAAATGTTGAGGCACATGGCCAATCATTATTGGTCTAGAAATCATGTTTGCAAAGCAAGGATCAAGATCTTGAAGGCTAAGTTGAAGAAGGCCTCAAAGCATCGGAAGAGGAAAGATAGACTTCAGATTTTGGCCAAGGCTTCCTTGGCCCAGCATAGCACATAATGGAGGAAACTCAGCCTAAATTTCAAAAAAATTGGGACACTTTTTGCAAATTTTGAATTTTTGGCCCAAAAGTAGACTTTTCAGCTCTATGCGCCGCGCCACTTGGCGTGCGCTTTTGATGGGGGGCCCCTTTTGATGCAAACTCTAAATTTTTGGATTTTTCATGGAAAAATATGCATGCCTACCTATGGCCAAGAAGTTTTGACAGGTTTTGGGCTTCCAGAAGGATCAAAAACACCCCAAAAATGACCTTTCTGCCCCTTTTTTGACACACAGGAAGCACTGTTGGGAGAAATCAGTTTTGGAGGGGAAAATGGAAGCCAAATTCAGAAATTCCACTTGCGTTGGAAAGTAGACAAGCATAAATTTCCAACGAGCCCACTTGGAGAAAATTAGGACACTGGGAGGGCCTCCAAAATCAGCTGCAAACTGGCGCGACACATAGGGAAATCAGGCGTGGCACATTGGAGGATTTTGCTCATTTTTGACCCAAAAACTCTGTTTTTCGCCTAGTTTTTGACATTTTGACTTTCTTACTTCCAAATGTCAAAATTATGATGTAATTTGATGTAATTTGATGGATCTTGATGTAATTTTGTTAAATTTTTACTCATGTAGGTAGATTCATCCATCAAAAGGTTATTTGCAACTGAATGAATCAGTTTCCTAGTTTATAGAGGCAAGCTGTTCCACTGCGTACTTTCTAGTTCTCAGTTTAGATTTTGTTGGAACAACTTCTAAACTTGTGAGCTCGACCCCTAGAGGCTGGGATGAGTTATTGTTTGTCTATATCTTGTGGTTTTTCAGTCATTAGCATGGTTGGACTTTTGGGAATGCTGTGAGCATCATTGTACAGTCATCTCTGTAGTTTGGCAAAGGAATAGACTAGGGTTTGCAGCACTCTATGGGATTCATGTGGCATTTTGTTTTGATGATGTGTTTCTCTCTGTGAATGTAAGTCTACTAGTGTTTGATGTATACCATTTTCTCTCTTATTTCTTCTTAAATTAAACAAACAAGGACAAAGGTAGAATTCATTAAAATTTGTAGTGCTCTACCTAGGGTTTGTTTAATTTTCTATGTTTTCAGCTGTTTGGAGAGGATCCATAAAGTTTTATTGCCCTCTTCAACTCATCACCTCTCTGAAATCTCCATTTATTTCAAATTGAAGTGTCAAATCAATTTTCTACGTTGCCCCATTCAGATCTTTGTAGAACTGAGCCTCATTCCCCAGACCCAAATTTGCCTTTTCTCTTGAGCCAACAAAATATTCATTAAATTCAAATCAAGACTCTTTTTCATATATACCTAGCCTAAAATCAGTTTTCATTTAAGTCATCTCAAGCCTCATCGATTATTTTTTTTGTTGAGATTGACAAGGTGAGAGCCCTCTCCCGATCTGGTAGGGCTAGCTACTAGGTTAAGCGTGGTTTGATGTTACCCTAGATTCTGCCTTTCTCAGCCTGAGGTAGATTTAGGCCATAACGTAGTGGCGACTCCATTGGGGAAAATATTGTTTGTTTGTTAGAGTTATTTGTTTTATAAACTACAGACGGAGCCTGAAGTTAGCCAGGTAGCCTTCGAAACGCTCTTCCTTTGCATTAGCGAAAGTAGATGAATGCTGCTTCAGTCAATCTCCAGTCTAGTCTTATAAACATAACATCTAACTTGCGAATTGCCCCAGTACATCAGAAAATTCTAGGCTTTTGGGTGATAAGTTTAGAGTCTGATAGGCTGAACAAGTTGATTTTGTCCGTTTGATTTTTGGGAATAATTCAACACATTGGCTTCCAGACGACACACCAGGGAAAATCCAGATCCTGATCCACCTCCTGTGTATGAAAATCCAAATATTATTTCGATAATTCTTTGTAGAGAAAGTCCTGTGATTTCTGTGTTCAAATCTCATTCATGTCATGTTGTTTTTGAGTATCTTGAAGATCTTGAGTTTGACGAACAATTTGAGTTGTCATTGTTTGAGACTAAGTCCGAAAGTGCTATTGATTCTACTGTCCTAAATCCAGAGTTTGTCAAATATCTTGAAATTGAAAATGCCAATAGATCCATTGACAGTTATATCTTGAATCTTCAAAATTCCATTATGGCAACAAACATTCCCGAATTCATAGAGTCTGCATCTGCAACTCTTGGTCATCCGCAATTGCATCTAGTTCAGAAATTCCTACTGAGCCTCCTTTCATTCCCACCATTCCCGTGCAACCTTCTATCTCTGATAAAAAATCTGTAGTGGTATCACCTCCATCCACACCACACACACCTCATACATCAGCTTCTCCGACTCCTCCTATATTCCCAAGACCGATTGTAAATCCACCTAGAGCAATGGCTGCTCGATTTGCACCCCTAGTGTTGCCTCAAAATTTGGATAACATGCCCGCTGATTATCAAAGCAAAATTCCATTGTTTGATGGCACTCCTCAAAGTGTTACAGCTCAGCAACATGTGGATAGGATGACAGATTTCTTTGACCATGAGACTGTTTGTACAAACTTTTGGAGGTGAAGTAAGGAAGTGGTTCAGAGCTTTGTCGGCTGGTAGTATTACTACATTGGCTGATCTTCAGAGAAAATTCTTGGATCAATGGGAAGTGAAGAAAAATCCTCTTCAAATTCTTTATGAATATGAGAATATCAAGCGGAACATTGGTGAGTCTGTTCAAGATTATTGTATTAGATTCAATTCTGTTTACAATGCAATTCCTGTTGATATAAAGCCACCTATGGGGTTGGATTTGATTAAGTTTCCGGATGGCTTCAATCCTAACATGGCCTATCAATTAAGAGAGAGGGATTCGGCCACTTTGGAAGACATGCAGAAAATTGCAGTTAGCGTTGAAGCAAATCTGCTTGCCAAGAGAGCTAGAACAAGAGCTGAAAAGAAGGTAACAATAAAGGAAGAGGTTTCCACTTCAGATCAAGTGCTCCGTAAGATGGAATATATGTTTGACAGATTGATGATTGACAAGTCTAAACCACAAGTTAGAAATCCTAATTTCCATGGCCAGCAGCAACTGCAATTTAGAATCAAGCAAAGAGAGCAACGAGTACAAGACCAAGCAGTACAGCAGCAAGTGAAGACACCCTTACAACATAATTTTGTACATGGTCCGGTATCAGATGACGAGGAGAATGTAATCGGAGAAGAGAATCATTTCTTTACACCTGATGATATGCCAATTTTTATTACTGAAGATGAGGAGTATTCTGAGCACTCAGCTGTACAAAGGGACAAGAATTTCATCTTGGCGAATGAAACAGTTCTTGAAGAAGAGTCTGATGAATATCATAGCGGGTACATGAATGCTTTGACAGCCCAATAACGACAATATTCACTCAGAAGAAGAGAGGTGCCCATTAATCCAATTCAAAAAAGAAAGGAAGCGACAACACCAAAGAATGATCCACTCGTTGTGCAGAAAAAGGGGAAAGAGACAGTTGAGCCCACCACTAGCAAAACACCATCAGCAAATGAAAGATCCAATCAGCCAAATATATCAAAGGAAAAAACTGAAAAGAAAGATGTCCCAGCTAAAGAGGTAGAGAAAACTTCAGTTTTTAACTTAGAAAGTGAAATTTCTAAGTTAAAAGTATCTATTCCTTTGACTGAATTGATGAATAATAGCAGCTATAAGGGTCAGGTGTCTAAGATTTTGAGTTTAGATCCATTATCTGATATGGTAAACGTGGAAGATGATCAACCTTAGTTGATTTTTGGTCCAACATTGGATGGTCAGTCTCAAGATAGTGATGTACCTCCTTTTTACATCAGCCTTAGGTTGCACGACTATGTGTTACACAATGCTATGTTTGATTTCGGAGCCTCTCATAATATCATGCCTAAGGCAATCATGGAGAAATTGGGATTGGATATCACCAGAAAGTATTATGACCTTTATTCTTTCGATTCTAGTAGAGTAAGATGCATTGGGCTTATCAAAGATTTGGTGGTCAGTTTGGATCAGATTCCGACTAAAAATGTTTGGATGGATGTGGTTGTGGCAGATATTCCTCCTAGATTTGGCATGCTTCTTTCCAGATCTTGGGGAGTGAAACTTAAAGGGACATTGTAGCTTGATTTATCCTATGCTACTATTCCCGTGTTTGGTCAGATGAGGAAATTATACCGGGAGAAAAATATGAAGCATATGATCACTAGCAAGGAGAAACCGATAAATCATCCAATCAACTATGTACATACTGATTTAGAATCATTTGTTTTATACTCAGATAGCTTTAATGATGTAGATAGCCAAGTAATTGAAGTAGAAGACATTCCAGAAATCACTGAAAATTTAAGAGAGGTCTTGAAGAAAAAAATACAAAGAAGGGATAGTACCGCTGAGCAAGCAGCCTCCCTGACAGCAGCAAAATACTGATGGACAGCAAGGAGAAGTAAAAGCGCAAACAGAATTTCAACATTTGGAAGAGGAAGAAGCTGGTTTGTGGACCATGGATTTTGATGGTGCGGTAGGAAGGTAAGGTGCTGGAATTGGAATTTGGATACGCAGCCCTGTTTTCTCTCCAAACAGAGTGCCAAGTAATGTAAGGGTTTGTTCTTATAAATTGGCTTTTGATTGTTCAAATAATGAGGTCGAAAATGAAGCTTTAATTTTTGGTTTGAAAATTCTTAGAAAGTTAAATTCCAAAAGTATTGCAGTGTATGGCGACTCCGAGTTAGTTATCAAGCAAGTGAAAGGTGAATATCAAGCTAAGCATCCTCGAATGTGGGCCTACCGCAATGCGGTACTAGATATCTTGAGATTGTTTTCAGATTATACTTTGACATGTGTCCCTCGCATTCAGAATGGTATTGCAGATGCACTTGCAACAACAGCAAGTAATTTGAAAATTTCGATGAATTCAAACAACAAGTTTGAAATTCATGTGAAGCATCGTCTGACTGTCTCTGACAATCAAAGGTATTGGCAAGTGTTTCAAGATGATAAATAAATTGATGATTTTTTGCAAAATGAAGGTAAATTCAAAGACACTTCTATTGATGGGGAGCATGATGATGGCGAGGCGGATGTAGAAGTCAATCAGATGGAATTTTTGCAGCTCAAGGACAATGTCATTCGTAAAGGTCTAATACCTTTAGAGGAGCTTTTCGACCAAGATGATGTAGCTCGAAAACCGAGCTTGCTGCCAACCGAGAAAGGAGTTGAGGATGTGAACATTGGATCAGCAGAAAATCCTAAAATGGTGAAATTGTCCAAGGCATTGCCCCCACAGGTAAAATCAAAGTATATCAGTTTATTATCTTCCTTTGCTGATGTATTTGCTTGGGACTATTCAGATTTGAAGACATATGACACAAACATAATTCAGCATACCATCTAAATCAAGCCAAATCAAAAGCCCTTTCGACAGAAGTTGAGAAGAATAAATCCAAAGTTGCTGCCCTCAATAGAGTAGGAAGTGAATCGATTGTACAAAGCTGGTATCATTGTCCCCATAAGATTTTCAGATTGGATTTCTAATTTGGTGCTCGTGCACAAGAAAACAGGTGAGATCCGTTTATGTATTGATTTTCAGAATCTGAAAAGTATCTTTGAAAGACAACTATCCATTGCCAAAAATGGATCACATACTTCAGCGAGTAGTTGGAGCATCCCGCATGTCGCTACTCGATGGTTATTCCGGTTATAACCAAATTATGGTCCATGAGGATGATAGAGATAAAATAGCATTCACCACTCCGTGGGGAACTTTTCATTATGCTAAAATGCCTTTCGGATTGAAGAATGATGGTGCGACCTTTCAAATATCAATGGATATGGCATTTGCAAATGAAACAGATGTCTTTCTAGTTATTTATCTTGATGACTTGACAATTTTTTCTAATTCAAATGAAGAGAACCTTTATCATTTGAAGATTATATTTCAGCGATGTAGAAAATATGGTGTATCTCTCAATCCAAAGAAGATTCTGTTTGCCATGGATGAAGGCAAGCTTCTTGGTCATATTATATCAAAGGATGGCATCCAAATTGATCCAGCTCGAGTAGAAGCCATTCAAAAAATTGATCTTCCCTGAAACAAAAAGGAGATCCAATCATTCAACGGTAAGATGAATTTCTTACGTCGCTTTGTTGCCAATATTGTAGAGCATTTAAGGGAAATCACAAACATGCTCAAGAAAGATAGTGTAGTTAAGTGGACTGAGGAAGCAATAAAGTCTTTCAATTTGGTGAAATTGGCCCTTTATTCAGCTTTGGTTTTGATCAGCCCGGACTATACTCAGGATTTTATTTTGTTTTCATTCGCCTCAGATCATACTATGGCAGCAGTCTTGATGCAGAAAAGAGATCAACTTGAGAAACCAATTGCATTTTTTAGCAGAACCATAAGAAACATAACTTTAAAGTATAATATTATTGAAAAGCAAGCTCTTGCCTTAGTAAAAGCATTGAAATATTTTCGAGTCTATATTATGCATTCTCACATCCTTGCTTATGTTCCTAATGCTGCTGTTAAAGATGTCTTAGTGCAAACAGATCCAGAAGGGAGACGAGGAAAATGGATTGCAGCCTTGTTGGAATATGACGTGGAGATCAAACCTACAAAGCTCATCAAAGGACAGGGGATGGCCAAGCTAATGGCTAAGTCAAATTTGCATGCCTTGGACATTAATCTCATTGCTGCTATGTCCGAGGAAAATGAAGAAAGTTCGCTAGCTCAGGTATTAGAAATCTTTTTTCTTTCTCCATGGTATTCGGACATTATTTATGTGCTCCAAAATCTGTCACCACTGCCAGGAATGGCTAAAAACAAAAGTAGGACACTAAAATTGAAAGCTGCCAAGTTTTGTATCATGAATAATGCACTCTATTGGAAAGATCCCAGTGGTGTCTTGCTCAATTGTTTGGTTGAAGAAGAGGCAAAGTGGGTTATGGAAGATTTTCATAAGGGAGATTGCGAAGGTCATCTTTTCTGGAAGACGACGGCCAAAAATTTTTGAGAGCAAGATATTATTGGCCAACTCTCTTCGCTGATGTGTACAAAGCTGTCAAAAGCTGTCATGAATGTCAAATTTTTCAAGGTAGGAGAAAATTGTAGCCTTTACCGCTTAAACCCATTGAAGTAAGTGCTCCATTTCAGCAATGGGGTTTGGATTTCATTGGCGAGATCCATCCTACTTCTTCGGCACATCATAAATGGATCCTTACAGCAACGGAATATTTTACCAAATGGATTGAGGCGATTCCCACTAGGCAGGCCACAGATTTGGTAATGATTTCATTTCTTGAAAACAATATTTTCTCTTGTTTTGGCTGTCCAAACAAGCTGATCACTGATAATGCAACAGCCTTTAAATCTAAAATAATGATTGAATTTTTTGATAAGTATCAAATCACTTTGGGGCACTCAACCACATATCATCCACAAGGCAACGGATTGGCCGAATCCTCAAATAAATCCTTGGTCAATATTATCAAAAAGCTGCTGGAAATGAACAAGAAAAGTTGGCACAGGAAATTGGTTAATGCACTTTGGGCAGACAAAGTGAGTCAAAAGAAATCTATAGGCATGTCCCCTTTTGAGCTCGTGTATGGTGTTGACACTGTATTCCCGACCTCTCTCGCAGTTCCAGTGGTTAAAATTCTGCAGGAAGCTGGCAGCGAGGATGATCATTTGCAATGAAGAATTAATCAAATGATCCATTTACAGCAGACTAGAGAGGAGGTTTTTCAGAACACTTTCAAGCTGCAAGAGAGAATCAAGAAGATATATGATCAAAAGGAAAAGGTGGACAAGTTTCAAATAGAAGAAGTGGTGCTAAAATGGGACGCGAGAAACGAAGATAAAGGTAAGCATGGAAAGTTTGAGAATATTTGGAAAGGACCTTTCATAATTGCTGCATATCGAGGCCAAAATGCTTTCCTTTTAAAAGAAATGAATGGAGAATATTGTCCAGGTGGGCCGGTCAATGGTCGGCTACACAAACGGTACTATTTTTGAAATGTCTTCTACTGTCATATATATCACTGTACATACCAGTTAGTTTAAGTTTCATTGCATGCGTGTGTTGTCATCATTCTTTCAGTTTGGGGCCCGAGGTGAAGGCTATAAAACTGAAGGTTAATTTCAGTTTTGGTTTGGTCTATTTGAGTCAGGTCTTTCAGTCATTTTTGGTCTCAAAATTGAGTCAGTTTTGAGTCAGTTTTCAGTTCTGAAAATGAGTCAAGAGTCTGGTTTTGGTTTTTCGAAGTTATTGAATCCATAGCCCAATGGAAAAAAGACACTACTTGCTTTCCCATAGATCTGTAGTTCTTGGCACCTCCAAGGAGCTACCATCCCCATTGGAGCCAATGTTAGTGTCGGTATCTTCATCCCTCTCTTAGTGATCAAAATTATCTTGTTGCATTGCATATTAGGTGTCTCGCTCGTCATCTGCATTCCATTAGGATCATGGATCATCTGACAGTAGTGGATTTTTATACATTTTCCCTCATGTCCTTTACCTGCCGGCCCATTTTCTTTCATCAAGATCATCTGCACTCACTTTTTGTCCTTAAATTTGTAAGAGTCATTTTTTAAGGTTTTCAGTCTCATTAGGTCTAGGGTTTCATCAATAAGGTCTTCAGAATGCCCAATAATGGTCAGCAGGCACATGAGGAGTTTGAATAAAGTTCCAATACTAAAACATTTCATCAGCATATGCCTAGAAATGTATTTTTCTTCAAAACTCTATTTTGAAGAAAAATAGAGTATTTTATCTTTTTATGTATAAATTTAATTTAATTTCAAGTTCTCTCATTTGTAAATAATTTCAATGGCAACCCTGGTCACCTTTTCAAGCTCCAGCGAATCCATCCCCTGCAAGGCAAACAAAAGCAAGTCATTCAGTTAATCAGAGCCAAAATGAAGCAAATTGCCTAAAACAGAGTTTGAAAAGAAAGTGTCAAATGTAAAACATTATCAAGTGGGTTTTTGGAGTGGAAAATTAAAACCTTTGATATATAAGTCCTTTTCCATGTTCAAAGGGCACATTTGCATCCAAAAGAGCAAGAGAAATTGGGAGCAAGCTTGTGGTCACAAAATCGCAACCAATAGTTGCAAGTCTGTGGGCGCAGCGCATTGGCTGAGAGGCGTGGCACATAGGATTGGCGCGACGCATTGGGTCGGCCTCCACAGTGGTAACAATACATTGGTGCGATGCACATAACTGGTCCGGCGCGTTGGGTTTGTGGCGCAGCGCGTAGAGCTGCCAACTGTTTTAAACCACGATTTCATTGAAAACTCTGATTTGCTCAGCTGCCTCTGGTCAAAAGTAAGTTAAACAATCCCTCCAATGCCATAAACATGTGTCTTATGAATTTTATGAGGATTTAATTGAAAAATTTTCAAACCCTACCCCTTGCTCAAGACATCATATCCTAGGGTTTGTAAACTAGTTTTTGTGGTCATCACTCCCTCATCTTTTATCCCTTCACTATTTTCTAGTTTCATCAACCCTTTTCCCTATTCCCCATACCCCTAAATTCATCTACCCCTATCCCATATTCCCATCCTCCCAAATCCTAGCTACAAATTCCCAAACCCCAATTGCTATCCAAAAAGCCTAGAGATTGTCCCTAAAACCCTTCAATTCCCCAAATTCCAATTGGCAATATTCCCAACATTCCCCTTACCCTCTCCCTACATAGTCCCTCACACTTTCATACATTTGGTAGCAAAAACCAAAGACACCTAAACTCTTCATACTCATCTAATATAACACAGAATTTGGCAAACATGGAGACAAATTCCTCTTATGACCGAGACAGTGACCCTACAACCGAATTGCATGCACCAAGGAGACCTCACAAGAGTGGTAAACATGTGAGGGAAGAGCCTACTTCACTTGCTGAGCTGCAGGCCTGCCCTCTTGCTATTACATGTTTTCAACAACAATCTTGTTATCATTTTTGTGAGATGGTTGCTAGAGTCTAGTACCATCATGAATTGGCCAGATTGTTCGTGCTTCATTTACATAATGGCGAAGTCACTCTGGTAGGTGTGACATTCACTTTGACACCTGAATCTATCTCTCTAGCAACCGGTATTCCAAATGTCGGAGAGCAATGGAATAAAAGGCAGCAAGTTGACAGGGACCACTATGAGCCATACATCAAGCCTGGTTTTTTGAGACAACTCAGCAGAGTTTTTCGCTTTCGATACCTGAAAGATTCATACGCTCCTTTGATGAAGCTCATAATCAAATATTTTAGCTATGAGGGTCGGTTTTCTCGTCTATATGCCTATCACATTTGATTTTTGATGCACTTTACCAGGGTGAGAATGATGAACCTCCCTTACTTCATGTGCCGAAATATTGAGAAGATGACCACCCTAGTGCAAAAGAAAACTCCTGAGCAGTAGTATAACAGTATCTATCATTTTGCGCTCATCAAAATTATGGTTATGCATCAGCTTGGTTTGTAGGACATTTCATTGGAGGATTTCGTTTCTCATGAGTTCTTCACAGCTCCTCAGGTACCTCCGAAATCTTTTCATGAGACAGGTGAACCTTCACATCTGCAAGAGGGTCATGAGACACAGACCCCTAGTGTGTCGGTGTTTTTCACCTATCAGAGGGGCACTAGAAGGTTATTTGCAGCAGCCAAGTGAGTATTATCTCCACCCAGGGTGGAAGGGGTCTCGCTTCCTTCATCAGCAGTGCAGGTACAGGACAAAGGAAAGAGGGCAATACATGATGAGGGGCCTTCAGGAGGGCAGGAGATAGATTTCATCCTCATTCAGGATGATGACATCGATTTGGGCTCACCAAGCTCAAAGCTTAGGGAGATCATTCAGGAGCAACGGGCGGAGATAAATACTTTGTCCCTTAGCCTATAAAGAGCCAAATGGATAATCAAATACCTTGAGCAAAGAAACAAGCAACTAGAGGATCAAAAAACCATCATGGAGCTGCAAAAAATACGAGAGAGCTGACAAGCCGCTAAAAAGAGCAAAACCAAGATGACATCACTTGAGCAAGAAATTGAAGCTGATCACGAAACTTGGCTTGAAAGGGTAGATATTAATTTGGAGAAGCTGTTGGAGAAATCCAACAAATAAAATAACATGTTGAGGCACATGGCCAATCATTATTGGGCGAGAAATCATGTTTGCAAAGCAAGGATCAAGATCTTGAAGGCTAAGTTGAAGAAGGCCTCAAAGCGTCGGAAAAGGCAAGATAGACTTCAGATTTTGTCCAAGGCTTCCTTGGCCCAACATAGCACATAATGGAGGACACTCAACCCAAATTTCAAAAAATTTGGGACACTTTTTTCAAATTTTGAATTTTTGGCCCAAAAGCAGACTTTTCAGCTCTATGCGCCACGCCACTTGGCACGCGCTTTTGATGGGGGACCCCTTTTGATGAAAACTCTACATTTTTGGATTTTTCATGGAAAAATATGCATGCCTACCTATGGGCAAGAATTTTTGACAGGTTTTGGGCTTCCATAAGGGTCAAAAACACCCCAAAAATGACCTTTCTACCCCTTTTTTGACACCCAGGAAGCAGTGTTGGGAGAAATCAGTTTTGGAGGGGAAAATGGAAGCCAAATTCAGAAATTCCACTTGTGTTGGAAAGTAGACAGGTATACCTTTCCAAAAATCCCAATTGGAGAAAATTTGGACACCGGGAAGGCCTCCAAAATCAGCTGCAAACTGGAGCAACGCATACGGAAATCAGGCGCGGCGCATTGGAGGATTTTGCTCATTTTTTACCCAGAAACTTTGTTTTTCGCCTAGTTTTTGACATTTTGACTTTCTTACTTCCAAATGTAAAAATCATGATGTAATTTGATGTAATTTTATGGATCTTGATGTAATTTTGTTAAATTTTTAGTCATGGAGGTAGATTCATCCATCAAAAGGTGATTTTCAACTGAATGAATCAGTTTCCTAGTTTATAGAGGCAAGTTGTTCCACTGCCTACCTTCTAGTTCTCAGTTTAGATTTTGTTGGAACAAGTCCTAAACTTGTGAGCTCGACTCCTAGAGGCTGGGATGAGTTATTGTTTGTCTATATCTTGTGGTTTTTCAGTCATTAGCATGGTTGGACTTTTGGGAATGCTTTGAGCATCATTGTACATTCATCTCTGTAGTTTGGCAAAGGAATAGACCAGTGTTTGCAGCACTCTATGGGATTCATGTGGCATTTTTTTTTGATGATGTGTTTCTCTCTATGAATTTAAGTCTACTGGTGTTTGATGTATATCATTTTCTCTCTTATTTCTTCTTAAATTAAACAAACAAGGACAAAGGTAGAATTCATTAAAATTTGCAGTGTTGTACCTAGGGTTTGTTTAATTTTCTATGTTTTTAGTTCTTTGGAGAGGATCCCTGAAGGTTTATTTCCCTCTTCAACTCCTCACCTCTCTCAACTCTCCATTTATTTCAAATTGAAGTGTCAAATCAATTTCCTACCTTGCCCCATTCAGATCTCTGCAGAACTGAGCCTCATTCCCCAGACCCAAATTTGCCTTTTCTCTTGAGCCAACAAAATATTCAATAAATTAAAATCAAGACTCTTTTGCATATATACCTATCCTAAAATCAGTTTTCATTTAAGCCATCTCAAGCCTCATCGATTATTTTTTTTGCTGAGATTGACAAGGAGAGAGCCCTAGCCCGATTTGGTAGGGATAGCTACCACGTTAAGCGTGGTTTGATGTTACCCTAGATTATGCCTTTCTCAGCGTGAGGTAGATTTAGGCCATAACAGGTAGCTTTCAATATTTCGAAGGAAACAAAAAAAGAGGGTTTGATTAAGGCGTTGGCGAAATTATATGAAAAACCCTGGGCCTCAAACAAGGTATTTCTCAAGAAACGTGTATTTAATATGAAGATGTCGGAAGGTGGATTTGTTGCAAACCATTTAAATGATTTTAATATAGTTACCAATTAGTTAAGTTATGTAGTGTTAAACTTTGATGATGAAGTTAGGGCTCTTTTATTTCTGTGCTCATTGCTAGAAAGTTGGAACGGTTTAGTTATGGCCATCAATAACTTTGTCTCTGGATCTAGTACTTTAAAGTTTTATGATGTTTTCGGTGCTATCCTTAGCGAGGAAATGCGATGGAAAAGCTCTAGTGAGACCTCGGGTAATGCTTTGAGTGCAGAGTCTAGGGGAAGAAAAATGGAAAGAGGAAAGAGCTTGGGATATCACAGTAAATCAAGGAAAGGCAGATCCAAGTCTAGATCGGGGATAGTGCTGGAAATGCGGAAAGAAAGGACACCTAAAGAAAGACTGTAGATCTCGGAAGGGAAAAGAAGGAGATGCACAGCAAGAAAAAAATCATGAAGCAAATGTGACAGGTGATGTGTTACAAGATGCTTTGATTCTTTCTTTCGAAAATGTTACTGATTCTTGGGTTGTAGATTTAGGGGCCTCATTCCATGCCACACCTGATAAGAAATATTTTCATGACTATGTTCAAGGAGATTTTGGACAAGTCCATTTGGGTGATGATAAACCTTGTAAAATTGTTGGAGTGGGTAAATTTCTTGTAAAACAACAAAATGGAAACCATTGGTAATTAAAGGAGGTAAGGCATGTTCCAGATCTGAAGAAAAATCTGATTTCAACAGGGCAGTTAGGAAGTGAAGGTTGTGTGACAACTTTCACAAATAAAACTTGGAAGGTCACCAAAGGAGCCCTAGTAATAGCAAAAGGCGAAAAGGTTGGTACATTGTATTTATGCAATGATATTTCTAACTCTGTTAATGCTTTATCTTCCAAAGGAGTAGATGCAGCATTATGGCATCATAGGCTCAAACACATGAGTGAGAAGGGGATGAATATTCTTCACTCAAGAAATTTGTTGCCGGGTTTGAGGAATGTTGATTTGGATTTCTATGAGGACTGCATTTATGGAAAACATAAGAGAGTTAAATTTCTAAGAGTTGGTAAAGAAAAGAAGAGAGAAAAATTAGAGCTTGTGCATACAGATGTATGGGGACCTGCTCAGGTATCATCTCTTGGTGGCCCTTGTTATTATGCTACTTTTATTGATGATGCAACTAGAAAAACATGGATTTATTGTATTCAGAATAAATCTGATTTATTTGATATTTTCAAGAAATGGAAAGCTTTAGTTGAGAATGAGACAGGAAAGAAGTTAAAGTGTCTCAAATCAGACAATGGAGGTGAATATTGCAGCAAAGAGTTTGATAGGTACTATTCAGAGAATGGAATTCGTAGAGAGAAGACAGTTCCAAGAACACCACAAGAAAATTGTGTGTCAGGAAGGATGAACAGAACAATCATGGAGCGTGCAAGGTACATGAGATTGCATGCAGGATTTCCTTTACAATTTTGGGCAGATGCTGTAGATACTGCTGTTTATCTAATAAACAGAGGGCCTTCAAGTTCCTTGGATGGTGGTATTCTAGAGGAAGCATGGACAGGTAAAAAGGTAAACTACTCTTTTTTAAAGCCTTTTGGCTATGCGGCCTTTGTCCATATTAATAAAGAAAACAAAATAAATATTGAGGCAAAATCAAAGAAATGTACCTTTATTGGATATGGTGTTAATGATTTTGGTTGTCGCTTATATGATTATGAAAATCACAAAATCATTAGGAGCAGAGAAAAGAAACAAGAAAAAGAAAACAAAAAATACACAGTTCTTGATGAGATCACAGAAAAAGTAAAGGTGCCTGAAAATAATAATAATCAACAACAACAACAACCACCACAACAACAACAGGAACCTCAAACACCTAAAAGTGGTTTTAGAAGATCTACCAGGATAAGTAGACCCCCTGAACAATACTCTCCGTCATTATATTATTTATTGTTGACTGATTCTGGTGAACCTGAATGTTATGAAGAAGCAATGCAGGTTGAAAGAAGGAAGAAGTGGGAGCTATCCATGAAGAAGATATGGACTCCTTAATGCATAACCCGACTTGGGACTTAGTCAGGTTTCCTGCAGGTAAAACTACATTGCAGAATAAATGGGTTTACAGGTTGAAGGAAGAAGATGGAGGAAAACAAAGGTACAAAGCTAGACTTTTGGTGAAGGGGTTTGCACAGAAGAAAGGTATTGATTTTGATGAAATATTTTCTCCTGTTGTTAAGATGACTTCAATCAGAACTAGTTTAAGTCTTGTAGCAGCGGAAGATTTACATCTTGAATAGTTAGATGTAAAGACATCATTTCTCCATGGAGATTTGGAGGGAAGAGATCTATATGGAGCAACCAGAAGGATATGAGGTCAAAGGGAAAGAAAAATTAGTGTGCAGGTTAAAGAAGAGCCTGTATGGCTTAAAATAGGCTCCAAGGTAGTGGTATCTAAAATTTGACAAGTTTATGTCTGAACAAGGTTATACTAGATGTCACTCTGATCATTGTGTTTATCTGAAAAGGAAAAATGATGGCAGATATGTTATATTGTTATTTTATGTAGATGACATGCTTGTTGTAGGGCCTAACATGCAGGAAATAAATGTGCTCAAAAGAAAATTGGCAAATTCATTTGCAATGAAGGATTTGGGAGCTGCAAAACAAATCCTTGGTATGAGAATAACTAGAGACAGGAAAAATCGCAAATTAACACTTTCTCATAATGAGTACATACAAAAGGTGTTGAACAGATTTAATATGTAGAATGCAAAACCAGTTAGTACACCTTTTGCTAGCCATTTCAAACTTAGTAAGGAGATGTGCCCCAGGACCCAAGAAGAAATGGATTATATGTCTAAAGTTCCATATGCATCAGCAGTTGGAAGCTTAATGTATGCAATGGTCTGCACAAGGCCTGATATTGCACATGCAGTGGGAGTTGTAAGCAAGTACATAAACAATCCAGGAAAAGAACATTGGATGGCAGTAAAATGGATTCTCAGATATTTGAGAGGTACCACAAATCAAGCATTATGGTTTGGTGGTTCAAACATTTCTCTACAGGGATATGTTGATGCAGATATGGCAGGTGACAGAGATAACAGGAGGAGCACCACAAGATATGTATTTACTGTAGGTGGAATAGCTGTTAGTTGGGTTTCAAAAATCTAAAGTGTTGTTGCACTTTCAACAACAGAAGCAGAGTATGTTGCTGCTACAGAGGTAGTAAAAAAATGATTTGGTTACAAAGGTTTATGGATGACTTGGGTAAGAAGCATGATATGGGCACATTATATAGTGATAGCCAAAGTTCCATTCATCTTGCAAAGAACTCAACATTTCATTCCAAGACTAAACACATACATCTCAAGTACCATTTCATACGGTCAGTATTGGAAGATGGACAGTAGAAGCTGGAAAAGATACACACTAGCCAGAATCCTGCAGATATGCTAACAAAAGTTGTAACTAGGGAGAAATTGAGATTATGCTCAGTTTAAATTGGTCTTCAAGGATGAAAATGAAGATGAGAAACAACTAGGTCCAAAGAGGAGTTATTTTCCAGAAAATGAAGCAGCGGTGCAGTTGCTACAATCAGTCTCCAAGTGGGAGATTGTTGGGTGTGGAGCCTGATTATCTTGTTTATTTTGTATCACAGCGTTGGACCCCTATACCTTAATGGGGCGGCAATGCCACCCATAATTAAACGCTGCTTGGGGGATCCAGGGGGGGGGCTGCGACTTTATGGATTCCCCCCCTAGTAGGGGGTTTCGGGGGCAGTGCCCCCAAAGCTAAGAACAGATGTAAAATTGCCTCGTAAAATTATAGTAATTTTTAGTCAATCTAGGTCGTTCATTAGGCAGAAGTTAGAAGTTATGTTTAGTTTAGGGTTTTTTGACCTAGAAGGAAACCCCTCACTTTTATGAGGGTATTGTATTGCGGTTGTGTATGTATGTGTTTTCTCGAAGTGAGAAACAGATAGGGAGACTGTGAGAGAGAACAGAGGATATTACTGCAGATCTGTTGTAGGTTGTGTCTCTTCATTTTGCTGGATAATAGAAAGGAAGGACTGGCTGTTCGGGGTGGACGTAGCCCAAACTGGGTGAACCACGTATATCTGTATCTCTCTGGTTTTATGTGTTTTGTGTGCTTCTGTTTTCCGCATATTTTATGTGTTTCATTGTTTTGTAATATTTAATTTTCTAACAGAGTTACTAGTCCTGGAAGCCTTGGTTGGAAAAACACTCTGGAATCCCTATAACAGTTGGGGTTGAGTTACTATTCCTAGAAGCCCTAGTTGGAAAAAATACTCTGAAGCCATTGAGCAGCTTGGATAGAGACCAATCTGTGATGGTTAATGATGTCCGATTGTGAGGTGGAATCATTGGTTTGGGGTTGAGATAATGTGGTATCTGGAGCCTTGGTTTGGTGTTGATTGATGTGCTTGATAAAGTCCCACATTCATGCTTGGAATATGGCACGGGGGTGACTGGATGAAGTGAGATTTGGCTAAGCCATGTCTATGGTTGACTGGAACATAGAAGTCGCATTTTGGGTTGGTTTTTACATTCATTAATGAAAGTTTCATTCCTTTGGTATTTGATGTGTATATGCATTGGTCTATATATGGATTCCGTTATCACACATAATTTTTAATTTTTGATTGATAAGGTCACTCATCTAGGTTTTATTTTGTCTCATAAGGTTGATTCATGAAATTGATGAAAAATTCATGAAATGGTCTTTATCGTAATTATAGAATAGTCCATTGGTCATGCCATCATGGTAAAATCTATAAAAATCCACCTTAGGTTCACAGGCATTGGTTTAAAATTCTTTTTTAGCCACTTTTCTGATTTTTCCCGATTCCGCAACGAATTCTATGCAAAATAGGTGATTTTCGCTATAAAATCACCTGACAAGTTCGTAGCAAATTTGCCAACTTTCTAACTAAATTCGCTACGAAATCAGGTTTTTTGCAAAAGGTTCAGAGATTGATCGTTTTCACCTTATGAGAGGGTAGAGGTCAAGTTTCCATCACATTTTTACTTATTTTAAATCATTATTAAATGTGTGTCATGCATGGTCATCACTTTAAATTTTTCCTTTTCATAATTTAAACTCCATGCATTCGAGTTTAATAACTTACCTTTTCAATCCATATTAGCTGCTTCTACCACCTTTTACCTTTTTTCTATGTATACCTCTAGCTATTGTCATAAGTTAGATTCCACCATGTGTCAATAAGCAGCTTGCTGTTCAAATAGGTTTCTTTGTAGGTGTCACTTTTTCAAGAAAATGGCCATGAAGAAGAAAAAGAATAAAAGAGGCTCCTATGTGAGATATGAACCCATGGACCTCAAGCTACTCATGGAATACCATAGTGTTGTAGAAGAATTCATCAAATTTGATTGCGTGAGATTTTACAAGAAGATACAAAGGGATTTCTTTGTTTTTTTACTGTTTGAGCAGTCAACTTCAAGAGTAATTTGTGGGAAAAAAAAGGAGAATTCTTAAAAAATGAGAGAGGTTATTGTCAAGCATGGATCAAAGAACATTAACCTATTTCACTTTTCTCACAGGTGCTACCAATTGAGAGATTCAAATATGTCTTTGGTATCTATGTTTAGAATGTGTTTTTTCCTGTTTTAGATATGTTTTACAAATACAAATTCCGAACACCTGGAGATGTTTTTCAAAAACCCAAGAGAGGTTTTTCTTCAGCACGAACTAATTTACAAAAAATTCCTCCCATTTTTCAAAGATATGAAGGATTTGGAGATATGATCTCATTTCTGAGCACTCTTTTTCATAAAAAACATCAAAATTTTGAGTTTTTTGTCAATTATGCAATTTCATAGCGAACTCCAGGCTTGAAGGCCAGATTTCCCTATGAAATCCATGTAGGATAATTTTTGTACAAAAATAATTTTTACTAGAAATCAAAGGAAGAAAAAAGTTGTATTTAGCTTATATTACCTAGCAAACATATCCTAATCAGAAAGATAGGCTAAAAGTTGACTAAGGTGGCTGAAATAAATTTGCTACTGAATTACGCTACAAAACTACCTAAGGGTGCTTTGTTTTTGCAGCGAAGTACTTTTATTGGTATTTGGAGGTTTGAATTTTTTTTTGAAGAGCAGCTAGCCACTTGGAGATATTCAAGATGGTAGTGGACCACCCCAACAGGGATTCACTACTTGATAAGACATCCACCTATCTAGCTCAACATCAGGACAATGATCAAAGCTATGCTTATCTTTTCCTAAAAAGTAGTAGTGTTAGTTATTAAATCTAGTGGGTACATTTATGTCTTGGTGATGGTGAGGGACATTCGAGCACCTGATCATTATCAATGTAATTATCCCATTACTGCAGAAAATGAATGTAATAAATAAAAGGCAGAGTCCTATTAGAAGTATAAGTCTTAAAATATTAGGTGTCTTTTTCAGTTCCAAGAATGTAATTTATGGTGAAGATAGGTGTCAAGATTATGGTTCGATGATCTAGCCAGTTGGGCAGATCCAATGTGAGAAACAAAAGTCTATTAATAGGAAAAAAATCGAATGAGAAAGGGTTGGAGAATGTCATTTGAGACTACTACTATTGTAAATTTTGGAATATCAATAATATACAGTGATGGTGCTTTATTATTTACCTAAGATTCTTTTACTGTTGCAATGAGTTTATGTCTTATGTTTCCTTAATATCTTTTTCCAATACATTCATGTTGAATTATTCAGAATTCATTCCCTCATGGCCTGAGTTCCTTTTGACATTATGTTATTGAATATTTTCTGTGTGTTAGTATTGTCTTTTTCATTGAAACAGTAAAAGCCTCAACTTCCACAAGGAGATTCATTTGTCATTGAATACCCTCTTACTAAATCCATGAGCCCAATGGTAGTGAAACCTATTCCAATTTTCACCTGCAATCAAATACACTAAGACACTTATCATAGAGTTAGCCATATGATTTGAAACTTAATTGAGAAAATCATTAATTAAATTTAGAGAGCCCTCTTAGGTTGAAGAGGCTAATCCTTAGTCAAAATCTGGTTTGAAAGAGTTACTTTAAGTTGTCTTGTGGAGCAGCCCATCAGTGCCAATTTAGAGATAACATTTTGGTGCATCTTCCGGGAGCCTGAAGTCATATTTCCCAAAGTTTGTGCTCAAACTATGAAGCTGAACTCATGGAGGTAGTAGGAGCTTAGAACATTTGGAGGTTGTAGAACTACCTTGGTGACTTGTAATATTCCTAAAATTAGCATGTAGCTAATGGGAATATTAAATTTTGTTTCTTGCACTTAGTAGGTGAATAAATGGGGGAAAGAGACCCATACTTTTCTTGTAATAGCATAAAATCCCTCTTGGTGTGAAAAGGGGACATCTTAGTAGCTAGATTTTTCACTTTCCATGTATGAACAGGAAAAGAATCATGTTGATTCAGTCAAGTTGACTAAGTCAACAACACAGTATGGAGGAGCAACCTTGATGGAGCTACAACACAGTTTTGGAGGGAAAGTGATCACATGGTGTTGGAAACCCTAATAGGTGGGGCCCAAGGTGAGGAGGATAACAAACCTTATAATGAGGAAGATAGCAGACATTTGAAGTTAGCTTATGGATTATTGATTTTGGTCTACTTAGACTATTGAGCATTCTCTTGATGTTTAGCAGAGTTGCAATGTTGTTTAGCACAAGGCATTCCTGCTTAGGGATTCCTTCTCCTTCCTTTAGAGGACTCTTGGAGGAGCATTGTTCAGAAATTTTCCACATCTAGACTTGAGGCCAAGCATCCTCCTTCATCTACAACGTTATTCCTGTAGCAGGGAACGTTGTGTTGCAGGGTGTTGCAGTGGGAGACTTTCAACACTAGCTTCTGGGCTTATCTTTCAGAGGAGGTAGCTCCCCTTTCTTTCCAAGATCTGTATAGGAGATTTATGAGCATATTGGACATATTGGCATGTGGCCAAAGCAGCTCCCATCACTTACAGTGTATTTCTCTAAATAAACTGCGTCATTTTTCCCAAAGTTGCAGTAGCAGGGTTTGAACCCCTGCTTGTGAGCTTGTTCCTTGGAGGAAGGGCCAACCCTTCTCCCGGAAAGCTCTCTATTTAATTCTTCTTCTGTCATTTTTATATTTCAGATATATTAATACAGTGATGCAGTATAACTGCATTTTTCAGATCTCGATCTGCAGATATGCACTTTTATACATTGTACTCTCATGAAACCTTTTCCGCAATAATCTTATTTTGTATAAAATGGAAGGAATATCCATTTTCTCAGCCATTGGATGATTTTAGTCTCCAGATATATTATTTCTCATTATTTTCTGCATAAACCCTCTTTAAAATAATGTTTTTTCATTCTTTAGTAATTTCTGTTAAGAAAAGTCATGGGGTTTGGGCTTATTTGAGTCATATTCACTTGGGGAGATCTATTTATGTGCGCTAGAGTGATTTGTTTCAGCTCCAATTCTAGATGTGAGTTGCATATTGTATATTCTAAGGGATCCAAGTCTGATTTCTCATAGGAATAGCGTTATTTTCTGAATACAGTTGTTTTATGCCCTATATTGCTGCATTTCCCCACTTTGGAAGAAGTGTATAGGCCATATTCTTGTTGTTGTGCTTTCATTTGCTGGTGAGATGTCCTCTTACATCTTATGAGCTGATATACAATGCTATGATCATGATTTTTTGAAAGCTCCAACTTAAGAATATCTTAAGATATTCTTATTGTTGTAGAAATTCCTTATTTTGGGATATTACAGTGGTATCAAAGCTGCCATATTGGCTCAACCTGTGGATTTCAGATCCAATCTAGAAGATAAGAAGAAGAGGAGATCAGAATTATGGAGAGGATTATATTACTCTCATTAATTTTCAGATATAAGAAGAGCCTCTCCAAGGAGGTTCACCAGTTGAAAGAAGAAAGATGCAATGAAACTCCCAGAGGGTTTCAAGAAGGAGAAAGTTGTAGTGAGACCTCTAGAAGTTTTCAAGAAGAAGAAGAAGATCCATGCACTTCCTATTCTCATAGAGGAAGTGAAGAGCAAGAAGACCACTCAAAACATGAGATCCTGAGTGGATATTTGACAAAGTACAAGTGCCAACCTAGAGCTTTCAAAGAGACTCTAGATCTTCCTCAGTTTATCCAACTGAAAGAAGAAAGGAGGCCATACAACAATAGGATGGTGAAGGAAAATAGGTTTCTATTGTCCACTTTTGATGGATCACCCATATGTACAGCAAGGGTTTGGGTGATGAAGTTAGAAGCATTTTTCCTACTACATCCAGTGGTGGAAAAAGAGGTTGTGGAGATCTCAGTACTGCACTTGGAGGGTAAAGCAAGCTCTTGGTGGTTCAGTCATGTGATTCATGCAAGGGTATTTACTTTTGCATATTTCACTCAAAGAGTGATCAGAAGATTTGACAGTGAGAGATCAGAGAAGAAGGAGACCTCATCTCCACTTGAGGAGACCTTTATCAGCGTTGTCACATTCATGAGGGGGCAGCCATTCATATCAGCAGTTGGATCAGCCAACACATTGAAGAAAGGAACTCTTGCAACTATACAAGATGTTCCCAAGACTCACCAAGGTATGCATAAATTTCCATTTCCTATCATTTCAGAAAATATTATGGGAAACTTTGGAAATTTGTCCTCACATGGTCAAGGATCAAAAAAAATTGTTGAGGTGGGGAACCAAGCTTGCACCGCGCTATGTGACCTTGGTTCAAACAAAGGAGGAATGAACATTCATTCCCTTGCACCCCTATTGAGTTGCATGCAACATGAGGAGTTAGGGTGTAAGATTTTGGAGGGCATAAGGAGTGTTGTGCCACTTTCTGTTGATGTTTTACTTTCAGCACACTTGGGTCCTATTGGATTCAAGAGGATCATTGATGAGAGGTATTTTCTGAAATATCTACAAGGGGTTGCATCTCAACTTCCTATGGGGTGTGAGGAGGAAGATCTGCTTTGGGAGATTGGTAGTCTTCATTGGGAAGATACCAAGGGGGAGAATGATTGGAGGCATCCACATTTGGATGAATGGAGATGGATGGAGAGTAAGAGGTTGGTGAACCACTTGCAGATCTATGACATAGGGTAGCAAGAAGCAAAGCTGCGTTGGCTACTCTTGAGAGAGTTTCGCCATCTTGGGTCATACTCTTTGTCAAGAAGTATGTGGTGGATGGAGGCATGGCATGTCACCCATATGATAAAACAACAGAAGACTTGTTTGTATGGGGCATCATACAAGACAACCATCATGATCTTACTCTATGGCTTGTATGAGGGAGAGATGAGGGAGCAGCAAGAGTTTTTGTTGCTGTGGTTACACTTGGGAGAGTATGGGTAGAAATTTTCCCATACTTTTCATAATATTCCCAGAGAGAAGGAAGGCACATTCAAAGTGCAAGGAGGCTACCCTTTAGCTTTGGAGGATTATGAGAGGCTTCCATATAGGAAGAATATCTTCTCACATAGTAGCATGATAGTGGATGGCTTTGGCATATGGAATGTCAAAGGGAGGAGTCATGGAGTGACAAGAGCCTTATCCCTAAGGCCTACAACGCTGTCACTAGGGAGTATGTTCTTATTGATGGGGTGTTCCAAGGAGAGTATGTATCCCTTCTTTTTTCATATTTTTACGAAGAGATTCTCATGGGAGGACTCATTCATGGACCTCACTTTCAGCCTACTCACCATGCATGGTAATAAATACATTTCTATACTTTTTGATTACTCCATTGAGTATTTGTATCTTCTCACCATATATGAACAGTGCATTGCTCCACAAGAGAGAAAGAGTATTTTTGGGTCTCATGGTCACTTTAGGGCCAATCTTTGTAATGTTAGTATCCCATCTATACATGACTTTGGGCAAGTGTATTGTTATTTTAATCATGTACAGCTGATATCAATTGTTGCTTACTACCCCATGGTGGAGGAGCAAACATGCACAACTTGTAACTTATTGAAGAACCACTTGCCACATGATATTCTCAAACAAAAGTTGGGGAGGCTGCGCAGTATCCACGTGGGAAACCATTTCTACCATCCAAACTTGCACACAACCTTCAGCACTTTTCTGATTTGGATGCCATATGGTGATAAGGTGCCATTAATATTGTATGGAATGGTTTGGGTTAGCATGGCTCATGACATTAGAGAGAGGATCCTTGGAGATTCAATCTTCTTCTTGCCACTTGAGGGCAACCATGTTGCAGCCCAAGATCAACATGCCCTCTACACTTATCATAAGTGGAGAGGTGGATAGCGTGGGATAGGCCTTCTTTCCTATCATGTTCATCTATTCATCCCACCTACATTTCATGAGCCAAAGGTGGAGGATATTATTCATGAGTTGCCATGTTGGAGGGTGACTCATCTTATATGGATGATAGCTTGGGGGCGGAGGTTTCACTTGGGAATGGAAGTTTCCCATGCACTTAAAACTCCATGCCTTGAGAGGACCTCTTGACAGCACATATTTGTCTCCTTGAGTATTTTACTTTTGCATGATGATAGCCATTTGGGATATATACCAAATGCTAACTTGTATGCTTGTGAGAGACACTATGGAGTTTCATGGTTGAGACAACATCTTATTCTTTGGAGAACTCATCATATGAGGATGCTACAGAAAGAGGGAAGGAGACTTTCCAGTTATATCCTTGCAGTTTCTTGAGGATAAGCAACATTTGGGAGGGGAGGACTGTAATATTCCTAAAATTAGCATGCAGCTAATGGGAATATTAAATTTTGTTTCTTGCACTTAGTAGGTGAATAAATGGGGGAAAGAGACCCATACTTGTCTTGTAATAGCATAAAAGCCCTCTTGGTGTGAAAAGGGGACATCTTAGTAACTGGATTTTTTACTTTCCATGTATGAACAGGAAAAGAATCATGTTGATTCAGTCAAGTTGACTAAGTCAACAACACAGTATGGAGGAGAAGCCTTGATGGAGCTACAACGCAGTTTTGGAGGGAAAGTGTTCACATGGTGTTGGAAACCCTAATAGGTGGGACCCAAGGTGAGGAGGCTCACAAACCTTATAATGAGGAAGATAACAAACATTTGAGGTTAGCTTATGGATTATTGATTTTGGTCTGCTTAGACTATTGAGCATTCTCTTGTTGTTTAGCAGAGTTGCAGTGCTGTTTAGCACAAGGAATTCCTGCTTAGGGATTCCTTCTCCTTCCTTGAGAGGACTCTTGGAGGAGAATTGTTCATCAATTTTCCACATCTAGGCTTGAGGCCAAGCATCCTCCTTTAGCTACAACATTATTCCTGCAGCAGGGAACGTTGTGTTGCAGGGTGTTGCAGTGGGAGACTTTCAACACCAGCTTCTGGGCTTATCTTTCAGAGGAGGCAGCTCCCCTTTCTTTGCAAGATCTATACAAGAGATTTCTGAGCATATTGAACATCTTGCCATGTGGACAAAGCATCTCCCATCACTTACAGCATATTTCTCTGAAGAAACTGCATCATTTTTCCTAGATTTGCAGTAGCAGGGTTTGAGCCCTTGTTTGTGAGCTTCTTCCTTGGAGGAAGGGCCAACCCTTCTTCCGGAAAGCTCTGTATTTCATTATTCTTCTGTCATTTGTATATTTCAGTTATATTTATACAGTGCTACAGTATACCTACATTTTTCAGATCTAGATCTGCAGATCTACACTTTTATACATTGTACTCTGATGAAACCCTTGTCGGGTTAATCTTATTTTGTATAAAAAGGAAGGAATCTCCATTTTCTCATCCATTGGATGATTGTAGTCTCCAGATCTATTATTTATCATTATTTTCTACATAAACCCTCATTAAAATATTTTTTTTGCATGCTTCAGTAATTTCTGTTAAGCAAAGTTATGGGGTTTGGGCTTATTTGAGCCATATTGACTTGGGGAGATTTGTTTATGTGGGCTAGAGTGATTTGTTTTAGCTCCAATTCTGGATGTGAGTTGCATATTGTATATTATAAGGGATCCAAGTCCCATTTCTCATAGGAATAGCATTATTTTCTGAAAACAACTATTTTATGCCCTATATCGCTGCATTTCCCCACTTTGGAAGGAGTGTATAGGCCATATTCTTGCTACTGTGCTTTCATTTGCTGGTGAGATGTCCTCTTCCATATTATGAGCTGATCTACAATGCTATGATCATTATTTTCTGAAAGCTCCAACTTAAGAATATCTTAAGATTTTCTTATTGTTGTAGAAATTCCCTAATTTGGGATATTACACGACTCCGTTGCTGAAGAATTCAAAAATTCATAGCTTCATGTTGATTCCACTGGATTTATGAATAACTCAGATTCTTCCATTCTTTTTTCGAGGTATGCATGTGTAGATTTTTCATAAATTTATGGTTTCCCAAATCCTTTTCCCAAGGATGCATATTTTCTAAGGAATGGTCCGAAATTTAATGGAGAAGATTTGAGTTTTACCTTGAAGCATATATCAAATTTCCATGACTTTATTGAGCTTCTTAAAGTCAAAGATGAAGATATTTTCATCAGATTTTTCTATCATTCATTTCAAGGGAAATGTAGACAAAGGATTGAAAGTTTTCTTGTCAAATCTATTAAGTCATTTGTAGATTTTTCGCTTATCTTTATGGAAACATGGATAGAAAAAACAGAGTTGGAGGTAGACTCTCTTTCCATTCAACGTTTTAAGTAATGGAATGTTGATCACAAAAATGAAGAAGTGGATGAAAATTTTTCTTCGGCCTTGTCTTCTTATATAAATCATTTGAGTGCAAGTCAGAAGATAAGATTCAATTTTTGGATGAATTTTCTAAGAACATTGAGAAAGAGAACTGTGGATATTCCGAGCTTTGATTTTAAAAAAGACATTGAAGTTTTATAAGATCAAATTCAATCCTATATTCTATATGGTCAAGATCAGTTATTTGAAAACTTTTTCACGCTAAAATACAAAGAAACGGTGGAGCTACCTTTCTCTTTTGAGATTGAGGAGGAATGTCTTGTTTTTGAAAATGAGTTTGATAGCACACAATTGAAGTCTTTTGTTGATAAAGAAAGCATATATGAGTTTTCTAAAACCCCAAAATGTCTTGAGAATCACCAAAAAAATGATGTATTCTATGATCCTATAACTGAATACATGGAAGAGTTCTACAGTCCAAATTTCCAATTATGTTTACACTGTGAAAATCAGACCCATTTTCTGTTACCTTGGTCATTACAGTATCCAATTTTCATTTGGTTTAAGCATAGTCAAGGAGTTCAGGTATCAGATTAGCTCATTTATTGGATTTATTGGAGGTTTCATGTCGCTTGAATCAAACATGAATATTGCAGCTGTTAGGGTAGGTAGGAGTGTGTGTGAATAAGCTCAAGTATTCTGAGCATATTTTCAACATGCACGGATTTATTTTTCAGCTTGGATTGCAGTTTTCAACAAGCTTGAGCTCAAGGAGAAGGCCACAAAACCTTGGCAAAGTCTTCTTAATTTCAGAAAATTTCAGTTTTTGAAGGAAGGCACTGGAACTACTAGTTCTTTTTTGTACCATAGGGGCACACCATCCCTAGTGGAGCCACTATTATCACACATAAATTTTTTATTTTTTATTGATAGAGTCACTCATATAGGTTTCATTTTGTCTCATAAGGTTGATTCACGAAATTGATGAAAAATTCATGAAATGGCCTTTATCCTAAGTCTAGAATAGTCCATTGGTCATTCCATCATGGTAAAATATATAAAAATATACCTTAGTTTCACATGCATTGGTTTAAAATTCATTTTTAGCCACCTTTCTAAGTTTTCCTGATTCAGAACCGAATTCTATGCAAAATAGGTGCTTTTCACTATGAAATCACGTGACAAGTTCGTAGCAAATCTGTCAACTTTTTAACTGAATTCGCTACAAAATCATGTTTCTTGAAAAAGGTTCAGAGATTGGTAGTTTTCACCTTATGAGAGGGTAGAGGTCAAGTTTACATCACATTTTTACTTATTTTAAATCATTATGAAATGTGTGTCATGCATGGTCATCACTTTAACTTTTTCCTTTTTCATAATTTAAACTCCATGCATTTGAGTTTAATAACTTACCTTGTCAATCCCTATTAGTTTCTTCTACCACCTTTTACCTTTTGTCTAAGTATACCTCTAGCTATTGTCATAAGTTAGATTCCACCATGTGTCAATAAGCAGCATGTTGCTCAAATATATTTCTTTGCAGGTGTCATTTTTTCAAGAAAATGACCATGAAGAAGAAAACGAACAAAAGAGGCTCCTATGTCAGATATGAACCCATGGACCTCAATATACTCATGGAATACCACAGTGTTTCAAAAGACTTCATCAAATTTGATTGCATGATATTTTACAAGAATATACAAATGGATTTCTCTGTTTTTTTACTGTTTGAGCAATCAAATTCAAGAGTAGTTTGTGGGAAAACAGAGGAGAATTATTAAAACCAGAGAGAGGTTATTGTCAAGCACATATCAAAGAACATTAACCTCTTTCAGATTTCTCACAGGTGCTACCAATTTAGATGTTTTATGATGTCTTTAGGCTCTATTTTTAGAATGTGTTTTTTCCTGTTTTAGACATGTTTTTCAAATACAGATTCCGGACACCTCGAGATGTTTTTCAAAAAACCAGGAGAGGTTTTTCTTTAGTACAAACTGATTTACAAAAAATCCTCCCATTTTTCAAAATTTATCAAGTATTCAAAGATATGAGCTCATTTTTTAGCCTTATTTTTCATTAAAAAACAACAAAAAATTGAGTGTTTTTCCAATTAGGCAATTTCATAGTGAACTCCAGGTTTGAAGGCCAGATTTCGCTACAAAATGCCTATAGGATACTTTTTGCAACAAAAATCATTTTTGTTGGAAACAAAAGGAAGGAAAAATTTGTATTTAGCTTATATTATCTGGAAAACATATCTTAATTAGAAAGAGAGGCTAAAAGTTGACTAAGGTGGTTGAAATGAATTTTCTACTGAATTACGCTACGAAACTACCTAAGGGTGCTCTGTTTTTGTAGGGAAGTACTTTTAATGGTATTTGGAGGTTTGAAATTTTTTTTGAGAAGCAGTTAGCCACGTGGAGATATTCAATATGGCAGTGGACCACCCCATCAGGGATTCACTACTCGACAAGACAATCACCTATCCAGCTCAACATGAGGACAATGATCAAAGCTATGTTTATATTTTCCTAAAAAGTAGGAGTGCTAGTTCTTAAATCTGGTGCGCACATTTATGTATTGGTGATGGTGAGGGCCATTCGAGCACCTGGTAATTATCAATGTAATTATCCCATTACTGCAGAAAATGAATGTAATAAATAAAATGCAGAGTCCTATTAGAAGTATAGGTCTTAAAAGATTAGGTGTCTTTTTAGTTCCAAGAATGTAGTTTATGGTTAAGATAGGTGTCAAGATTATGTTTCGATGATCTAGACAGCTGGTAAGATCCAATGTAAGAAACAAAAGTCTATTAATAGGCAAGAAATCGAATGAGAAAGGGTTGGAGAATGTCATTTGAGACTATTACTATTGTAAATTTTGGAATATTAGTAATATATAGTGATGGTGCTTTTTTCTTTACCTGAGATTATTTGACTGTTGTAATGAGTTTATGTCTTATGTTTTCTTAATATATTTTTTGAATATCTTGATGTTGAATTAATCATAATTCATGCCCTCATGCTATGAATTCCTTTTGACATTAAGTTATTGAATATTTTCTCTGTGTTAGTATTGTCTTTTTCATTGAAACAGTAAAAGCCTCAACTTCCACAGGGATATTCATTTGTCACTGAATACCTTCATACTGATTCCATGAGCCCAATGGTAGTGAAACCTATTCCATTTTTCACCTACAATAAAATACACTAAGACACTTATCAAAGAGTTAGCCATCTGATTTGCAACCTAATTGAGAAAATCATTAGTTAAATTAAGAGAGCCCTCTTAGGCGGAAGAGGCTAATCCTCAGTCAAAATCTAGTTTGAAAGAGTTTCTTTAAGTTTTCTGGTGGAGTAGCCCATCAATACCAATTTAGAGATAACATATTCTATTTCTAATGTATCCTTGATACTTCTGTTGGTATTACGCTGGTTATAAGCATGTATTGTGATAATTATTAGGTATGGCTCTCTCCATGTTTTTAATTTTAAATGAATGCACAAAGTATATATGGTTAAATTGATTAAATGATAACTTATAATATAGGGGAGTGATGCTTATTATCTATTGTTAGATAAGAAAGAGACCCCTTTGTTTAAATCTGTTGTTTATACCTGTGGACGCTATGTTTGTTACATGTTTGACGAAATTCCTGTCATGGTTGGGTGGGGTCGGACGAGTTCTTGATGATTTGATTGCTTCCATTTGTTTTTTTTAATGTTATTTACCCTCTCTTGAAGTTACAGGAAATTCTGGTTAGTAAAATAGGCTTAGGGGCTGAAAATGTGGCACAAATCCTAGAGCTACATGCGGAAAATTTGTTGTTTGGGCCTAAGCCGCTACCTTGAAAAGGCTAGCCCATGGCTCTAGGGTATATATTTGCTTCCTTTCCCTTCCAAGCGCACAACTCAGCTTCAATGGGGCTAAAAATCAGTCCCCCCTCAGAGAACAAGGCCCTGGGAGGTTGGGTTACCTCCTGGTGATGTAAATGTTGTAATGTAAGGTGTGTTTTTGGTGTTTCTGTCGGTTTCACTTACTTAAGGTCATCTAGGAGGTTTAATCTTGTATTAGCAGCCTCTCGTCACATGTTTGCCCTGGTTGGCCAGTTACTTAGGTAGATGTGGGAAGAGAGTATTACAATTTTGATATTTGAATAATGGGATGACATAGTGTGCTTACAGAGGCTAACCTGATCAGCCACATTGGAGAAGTGTTCTATATATATATTAGATATTAAGCATTACATAATGATAAAATTTATTGTTCACTTGGTATTTTCTATATATATTAGATATTAAGCATTACATAGTAATAAAATTGATTGTTAACTTGAAACTAGCTCTCAACCCCCAACATTATACTATAAAACTATTGTGTGTATTGTAATAGGTTTTCATGTTTGCAATACAATAAATATGCAATAATTTATGGGGATGGGTCACTCCGAGTATGGGCTCTATGTTGGATATAAAAGTAATTAGCACTTCACAATAATTTTTTTGGTTTTTACTACTTTATTTATCTAAAAATGATGTATGAGATCAATAGGAAGAAATAAACATTAGAAAATCAATTGTGTATTATAATAACAATTTTTTATATGTATTTACCACAAAAATTTTATGTTTTAAAATGAGTTATACTAGAATATATAATTTTATATTAATCAGTTAAAAATATTTGTTTGTGTGACATTGTAAATAGTGAATATAAAACTTATATATATATATATATATATATATATATATATATATATATATAGGTATTTTAATTGGGAATCGTTCTGTCCAATAGAGGCTCTAAGAGCAAAGCTACACTACTCCATGCTTTGTAACTCCTTAAGTGACCTGTTTTAAATTTTATTGCACTTTCATCCTTTCGTGAGAATCCCTAAACAACAAAATGCATTGCTTCTTCTTTATCTACTTCTAATGGCTTGATTAACATATTTTTATCTCTTGTATTATTTTTCTTATGGTTATGGTGGGGTCTACCAGAGCTCCAAAGGCAAAACTAATAACTTATATACTATTTTTTTTTAATCCCTTCATACATTTTTTGATTCATGGTGGGGTCTTGAAAATTCCAAAAGGAAGAATGCATTGTATTATTACTGTTGCAACTTAGTTTTAAGCTTTAATTTTTTGGAATTTTAACATTTTTATTTTTAATAACTTTTAAATTTTTTGGAATTTTAATATTTTTATTTTTAATAACTTTTTTTAATATTATTTTTATATATTTTTAAAGTGAATAATTTCTCATATATATATAATAATAGTTAAATTACAGTGAAACCAAATTTGCTTTATTTTATTAGTCCTTACATAGTCATGACTCTCACAAGGAGTAAAAATGTAATGTGCAAAATTACTATTCATTACTATCCACCAAAAATTTATGCTGGAGGAGTTGAAAAAACTAAACAGAGACTGGGTTACCTTTCTTTTTCTTAGTGGTTATGAGGTTGATTAATTAACACCTAAGAAGACTCTAAAGTCAAAATCCACTCCTTCAAGCAAGAGTGACCAACCTGCAGCTGAGACAGAGGGTGTGAATGAGGAGGAGATGGAGCCCATTATAGAGCCAATGGATATTGAAATAGATCCTGCACAAGAGACAAAAAATCCACAGCCTACACCTACAAGCAGCAAAAAAAATATCAGCAATAAAATCCATAGAAGGATAACCAGAAGTCAAATAATTGGGAATGCAACCTTGAAGATATTATTCAAGCTATAGACATTGAGGAGACTCCAGTGGTCAGATATGAAGACATTAAAGTTGAAAAGAAGAAAAAGAAAGGTATGACTGCTAAGAAGCTTAATTTTGCAGTAGAAGATGTAGGGTTTATCATTAGGGGAATTTTGAGGTCTAAAATGGGCCTCCTAAGTAAAATGTAAAACCAAAATAAAATTTATAAGAACCAATAGGATTCAAGATGATGATGTCAACCATGGGGGATGATTCACAATTTTTTAAGTAGAAGGGTGAAAAGATTAAAAGATAACAAAATAATAAAAACTATTTTTTTAGCTTATCTCCCCAAGGTTTTACTCAAATTTCGAGCGGGAGTACTCGTTGGATGAAAAATTTAATTCCTCATTCAAGGAGTACCCATGTTGATTACTTTGATGGACACTGCTACATGAAAAATTAGAAATACATGAAAAAACGTGATTGCAATCATGATTTTCATGTTTTTCTCATTTTTCGTGTAGTAGGATCCATCGAAAGTACGCAACATGGGTACTCCTTGGATGATGAATTAAATTTTTCATCCAACGAGTACTCCGGCTTGAAATTTGAGTAAAAACTTTGGTAGATAAGTTGAAAAAGTAGTTTTTTCTTTTTTTCCCTCTAAAATTTGATGATGTAATCAAATATTATTTTATTATTTCTACTATTATTTTATAATTTCCTTAAGAGACCCATTTTAGACCTCAAAATTCCCCTAATGTTTCAGCTAAGGAAACCCCTCACTGAGCTTCAAATTGCCAAAGGTGTTATGGAAAACAAAAGGATAGATGTTACTTACAAAGGAAAGCAACCTATCACAAAATATATCATTGATTTGTGTCCAGCTACATAGGATATCATTGTTCAAAGGAAGGGTAAAGAAAAAATGGTTGAAAAAACTAAAGTGCAGGTGTTAAAAGAGCAGTTAAGAGAGGCTAGAGAAGGGGTTATTGAGATCAAATTGGAGTTGCAGGAAGCCACGGTAAACAAGATGCTGATGGAAGATTTCAAAGAAATGGTAAATGACCAACTAAATCAATCTGATGGGTCATTGACCAATGCCAAGAAATTGTTGTAAATGACACTTCCTTTAAGAAGGGTAATGAAGCACACAAGAAACATAAATTTATGGTTGCAAGCTAAAAGAAACAAACTCAAAGGCCATGTCAAAGAGCTAGAGGAGCAAATGGAGATGATACAGTCATATTTAAAGAAAAGAGGCCTTAAAATCACAGTCATAAATTAACTTGAGGAGATTCAACCTCCTATTGCCAAACGTGAAGTTTCCAAAGCTTGAAGAGTAAACCAAATACATTTTTGACATTTTTTCATCATTCAAAAATCAACATTTGGACATCCATAGGAAAAATTTTGAAGAAAAAGGACAATTTCTGGATTTTCTACAAATTAGGCAAGTTCGTAGTAAATCCCAGGCTTGAAGCCCAGATTTCGCTATGAACTTGTTGTAGGTGTATTTTTGTTTAAAATCATGGATATGGTCAAAATCAAGGTGGGAAAAAAATTATAATTAGCTCATGTGACTCGACAAAAATTTCCAAATCAGCAAAGAGGGCTAACATGTCGCATATATTGGGGAAATCAATTTGCTATGAAATTTCGCTACGAACTTGCCTTGACTCTCCTGTTTCTGCAGCGAGCAAGTTTTTGTAGAAATTTTGAGTTTTTATGGTTCATTGGAGGTCATCCAACCACGTGGAAAGCTTACAGAGTATCTTAGAGTATCTATTCAAGTTAATTAGCCAAATCAGTTAAGCATAAACTACATTCATCAACCAGGATTTTACAACATGGAAATTCAAAGTAAACATGGATGCATGTAAGAAAAAACAAGAAGTACTCTTTATTGATGATAGAAGGAGAGGTTACAACCTAGTGACTGATTCATCGTGACCTTCCAGCAAAGTTCCCAAGTCTCATCATAGCATAAGTCTCTCCACCAGCAGCTCCACAAATCAAACTCCCTATTGAAAATTCTCTAGCATTTCTCTACTCAAATTATTCCTCCTTGAACACTTAGATCTGTATCCAATTTATAGATGAACTGTAGGTTTTTTTGCAATAAATTGCATTCCAAAAATATGCAATACATGTTTTCCAGTCATGTAGATGTCAAATGGACACATGGATCTGAAGCATGACACATGTGAACCCTTCTAGAAGACACTGCCCAAGTGGAGATTCCGGAACAATGAGAATTTCGCTCCCAATGTGACCAACGCACCTTTGAATGTCGGGAAGTGCTTTGCAGAGCAGCCTTGAATGGGGATACCTGGATATGTAACACACTTAGGCCCCTTAGAGCCTGCGTTGGTGAGCTCCCACATGTTTAATAATAATCTTCAAACCATGGAAAAGCCTTTATTTGATGAAATTCATTTGTTTGATTCATGTTGTTTCCTATCTTAGGGCATATAGCAACTCAGAAGATAGGGAATGATAGACCCTTTGATCATTGGTCCTGGAGATGATGCCCAGTTAACCAGGTCATTGGGAATGGTGCCCAAATTGATCTATAACAATGGCCCCCTAAAGCATGAAATCCAAATAATAAGAACATTTGATTGAGATGCTTTACATTGTGATGAGCCTGGAAACAAAGCGGAACGGTCACTTGCATCAATCTTACAATACATTACATCATGATAAATCCTCTATTGATCATAATTGTTGAGGGTAGGCATTCCCATAGTCAGCACATAAAATAATATAATAACATGTACATAATTCAGAAAGTCGTCTACGATGGAATGTAGCCCAGATGCAGAGATCGCCTACAGATATAGGCCCATGTTTGGATGACAATATATATGTAAGATCACTGTACAGATGATGTGTACAACAATCCTGAAATCTCAGCCCAGATGGCTGAAAATAGATCCGGGGTTTTCTTATCTCATTCACTCGATCATTCGGGTACAAGTCTAGCCATGCGAACATATGATTTGTCGTCAAACATGGAAAGACATCGTTTGATTACCAGCCAATAATGAAAGTTGTTAACAAACGCGAGAGAACCACAATTAATGAAAATGGCCCTCAAGGTACTGCGGTACATTTCGTAAGGCGTGAACAGATGATTTGATGTCAAACACCAAACAAAATATTTTGGTCAAAATTTCGAAGCGATGATCTTGTCGATCTTGTCATGGTACTGGAATCTGATGTTTCTAAGTGAACTTCCTGGATATTGATTTGTATTCAACAGGAAGTCAACTTATTGAAAAACTAGATTTACTGATTTCAGAGACAAGGGTATGACTTGATATAGCAATTGTTAGGGATGACGGTCATGAAAATGAAGGTTTATGAGTATTGTAGATGGATGAGTTCTAAATCACTGGATGACTTCTCTTGAACATATCGGCGACACTGTGATGAGTTGGCAGCATTGACCCAAAACCGAAGTGAAGGTATGATGAACCATAGGTTTGAATGAACCGTCAAGATGATTACCCAATCCAAACAGTCACGGACATGGAGTGAAAGAAGTGTCATGTTCAAGAGCAACTTGCTACCAAAAAGAAACTTTACTTGCTTTTCCCAAATTTTCCCCAGTCATTTTTCAACCAGTACCTCTTTATTTTTTAACAAGCTTGAGGAGGATAACATTTGCTTGATCTATAATTTAACCCTTCGGGTGAATAAATAATGAAGTATCGCTATTTAATAATTTAATGAATCTAGAGATGAATGAAACTCGATTCTTGCCATGATTGACAAGCCCATCGCTATTTTATGTTTTAACAAGCTTAACGACAGTGACAGCCCAGTCCTTTTTCATGTTTAGAGAGTTTGAAAAGAGGACGAAAGAGGACTCCAAAAGTACTTTTTCCTAAAAAAAATTCTCAGATCCAAAAAAGTGTAAAATAATATCTGAAAGAACCTCTTTGGTCATGTTTAACCAAGGTATTCCTTTTTCGTAAATAATCTATCTCAGTCTGGAAAATGGTTAAACTTATACTGAGTAGATATCAATTCATTTACTTTAACGAGCTTGAAATGACAAGTGCTCGGCAATCTTTTCACATTGTCGGAGTCTGAAAAGAGCTGAAAGAAGACTCCAGGAGTTCTTTTTTCGCTGTTATCGAAACTCGAAAAAGAGATAAAATTGTGCTTCAAATCATTTTTCATTTTTATCAAAGCTCGAAAAATAAGGAGGAAAATTATGCTTTGTGGTCAAGTCATTCTTTGAATAAATCTGCACGACTAATCTGTTCATCAGTTTTATTTTCTGTTCAGAACAACATCAAATGGATTAAAAATACCTGCTTCATAATAAAAACATAATAAAACTATAGTCACAACAATAAATTTAACTTGCATAAAATTAAATGACTATAAAAAGCAGTTTCATTATTCATTTTTACCATTCCATAGTTACCATTTGTACTTTGGAGCTTTGAACTTGATTTTTCCCCTGAACTTCAGTGGTCGATTGCGTGCAATTGGTAAGAATTTTTTGACTGCCCCCTGCAAGAGCACATGTTGAATGCCCCCTGCAAGAGTAGATGCCCCCCAAGATTCATTTCATTCATTTAAGTAGAATACTAGGTACTAATAGTTAGATGGAATGAATGTTCATTTACGAGATCAGATGGAAGACTCGTCGTAATTAGGAGAGGATTTGTTTCATTTTTTAACGAGCTTGATACAGGAAAAGAACTATGCTCATGACCTGTTTCATTTTTTAACGAGGTTGACACAATAAAAGAACTTTCCTCAAGGGAACATGTTTCATTTATCAAGGTTGACACAGGAAAAGAACTATCCTCAACACCTATTTCATTTTTTAACGAGGTTGACATAGTAAAAAGAACCATCCTCATAATCTGTTTCATTTTTTAACGAGGTTGACACAGTAAAAAGAACCATCCTAATTGTGCAGTTGGAGTAGTGAGTGTGTGCTGGAAAAGACGTAGTCTAACGAAGTCATCATTTAAGGAGTTTGATGAATACCACAAACGATAAGTTATAACATTTTTTGACAGGTATTCTCCAGAATTTTCATTGAATTTAGGAATGAACGAGGGTAACATATTTGGTATCACCAGCCACCAAGGAGAGGAACCAGATAGGATTCCAAATGATGACATGGGTGAAGTCAATGGACAAAACATCGAAGATGAAGCAACAACAAATGTTGTCGGAGCTGAAATAGATGGTTCAGTCTGGGATGTTATCTTAGCCATGGTTAAATGACCCAATGTATACCCTATAGAATATATGGGAACTGTAATTGAAACAGGATCAACAAAAGCAGAGGAAGGTGATTGAGGAAAAGACTCGTACAGGTAAAGCTACTACCGAAAATGAGTTAGAGTTAAAGGTGTCTCATCTTGTGATATTTCTTCAATCAAAATAAAACTTGGTGGAAGAATTTCGCTGCCAGGCACAAAGTATATTTCAAGTGGTTGACTGCGCGATATGGAAGAGTCAATGGCTACAATAGATTGTGGGATGACCAATTTAGGAACAACTTCCGATTGTTCGACTTCAGGATCAAGATTTTCTCCACTTAGGGAATATAGCAACTGAAATATAAGGGGATGATAAACCCTATTTCATTGGTTTGGGGGATGATGTCCAGTTTGACCAATAACAACTACCCCCTAGGGCACAATGGGATTTGGATCAACTTCCAGTTGAACAACGTCGGGTTCGGGAGGTATGGTCTCACAGATTGGATGGATCGTGACCACGGGTAGCTGTGAAGACTCTCTCTCGACAACAGTAGACAAACCAGTATTTGTAGAAAAAATTTATGCCAACTCTGGTATATGGGAAGATGATGCTTCACTAGAGGTACTGATGGTACTAGTTTCGGTAGAGCGATGTCTACACGAACAACGGGGGAAAGGATTTTGTTCTTCCACGATGACTGATTTATTTTATCCAAAAACAAATAAACAAAAAAAGGGTAATGCTAGGAAAAAGGCTTAACCAAGAAACTGTAAACTATAGAATACCTCTTGGCCAACCAACTTGAAGTACGGGCAGGTAATCTCCCCGAATGTTGTGTTCAGTATATCACAATTTCAAGGCAACCGACTCGGTTCACTATGGATGGATAGTACCTAAAAGTTGTCCTCCCAAATATACCCGAAGGTACGTGGAGGCCCAAGTCTATATTAGCGTTGTCTGATGCGAAACCACATAGTGAGAGCACCCCTTTATACTTATCGTACTGTAACACTGCCCGATATACCCGAGAGTACGTGGACGAGCTACAATACACTTACGTACATGGAGTGAGGTATCACACTTGGAATGTATCACAGACAAGTTAACGACAACTGCTATGTTTTACGACGCCAAAACACGTCTCTAGCCTAGACCTCTAAATATTATCATTAATGTTCTAAAGCATTGTTAAGTAAATTGAGATTTATTTTATGTTGATCTTTCTTAACAATTTGTCTTTCAGGTTCACCACGATGATGTATATGAAATTCCTAAAATGCAAGCTAAGAATGATAGACAAACTTTCACTTTCAACTTTTTCAATGAAAGACCTAGCTACAAAGGGAAGAGAGCAAGTAATTTGAGAGCAAACAAATCAATGAACAAAAACAAAATCAATGAATCTCAAACTAAATGCAGATTTCCTAATGTTCCTTTTGCAAAAAACACACAATCCTACGTGCAAATGCAAGTTTTTATTTTCAGTTTATTTAATGTTATGAATGCAGAAAAGAAACTAGGTGCACTAGATCAATAATTGAAATGATTTTTAATTTCAAGAAATGAAGAATACAAACATCAATTTCTCTTTTAAAGGAAAAATGAGGATTTCAACAACAATTTCTCCTATCAAGGAAATGAATATTTCATGACAATTTCCTATTTCGAAAGAAAATTATTCTTAATGCGACCATAAAAAGTACTTTGAAATCAACTTTTCAATGATAATGAATTTTTTTTTTAAAACAACATTGAACAAATTTTCAGTCAAAGAAGAAGAAATATATAGAGTTATTGGTCAACTAGAGCACTAAAATTTTCAGATCAAATCAACAAACAGAACTGAAGCAAAATACAAAGTCAGATTCAAGGGGATTTGTTCCTTTCAGGAGCCAACGTAGTCTCCAAAGGGAGACAGTGCTCTGCAATGCAGGCCGACAAGGGAGACAGTGCTCTGCAAAGCACTGTGCCCTGACCAAGGGTGCGTTGGGCGCAGTAAACAAAGAAAAAGCTACTGTTTGGCTCACTAAATTTGCAAATTAAGCTCTGAAAATGTCTAATATTTATGTAAAATAGCTACTAGGTGGATTTAGAAATCAGATCGGAGTCTAAAACACCAAGATTCAAGAGAAATTGTCCCCAGTGGAGTCGCCAATTTGTTGGGCCAGAATTGTAATCTACGGATAAACTATGCTTCCCTAGACCGGTGTCTAGTCTAGAACAACAGGTGAATGATTGCACTACCCTTTTTCCTAACTCAGAACAGATATACAGAGAGGATTGGATGCTTACTTGTTTCAGTCACTTCCAAATGGCTCCTTTCTGTCGCTTCCACTACAGCCTCAACTTCAAGCGGTTTCAAATAGCTGAATGCTTCCTGCAAGAAAGAGCACTGAAACGGCAGAAGATACAATAATATAGATATCTATTCAAGTTAATTAGCCAAATCAGTTAAGCATAAACTACATTCATCAACCAAGATTTTACAACATGGAAAATCAAAGTAAACATGGATGCATGTAGGGAAAAACAAGAAGTACTCTTTATTGATGATAGAAGGAGAGGTTACAACCTAGTGATTGATTCATCGTGACCTTCCAACAGAGTTCCCTAGTCTCATCACAGCATAAGTCTCTCCACCACCAGCTTCACAAATCAAACTCTCTATTGAAAATTCTCCAGCATTTCTCTACTCAAATTCTTCCTCCTTGAACACTTCGATCTGTGTTCAATTTATAGATGAATTGTAGGTTGTTTTGCAATAAATTGCATTCCAAAAATAGGAAATACCTATTTTCCAGTCATGTAGATGTCAAATGGAAACTTGGATCCAAAGCATGACACATGTGAACCCTTCTAGAAGACACTGGCCAAGTGGAGATTCTGGAACAATGAGAATTTCGCTCCCAATGTGACCAACGCACCTTTGAATGTCGAAAAGTGCTTTGCAAAGAAGCCTTGAATGGGGCTACCTGCATATGCAACGCACTTAGGCCCCTTAGAGCCTGCGTTGGTGAGCTCCCACATGTTTAATAATAAGCTTCAAACCATGGAAAAGCCTTGCTTTGATGAAAATATTGTTTGATTAGTGTTGTTTTCCAGTATGTAGTAGCAATTGAGAAGATAGGGAATGATAGACCCTTTGATCATTGGTCTTGTAGATGATTCCCAGTTAACCAGGTCATTGGGAATGGCGCCCAAGTTGACCTATAACACATGGTCTTCGACAAGGCTGTCTAGCTCACCAACTCATCATGAATACATTTATCTTCTGTCATAGAACCACCCTCTTAAAAGTAGGAAGACTATGTCTCATGAATTTGTGGGGGCACTAATTTTTTGGTCATGGTTAGTGCCACCGAAGCACATGGCCATATTTGATGTAAATATGCACTCTTTTTAGTTAGTTGATGTAATAAATAGGTGGAAAAGTCCTAGTAGGCCTCTAAGTCCTAAAGTTAGTAAATGTCAATTTCATTTCCATGTATTTTTCTTATTGTTAAGATAGGTGTGAGAAAAGGAGTTCAATGATTTAGCCATGTAGGGAGATCCAATGTAAAAGGAATGAAGCTGTAGTATACCTAGGGGGGATAATATAGGGCATACAGGGAGGTACCCAAGGGAATATACATATGATGTAATAATGATAAGAATCATAAATACTCCGGCCATGTTAATAAATAAAGTGGTTAACCCACATTATGTAAGGCACCACATGTGGCTAGGGAGTAGTATACTCCAGGGGGATAATATAGGGGCATGGGAGGGGAGGTACCCAAGGGAATAATATGATGTAATAATATAAGAATGATAAATAATTGGGCCATAGTTAATAAATAAAGTGGTTAACCAACATTATGTAAGGGACCACATGTGGCTAGGGAATAAAGTCATAAGCCCATTGTATTGGATGTATGGTATTGAGATACCCATGGTAAATACCCATGGTATTGCATGTATGAAACTTATATAGAGGCTAGAGTCTCTCCATTGAGAGATGTGAAGGATTATTGTATTGGAAAGCATATGGCTTGTGGAGTGATCTCCTTCCGTAAGGAGTGAATGTATGGTGTTGCCCTACCTCAAGGGTTTGGATATTAATGAAGATCTGAAGTTTTTTCTTCAATGGTGTTATTTCTTGGGAACATTTTCCATTTTTATACATTTTATTGTCAGATCTATTACAAGTGGTATCAGAGCACTTTCTTGGGCAGAGTTTGGAGATCTTTTTTTCATTTTTTTGCAGGAAATTTTTGGGCGGTGAGTTTGTAGAGCAGATCTGGAAAATTCGGCAAAATTTTTTTAGAAATAAATATCAGATCTAGATTCCTTACAAAAAAAAACCCAAAAAAAAAAAAAAAAATCAGTCGAATCGGAGTCCGAATGAGGGTGATATCGCTGATTTAAATTCAATTGTGTTGCAGAAATGTTTCTGACGGCAATTTATGTACAGCCAATATCCTGACATTTTTAGTAGATTCTAGTGCATAATCTTAGACAACAAATTACATATCTGAGCTCCCCTTGAAAAATCACCCGATTTAAAAAAAAAATCAGTGAAATTGGAGTTCGGATGAGGGAGTTATCACTGATTTAAAATCAGTCATTTTTTCAGAATTTTGTGATGGGATAGTTGTACGCAAATCAGTATTCTGAGTGTCAGATCAGATTTTAGTCATATGGTTAGATGTAGAATGACTATTCTATTTTCAAAAGCATGTTGTATTACACTGAAAGAGACGACCGAGTAATGTCCATTTTAATTTTTTTCCAAAGTAAGTGATTTTCTTCAAAACCCTTACTTTATTTTATGGATTCTTGCAAGATGAAGTTTATAGAAAAAGACGATGGCCCTACTATTGAAGATTTTTTACAACATCTCAAGACTCAATATTGAAGTTTTTGGATATGCTCCATAGGGCTTCATATGAAAGATGAGGCAAATAAATGGTGGACCTCACTTGACAGCTTAGTGAGGAAACTTCCCGAGAAAAAACTTGAAAAAGTCTTTTTGGACAAGTGGTCTCAAGCTGGAAAGAAGGGCAAGAGCCATAAAGATTTATTTTCTACTAATATTTCCATATTACAGGTTCATGGAAGTATTTAGAAAGAGAACATCATTGTGTATATCATTCCTAGTTGCAAGCATAATTGTATCAATGTGAATTTGGCAAAAAAATTGCAAGTTCCAACAAAGCATATTGAAAACACACAGGTTGATAATGAAGATGTTCAAATTTATAAAGATTTGAAGATTTCTATGGATAAGTATGTGTTGCATTCTAATTTTTATGCTTCAGATATGGATATTGTGGACGTTGTTTTGGGACACCCTTGGATGGAATCTGTTGGTACTGTCAATTTTAATATGCAAAAGAAATTCATGAAACGCTGGTATAAAAAGAATAAAATTACATTGCATGATATTTGCATTAAGAAACATGCAGAGACTAGGGAGGCAGAAGCACAAATATCTAACGAGACAGACACATCAGATGATGAGCCTTTGATGGTAGACAGCCAAACACAGACATCAAAGAAAGTACCAATAAAGGAACCAGATACCACTCCATCACCAATCATGGAGGAATTAATGAAAGATATTACATCAGTTAAAGCTTCAACATATTACCACCTGCATCACCCAGCAAGGCAACAACCAGAAAGGTGGCAACAAATTAGCAACAAGGACAACAACCCCTGGACGACACATAGAGGGGTGTGACAATCCACTAACAACACATCAACAAGGAAGAACCACCAGAACCCGCTTCCATCTCAAGCGAGCAAGGCACCATCTAGATCAAGTGTTCACCTTTCCCTTGGATGGCTACATGCACATGAATGGTACCAGTGGAATACTCTTTTGAGTAGATCTTATTATTTGTGTTCTTCTCATGTTTCGGGGACGAAACATGTTTAAGGGGGGTGTAATGTAGTGTACCTAGAGGGGATAATATAGGGTACAGAGGGAGGTACCTAAGGGAATAATATATGTAATAATATAACAATGATAAATAATTGGCTACAAGTTACCAAATAACAAAGTGGTTAACCCACATATGCATATGGGACCACAGGCTAGGAATAAGCATGTTCACTACTCCAAGGTATTGAGATACCCATGGTATTGCATGTATGAAACTTATATAGAGGCTAGAGTCTTTCCATTGAGAGATGGGAAGGATTATTGTATGGGCAAGCATATGGCTTGTGGAGTGATCTCCTTCCTTGAGTGAATGTATGGTGTTTCCCTACCTTAAGGGTTTTGATATTAATGAAGATCTGAAGTCTTGTCTTCTGTGATTTATTGGGCATATTTTCTATTTCTATATATTTTCTTGTCAGATCTACTACAGAAGCCCATTAATAGGAAGAATTACGAAGAATTAATGGTTGAATGATATTATTTTACACTACTACTATTGTAAAATTTTTCTAAGAGGTAATATATAGTGGTTGTTGGTTTCTTCTTCACCTGAGATTCATCTGATGTTTTCATGAGTACTTTTCCTAAGTATCGTGTTATTTTTCCTACAGTGATTTGACATTTGATTACTTAGAATTCATGTTAATCATGCTCTAACTTCCTTCAAGAATTAAACTAATGTGTATTTGTGTGTATTCCTTTTTCATAAAGACATCTATATGCCTCAGCTTCCACAAGAAGAACCATTGTCACTGAGTTTCTTAACATTGACTCCATAAGCTCAATGGTAGTAAATCTTATAAATTTTTCACCTGCATACAAATACACTCAAAACACTATTACAGAGTTAGGCATATGATTGAATTCCATTTGAATAAATCATATTTACCTTTGAGAGAGCCCTCTCAGGTTGAAAAGGATAATTTTCAGCCAGAAGTTGGTTTGAAAGAGTTACTCTAGGTTGTCTGGTGGATAAACCCATCTGTAACAACTTAGTGATAACAGATACAAAAAGGAAGAGAGTCTCTTCCATCGAAAGCCTCCAAAGTGTTTGGAGACTGGCTAAAAGTTGGAGAGTCGATGGCTTTCAAACAAGAGACAAACATGATGCAATTGGATGCACCTTCATCCACAACCGACCGATGGATATGTTTTCCATTGATAACGACCTGAATAAGGAAAGAAAGTTGATGTGGGAGACGTGGAATGAAATTTTCCAGATCAAAAGTAATGAGGCTCGAATCATATGGATCAATTCCTCCAATAGCGTATAGCAACGATTTATTTTGCGACAGACAAATCTGAAGGACCTCTAGCGTAAACATAGAGGAAGGCATCTGAGCCAAATCCTTAACAATATTGTAGTGTTGAGTGGCACGAGCGTTTGGATTATATGAGGATTTTTGGAGCACACATTTATAAGGTGGTTGGACAACGGGATCAGAGCTAGGCCTTTCAATATGAAGAGGGTCGAAAGTGGGCGGGGGAGGAGTAGGAGCATTGATGATTTATTTCCCCGCCGATTGATGCGAATTCGAATAATATTTAGAACTGGTAACTATAGAGATGGGTGCAACACCATTCATCATGAACACCTGAGAACCAAAAGAGGTGGAATATTGGGGTTGTTCCACCATTTGAGTCCTCTGAGATGGAAATGACTCTTTAAGAACGGTTGGAGTCCCTTAAGCGCCCTTCAGTAAATTATTCACCTCATCCCATCAAGGACAGTCCTTGGTGTAGTGCTCTTCATCACATATCAAGAAAGCGTACTTTGGTCTATGTTTAGTTCTATCGTTAGTGTGAGGTTTGGGGGAATCCTACTTTGGGGCGTCAGATTTAGATTTTCCTTTGCCCTTCTTTTTACCTTTAGAGGATTTTTCAGCCATAGAAGACTGAACGATGTTAACCTCTGAATTTTTTCGAGGATTCTGAGGAACATAATCCGTTGAAGAAGAAGATTTATTCTTAGAAGCATAGGAAGACTTCCGAGAATTTTGGGAAACATAACCAATGACGTCGTCCACCGGTGGTGTCACTGGGGCTTTGGAGGTTGCAGACTGAGAACCTGGGCACGGAGCGCCAGGTAAAAGATCATATAACGTGTCAGATTGGGAGTAAACCAAATCGAGATACTGAGCACAAGTAATGGATTTCTCTTCTGTGACAACTGCCCCCATAGCTATATCCTTGGTGATTTGATTGATGAATGATTTTGTAAACCATTCGATCAAAAGTTGATCAGGAATCTCAAACTTGATCAAACAAAGACGTTGTCTCCATTTATGGATATGATCAGAGATATGTGTAGAAGTATCTTGCTTTAAGGATGTAAGGAGGTGGGTTCCTATTTCATAACGAACAAGCAACTGAAAATGTGTAATAAAATCCATGGCTGAAGAGGTGAAGTCCCGAAAAGTTCCACGCAGAAGCTCAATGTACCACTTTGCAGCGGCACCAGCCAACATTCTTTGAAAAAGACGGATATGGAAGAAATCGTCAACCCAGGAATTGGAGGAGCACCAAAAATGGTACGTCATAACGTGTGCCTGGGGTCCTCTCCAGACTTGCCTTCAAACTTGGGGAAATCACATGGAATTTTGGTTGGAACTGGAAGCCAATATGGATTATGAAGAATTGGATCATTGGTCAATCTTGACACATCGGGAAGTTCCAACATCATGAGAAACGACAATTGCGTATTGAAAGGCATGATGTTCAGTCTTTGATACATGCCCATTTGTGGATTCCAACCAGGTTGGGAGAAATTTTTCCCCCAAGGGTTCTGTCCTGAAGGATTTTTCCCATATGGATTCTTTCCATAAGGATTGAAACCCTGTGGATTTGGACCATATCTTGGTTGTTGAGCCAAAAATGAATAATGACCTGCAGCATACCATTGAGTCTAGCTTGACTGTAATTCGTAGCATATGGATTCTGCTACTACTGAAAGTTTTGGAATGGAGTGCCCTATGGTTGACCTTGTGAACCCAAAAGGTAACCTTGGGAACTCAATGGTTGACCTTGTGAGCCCAAGGGTTTACCTTGGGGCTGTTGGAAAGTACCTTGAGGATTTGAGACACAATACCAAGTGGTTAGGAAAGGCCGTGTTTCCCCGAGGACCAGGTTGACCTTGCCAAAAAAATACCGTAATGCTAAGAGGAGGGCTTGCCCCGCCGGAAAAAGGATGACCTTAAGGAAAAGTGAGGTTACTTTGAACAAAAGGTTTCTCGTGTTGATAATAGGAAAACTGTCCTTGATGGGCGAAAGGTTTACTAGATTGTACATAAGGCATTTCCTCTTGCATGTAAGGTTTTCCTTGCTACCCATAAGGTCGATTTTTACCTTAGAAATGACACTGTAAAATGTATAAGCCATTGATTGAATGCCAGACTACCCTTGAAATCCTTGCGTATTTAGTAACAGGGTCTGCAACTGTTGGGAACCATATGAAATATAAGTTTACTGGTTAAGACTCTGCAAAAATTACTGATATTGATCATATGTTAACCCTGTTGAACCAGATGATCCAACAGGCATAGGAATACTACCAATAGCTTGCGAAGAAACCAGGATGTGATTTTGTAATCCACTCACAGATGGTCCAACAGAGGATTGGGAAACATTCAACAAGGAAGCCCCCCACCATAAATAGAAGTTTATGGAATCAACATAGGAACATTGATGGGAGTCAGGCTCATGACGCAGAAACAATTAGCTACCGAGGGTAGGCGTAAGCATTTGCTTCGAGCATGGATAGAAATAAACAAGTTAGGTAAGCGGACAGTGAATACACTCTAAATATTATGCTGAGTATTATTGTAAAACACAAAGGCGTGGAACTCAAAAGCCACTCGAAGCGAGGTGCCCCAACGGTGGCAACCTTCACCGGAATGTCACAGTGGGTGGAAGGGCAGGAAGTCGCCCCCATGGGGAAAGCCCTCAGGAGGGAATTGATGTCCCTCAAACAAAGACTCATCTACACCACTGATGGTGCTTGAAACCTCCAGGGGAGACGAAACCTCTCCTTCAGAAGCCATCGGAAATAACTGACGAGTAGCGGTCTGAGATGGAAGCGGCAAATGCAAGAATGGTACACCAGGTGTATCAAACAGACTATATGGCCATTCAGGGGAGATATCAATGAAATCAAATAATGGATTCGGAGGAAAGGAAACGTAGCCTATAGTCACATCAGGAGGAGATCGAGTAGCAGAAGTTGGTCTCGGAACGAGGGAAAACTCAGTGGGTGAGTTCCGATCAAGAAAAAGAAAATATAAAGAGATGAAATTGACGATATATTCTTCACGAGAAGAGGATCATGTGAGAGAATCAAAATTGATGGTTAACAACCAAAAATGATCTTGTCTCAAAAATCAAGAGCAAAATGTGATAAATTCAAGGCTTTAAACAATATCTTTATAAGGAGTTACTCATGATTTGGCCCATAAACGTTCTAACAGGTAAGCCATATGATCGTGGACAATTAATTTTAGAAAAAAAATGAAATAAATCAAAAAGGGGGTAAGCTAGGCAAAAGGATTACTAGGTAGCCATGAACTGCAATTTACACCTTGGTGATCAAATGAAAGAGAAATTACCAGGGCCTTAACATATGATAGCCAATCTCCCAGAATTTTGTGTTCGGTGTATCACGTCTATAAGGCGGCCGACTCAGTTACCTATGGTAGGTTTGCAGCTTAATGGTGTCTCCCAAAATATACGCGACAGTATGTGGGAGTCCAAATATGTAGTAGTGTTTCCTGATGCGTAACCATTCGATGAGAGCATCCCAAAATATACTTTCATACATCAATATACTTCCATATGCGGGACGGAATATCACCCATGGGCTGTAACGCAGGCTGTTAGCGACAAATCCTACGTTTAATGACATTGGAACATGCCTCTAGACTAGACCTCTAAATTCGATTCGTTAGGTTCCAAATGTTCCTTAGGTTGATTGAATAATCTTTAAGGTTGATCTTGAATTATGTCCTACCTAGTCCCTACGGAAGTGTCACTCGAATCCCTAACATGCAGCTAAATGAGAGAAGAAATCATTCATTTCAATGAAAACTACGTTAATTGGGGAGAAGGAATTCATACAATCAAAGCAGAAAACAAAACAAATGCATGGAATGAAATTTACTTTTCTCTTCAAGTGCGCAATCTTAAATCAAACGAAAAATATTTTCAATTTGTTTCCTTTCACTAAATGCACTAGAAGTTAATCGAAATGAAACTTTTCATTTTTAAAAGAAAAATGAAACAAAAATCTTTTTGTATCATTACAAGGAAAATACCCTCTAGCGGATGTTTTTGAGGAACCCCTTATAAAAATACCTCAGACATCCGTTTCTAGCGGAGGTTCCTAGAGGAGGTTGGCGGGCTGAGGTTTTTGCGGATGTATTTCGTCTAGTGCTCCTATCAGTGTTCAACGCACCAGTGCGTTCAACACGAGAAAGCATCAGTGTGATTAAAACATTAGCACACTGGACATTGTGTGCTCTGTACACACCTGCCCAGTGAATTGTATTTTTGTAGTGCACTGGTACTTTACATAACTTCCGCATTGGCGCCTAATAAAAAGCATGCGAAAACCAAAACCGCCCGAGTCGCCAATGCAACGGGTCGCCCTAAAATCCCCGCGCACCAGCATGGGGTTAAATAAATACAAAATTATGGACAAAAAACCGCACAAAACATAGGCACACCGGACACCGTGCACTCCTAACACACCTACCTGGTGCGTCATATTCCTGTAGAGCACCGGTTCCTTATAGCTCTTACGCATCGGTGCTTCAAAAAAAGTGCACGAAAACAGAAATCGCCCAGTGTGGAATAAATAAAACACACCGGGGCACCCATAAACCCCGTGCACTGGCAGAGGGTTAAATAAATAAAAAATTATGGCAAAAAAACCACACAAAACATTGTCATAGTAGAAACCGTGCGCTCCATACACACCCGCCCAGTGCCTTATCTTAAGGAACCACAGTGGTGCATGTCAAATCGTCAGCATTGGTGCCTCATAAAAAGCGCGCGAAAAAATAAACCGCTCGAGGCAGAATGACGGAAACGCACCGGGGAACCTATAAACTCCACGCACCAGAACAAGGTTAAATAAAAAAAAATTACAACCAAAAAACCACACAAAACATTGGCTCACCAAACACCATGCCCGGTGCGTCATATTAATGTAGAGCACTAGTGCGTTACAACTATGCCACACTGGTGCCTCATAAAAGTGCGCGAAAATAGAAACTGCCCAAGGCGGCATAGTGCAAATGCACCGGTACGCCAATAAAAATCCCACGCACCAGAACAGGGTTATTTAAAAAAAAAATTACAGCCAAAAAACAACATTTTTCACTTTTGTCACTGCTACAGAGCTCTCAAGCACTGGTGCAAGTTATCCTTGTTTAAGTCACCCTGACATCCGTGCTCCCATTGCACTCATTTCACGCACTTCTGTTGTGCATTGCCACCAATCTCCAGCTTGAATTTTGTAAAATGGTGGACAAATTTTCTTTTGAAAATTCTACAGCCAATATGCCTCCTCGATGGGTAAATGTACAGGTATTTTTATTTCTTTTCCATAATTAAGCCTTTTAGCGGATTAGAATTTCAAAAAACCTTAAAATTAACCATTAAAAAAAATTTAAAAAATTTGTCGTGTGGTGTGCTCAAGCCATTCGGCTCATACCGGTTTGCGGTGCTGCCTGTAAATTTACAGGCCGCACTGCCACCGGTGCTAACGGTATCTGCACCGGTTCCGGGGTGGTACCAATAGGCACACCGTGTTATTTTAAAAAAATTTAAAAAGTGCGGTGCGGTCGTTTACCAGGCCGCACCATTGAGAATGTGGTATCGCGACAACTCGGTACGTTGACGGAATTATCCGCCCTGGTGCACATAATGTTGTCAGTGCACCGCATACCGCAATTTGAAATTGTCAACGGTTCGGCCTGGTAAACCGGTGCTAAGGGTATCCGCACCAGTTTTGGGGCAGTACCAAATGTGCACTGTGTTATTTTAAATTTTTTTAAAAAGAGGGGTGCGGTCGGTTACCTGGCCGTACCGTTGACCTAGTTGAATAGTGGTGATGTGGTGCATTGACTGAAATAACTGCCCCTGGACGACTATTTTTGTTAGCGCATGGCTTACCTTATTTTCCTACGTCAACGGTGTGGCCTTTTAAAATACCGCACTGACGACTATATACGGTGGTAGGAGGGCGGTGCGGTGACTTAGCTATACGCCCCGAGGCATATAGTGTAGTCAATGCACCGCCCTCCTGACACCACACGTAGTCAACAGTGTGCTAAAAAAAATTCTAGATCACTACCCCCGGTGCATTGAATATCATTAGGTGCACCGTCCCCAGTGCGCTCTATTGAAATACGCGCCGGGACTGGTGCGTGACTGTGTTTTTGGCTCACCGACTGTTGTTTTATTTATTTTTCAAAAATATTTATATACATATATTTCTAAATACATGTGTCATTTAATAAAAAAATTGTGTTTAATATGTCAATCATTCAGAGACGTGAAAGGAGAGAAGAGGGGAAACAACAACAAAAACAAGTGGAACAATATAACATGGTTCGCTTGTGGGAGGGAAGAGAGAGGGAGAGAGATGCGTACCCTCACCCTATTACAGTAGCGATGCAGGGGCTCCTAAGGCAGGTAGGCATCCTCAAGTTCTATGAGGAGGCTACTTCCCTAAAGTCCCATAATTTGTTTTTGAGAGATCTTATCCGAAGACAGAATGCCCAGGAATAGGTTTTCTGGGTTGGTATCAACCAGTGGTACATGGCCATTGAGGAGGATATATATTTTATTACAGGGCTATCAAGGAGAGGGGTGGATTTTCCCTCATTCCCCGAGGTTCCAGCTGGCTGTGTAGTAGGGAGTCAGTGAATTTACTCCCAGGGATAAATTGGAGCAATTTAGTATCTCCTACAGATTTTTGGGTCGCTGGAGGGCAGTTACTTATTGGTGCATTTGGTTGTGAGGAGGTCTAGTGTGTCTCACTTATCATTTCGACCATTTCGCACAACACCAGTGACGGGAAACGCATGAGTTGCTCGCTTTTATATTATATTGATTCTTTAGTACAACAGCCACTACTTGTCAGGTGGTCTGCCATTTTTTTGTGGCAGTTTTGTACAACATTAGATAGATGTTGTGCTCATGCATAAGGGAGGCTAAACTTCCCTTTTTCTTTAGAGATTTTTTGTTTATTTTTTGAGATGTTTCTAGAGACGAGGCCTAGTTTTCTTCGGCAGCCTCGTAGGCTGATTACCGAGGCACGTATGCACATGTGGGGGAATATGATGCCCAAGAGGGAGGAGACTCTATTTCCAGCGAGGATATCAGATGATGCACTGGAGTTGCTAGCCAATGTTGAAGAGAATCCCTTCATTATGGTGCCATGTCCTTGTGCGGGGTTGGATTGGCGAGGGTATGCCAACATCATCTTCACAGTTGATGAGCCACCAGGTGATAGAGATAATATTATTTTTTTATTTAAATTTATTCTAACATGTTATTTAACTTGTTTTTATTAAATTGTGTAATGAAATTGTCGAATTATTGTTGTGTACTTATATATATTTTGCAGACATTGGCTCTTTTAATGGCGAGGAGATGCCACCATCACCACATGATCCAGTTGTGGATCCTGATGACGATGAGGGCATGCCAGATGTCGAGGATCATCAGGAGGCCGGTGCAGAGAGACCTTTTCCTGCTGGTGTGTCGGTGCATGGTCAACTTAATAATGCTAGATACAAGATGGAGTTCGACGACTAGTTCATTACATTGATTTTTGAGGTGGGCATCAGGCCCGCTCATTACAGAGACATAGAGGTCAATGATAGGCTATTACGGATGTGGAGAGGCATGCCGCGTGACATGTATAGCCTGATGCGGCATGTCGTAGGAGTTACGACAACTTTTACGCGATTGACGAGGACTGTTGCACGTTACAATCGAGCCACAGCACGTGATGGACAGTCTGCGAGGTGCAGCGTACGATCATCTCATGATCGTTCACCTCGCGTTGTGCCAGATGAGCATGAGCCTCCACTAGCATCTAGCAGCAGTCATCATGGAGATGAGGCTAGACCATTGGCCACGTCCAGTCAGCAGCCTACAGCACCCATCAGTACTCATGATCATAAGCAGATACCATTGACTCATGAGCAGGCCTCCGCTAGTACTAATATTGATGTTGCACTACCACCAGCTGATCCATGACATTTATATTATAGTTGTATATTTTTAACATTATATATATATATATATATATATATATATATACATATGGTCCATGTATTTTATGTTCATGTTGCAGCTTTACTTAATTTACATGTTGGTGATCATCATGATGTGTATGTTGTTAGGTCATGTCAGATATGTTCATTTAATGTGCAGCTTGCTGATAGATGTGTATGTGATAGCATGATTTATTTGACATGAGATGTATATTTGATGTTTGTGTTGTATAATGTTAATTGTGTTTTGTTAGGTGATCATGATCACGATGATGCAGTTAGCGATTTTGAATGTGTTTTTTAGTCAAATATGATGTTTGTACGATGGTTATCATGAATGTAATGTTTATTAATTAATTTAATACTAAATGATCATCATATTGTAAAATTGTAATATTTGTAATTCTAATTGTATTTAAAATTCTAAAATTTTAATTGTAATGGTATATATGTAAATTTGTAAAATTGTAATTGTATATATGTAAAATTCTAAAATTGTAATTGTAATTGTAATTGTACATGAAATTGTAAAATTGTAATTGTAATTGTAATTCTAATTCTAATTGTATGTAAAATATTTGTAAAAATTTAATTGTATTAATGTGAAATGAATTTATTAAAATTTTTAAATTTGTAAATTTGTAAATTTTAAATAATTGTAAAATAATAAATCTAGAATAATATGATTTATTGTAACATAATAAAGTTTAGAAAATAATGCAAATAAATTCCTGTACTTTATAATTATCATTATTTTATTATGATCTTAGATACAAAAAAAAGAATCAATTTATACAGTACGCCATTATTTTTGAGATCAACATAATTGCAAATTATCAAGTGAATTATTGATTTTAACATTAACACAATGCAAATTACTAATTAATTCAAAATACATATTATATTAATATTTCGAAAAAAAACATCTTAAAAAGTTTAAATATTGATGAAATAACACATCTACCATATCACTCTCGTTTCTCATGACCACCCTCATTATCTTCTAGCTCACATGGCATGATAGCACTATTGTTCTAAAAAATATGTTTTGGTCTAGGGTCATGTGTCAATACGAACCACCAATCCCTATCCAACACATCTAGGTAAAAAAACACCTGGTTGCAGTGTTTAGGGAAAACATAGGGCTCCTTAGCTTCATCCCACATCTTTCTAGAGTTGATACATATCAGCCTACTATCGCGATATTCCTTTACATTATTCCAATCAAAGGTGTCCCACCACTTGCACCTAAAAATAACACATTGGAAAGAAGAAAAATCCACTTCAATGATATCTAGTATCTTTCCAACGTAACGTAACGTCCCTCATACTAGGTTTTGATCACGGTGGCTACATTGACTAGATTGATCAAACTCGACTTCCACTCCACAGTCTTGTGTGATGTTTCCCGCATTGGCATTTTCTATGCGAAAGTGGTGTCCATATTCCCACATAGATGGGAACAAATGCACCTATTATAAAAAAGTTTAAAAAATCATAGTGTCATGTGTCTTATAAATAATAATCCAACAGTTAAAATATGAAATGTAGATGTCTTAATATAAGTTTCAAATTTACATATAAATTAAAAGGATTATTACCGAGTTGCTGCACCCAATCCTTATGTTTAGCGCATCCTCTTCAGCACGCGGGTAACAACCGGTAGCACCGTATTTCTCTTTGAATTGGTCATTAACCCAACTGTTGGGGCATATTTTTGGCATATTTTCTCTTAATTGATTGTGATAAGGCACACTTATACCATTCAACCGTTTGAATTATTTCTTGTCACTATCCCATTTCATCCTGTTTTCTTCATACAATGCAACTCACAGTTGTGTCGCTTCAGAATTGTAAAGAATGAATTTATTGATTACTTCAATTTTTACATTCACTGATGAAATCAAACCAACATTATATAGTACTTAGAGATCAAAATATACATTATATCAAAGTTCAACATGAATATTAATTACTTTTTGTAAATTTGAAAAATTATAAGTCTCTTACTCTTTTTCAAGCGCTTTTTTCCACTCGTTTGGAGCAACTCTCCTTCTCTTTTGTCTTCATCCCTTTCATCATCCCAAATCACTACACCTAGTCTGTTTTCGATCTGCTTGATGTAATCACTGGAATAATATAAAGACTCATACGATATGTACCCCTCTGCCATAGACCCCTCAAGTTTTTCCCTTGTCGAACAAAACCTTTCAATTTATTTATGTACCTTTCTAAGAATAAAATCCAACGACAAGAAACCACCCCAACTAATTCAACCTCATCTACTAGGTGGATTAGAAGATGAACTTGTAAGTCCATGAAACTCGTCGGCAGTTCCTTCTCAAACATACAAACAATCTCAACTATCTCTTGATGCCACTGTGGAATGATAGCCACATGAATCTCCTTTGACATGATCCAATGTACAAATGCAGATAATTTAGATATGGCATGTCCTAGGTCTTGAGGGAATTCATGTTTCACACACCCATGCACGAACAAAGGATAATGGCACTGCAAAGTTATAAACACATGCAATAATATACAAAATTAGTTATGTTTTATGATCCCCACATGGGATAAAATTTATTAATATAAAAAATAATAAAATCATGTTTTTGACATTATACGTACTCTTGAAGATTCAAATGGTCATGTGATTTCAACCCCAAAAAATGGTCATCCATGGTGAAGTAGCACCATAGCGAAGACCCGTATGAAGTTGGCACCCTCATATCCATTATAAATTCTTTTGCCAAAGATATATCATCTTTTTTTTTTGAATCCATGGGACATCACCTTCTTTGAAAAACCATGAATTAGAGGGACCAGCGCCTGCCTTTGATCCCGCACTTTCTAATTGTCTTGGCTAATGTTTCTTTTTAGTTTTTGAAGTAACAAGATCTTTCCTAACAACCAATGTGTCACTTTTTTTCGATGATATGTGCCTCCATAAAGAAGATGAAACATTTTTAAATATATGCATGGGATCTAATAAGTGGGAAATATTAAGATGCTCCCAATATGGGAGGTCATAAAAATATTTCCTTTTCATTCCAATGGGCAATTTCTCAACATAGGTGTCGAAGAAATCTGGATCATCGAACATAGGCTCCCCATTTGAATCAAACATTTCTATGAACTCCTTCTCCTTCTCTCTCTCATATGCTCTAAGACATTCAGTTAGTGTCATTATTGGGGGCCTTTGGGTTCTCTCTCGTTTACCATTGAAAGCAGATGCTGCTCTTCTATAAGGGTGTTCTTCTGGTAGGAATACCCTGGAGCAATCATACACTGGCTTTTGTAGGTCCTTGGACCATCTAGCTTTCAGAGAAGATCCACAACATTTACATCCAAAATACCCTTTTGTTACAATACCTGTGAGATTATATTTGTATACATTAATTAATATGCATGCTACGTTAAATAATATCATGAATATCAGAACAAATATTACAACGAATTAAATAACTAATAAGTGAAAGAATATTGTTACATATATAAACAAATTAATAAATTAAACATGTAATTTACCAGATCAAACTCCTAATCTTGGATAATCATGTGTCGTGTAGGCACATATGCCATACAACGTAAAACTAGATGATCATCATTTTGGAATGCATCTAACAACATTGTCTCCATGGAAATCGTATCCCTTAAGTAATCATCCATACCAACCTCTATTTGATTGCCTCCATTGCCAGCTTGTGAAGAACTACTATTGTTGTAGTCATTCCTAATTGGTGAATCTGGACGTAGCAGGAATTGAATCGGTGGTTGATTCAACCATTCTTGGTATTTTTCCTCCCCGATTTTTTCTCTTAATTCAGTCTTCTCTCGATTTGACATTGTCGTGGGGTGAAACGGAAGATGGTAGGTAGGTCATTCACCATCATTAGAATCCTAATAATTAAAAAAAAAAAAACTGAACATGATTAGTACAAAATATATGATATCAATTAGTAACCATGTTGACAATATTGCATGATTATAAATTGGTTTGACGTTGAAATAATTACATATTAATCAATATATATAACAAACAATTACAATTATAATTACCATCATTGTCTCGGGATTGTGTCTAAAATATGCAATATTGTTACAATTGTCAGGGTGAAGCGGTTGTCCATTTTCATCTACCAAATGCGCCTTGCGGTATGCAGCTCCTGATAAGAACTTCCAATGTTTTGGAGCAGTTTTAATATTTTGTGCATCTAAACTCAATGTTGAATCTGCATGAACATGCAAATTTGTATACATTATAAATTTAATTAAGTTGTGCATGATTGACTGCATGGATAAAAAACATAAATTCAATTAGATAGTGAAAATATAAAACAAATATGAAGTAAATATTACATCTCCAGATGGATAGGGAGAACTCTGCAATGTACTTTGAAAAATATTATGGAACGAGCTAGATTTTGAAGAATTATACATTCCATATAATATATGATATTTTCTCCCTGCATTTGAGCAAAACAACAATAAATTTTGGTGCACAAACCTAAATGTAATTTCGGCGTGTAATGTACAGATAACTGCACCGGTGCATTTTTGGTATAGTGCATCGATGTCATTTTATAACCCGATGCACTGGTGCGGTTTGATTAAGGGACGCACCGGTAAACGAATAACCGCAAATAAAAAAAGTGCAACCCTATTTTCTTTAATTTAAAAATTAACAGTAAATTGAAAAATGGACGGCAAAATATTTTCAAAAACCTAATTTCATAAAACATTTCTTTAAATACTAAACACTTTTCATTATTTCACTATTTTTGCAAAACTTTTCAGCCAGAGATTTGCAGGATACATAACTAGAACAAACAGAGCATGAGAGCACTGTGGAGCAGGGAAATACGTTTGAAAAAAAGTATTCAGACAATTAGAATTCCTAACCTCTGGTGATTCAAACCTTGTACCATAGAATTTCAAACGATGTGAGTAAAGTTTATTGTTTTTATTTTTATTTTTTTTTTGCAGTTTTTTTTATGCAGTAAAAGAAAAAATCAAAGTTTATTATTTTCTTTTTACTTTTTCTGTAGTTTTTTTATGAAGTAAAATAAAAAATTCAAAGTTTATTGTTTTTTTTTTACTTTTTTTCTGCAGTTTTTTTTACCTTTTTCTGTAGTTTTCAAAAAATAAAAAAATAAAAAAATCCATTTTTAGAAACAAAAACCCTAGATTCTTTTTGTTTCTGCCCTTTCTTCTCTCTCTTTTTGTAATTTCAGAATTAGGGCTTTTCAATTTAGATTTATAGGGTTCATATAGTCAAAAGACATCCAACCCATGAGACGAATTTCTTAGTCGGATCCCAATCCATGTTGGCCCTTGCATGAATCTAAAAAAAAAAATCATCGATGTGCCCTGCGTAACATAGCATACTGGTGTGCTCTGTTATACTAGCGCACTGCGAAAGTACAGTGATAAAAAATAAAAAATAAAAAATAAAAATATGTTTTTATCAGTGCGCCATATGTAACATATGGCACTCGTGCACTATTTCATTATGGTGCACCGCAAACGTGTTGTTTCGCAAAAAAAAAAAAAAAAAAAAAAAAATTAGAAACAGAGCCTGCATTCTTTTTGTTTCTGCCCTTTCTTCTCCCTCTTTCTATGATTTCAGAATTAGAGCTTTTCAATTTATGTTTATAGGGTTTGTATTGCTAAATATAAGCCTAAGACATCAAACCCATGGGCCGACCTGCATAGTCAGATCCCAATCCATGTCGACCCTTGCGTAAATTAAAAATTTTTTTTTTCAGTGCGCCCTGTGTACCTGAGCCCACCGGTGCACTCTATTATCCCAGTGCACTATGCAAGTACTGTGATAAAAAATTATAAAAACAAAATAATTTTTTCAGTGCGAAATTTGTAAAATATGCAACCGGTGCGCTATTTCATTATGGCGCACCGCAAATGTTCTATTTCGAAAAAAAAAAAAAAAAATCAAAAAATACAAACCTTACATTTTTTTTTTTTTTCTGCCCTTTCTTCTCCCTCTTTCTGTGATTTCAGAATTAGGGATTTTCAATTCAGATTTATAGGGTTTGTATTGCTAAATATAGACCTAAGACATCCAACCGACGGGACGATTAGCATAGTCGGATCCTAATCCACGTCGGCCCTTGCGTGAATTTAAAAAAAAAAACAGATTTTTTTTTTATCAGTGTGCCCGGCGTAATCTAGTGCACCAATGCTCTGTATTGTACAAGCGCACCGCATAAGTAATTTGATAAAAAATTAATAAACAATTTTTTTTATTGGTGCACCAAATGTAAAATATGGCACCGATTTATGCTACAAAAACTAACACTGGACGATTTTTATTATTTTATCATGGTTAACCGGTGTGGTGATTGACATGTAAAGCACCGGTGCTCCTTGTTGACATAGAGCACCGTACGGTCTATTATACTGTTTATGCGGTGCGTTTGGAAGACACCCACGCACCAACGTCGGTGCGTACACCATGAATGGCACACCAGTTTCTTGAGATTTTTTTTTTACTTGAAAATTTGACAATTTATTTATAAATATATTAATGAATGATATGGTACAAGTTTGAGATTGATAAAGAAATGACTGACAAGAGATCAAGTAACAAAAGCACTAATAACACATCAAGAAAAGCAGAAAAGACAAGTTCTTTGTAAATTCTTTACAGAAAATATTATTTTTAAACTATATGTAAGTTTAACTAATATGTATTGTTTACTGTGTATCATGCAAAGCCACAAAATGACGAAGCTCGATAAGATTATTTCTGATCTAGAACCAGAAGAGAGTAAAAGTTTGATGGAAATATTGAAAAAGGATGAATCAGGTGAGTAAAAAAATACTATTGATCCAATATGAGTTTCTTTTTTTAGTTTAAATTAATAATATAATTAAAATTATTAGATAACATGTGTTAAACAATCTATTAATTCACATCTGTTTAATGTTATAGAGGGACCAACAAATCAGAAAATGAATGTTGTTCTAAGAAAAGAAAAAAAAATAGAACATGCAAATGAAAATGAATTACTCCTTCGCTTATCTAGAGTGGTGCTGGAGGTTAACGAAATGGGGAAAAACTTTTACAAAAGTTTGAGGGATCTAGTGGAACGAATGTATAGACATTCCTTCCACTTACAATACAAAAACCAATCCAATGATTCTAAGAACCAAATTTGATCTAAACTACAGGAAGAGTTTCCAGATAATTGGTCAATAAGACATGTTAGACTTTTAATAGCAAAAGCGTACAAAAAAAAAAAGAAGGAATGAAAAATTAATATTCCTTTAAATGTTTGTCTAGAATTATTTATAAATATCACTTTTGTTATACTTACTTTTCATATCAATATAAAACAATATTACTTACATACATTTTCTGAAGATTAAGTGAAAATCTTTAAAGATGAATATAACATATCATAAATACGTTTAGGAATGTCCAAAAAGGTGTACAAAGAGATGGTCAAAGAAATGGACAAAATTGCATCGCAGGAGGAGCCATCTCAACAACAACGTGCTTCAAATGTAATATGTAATCATTGAATTTTTCGATCATTAGGTACAATAAATAAACAATTTAGCATTAAATATTAATTTTCAAGTATTCTCTTGCAAAAAAGAAAAGAAAATGGAACCCATTCAGCACATAAAACAGGATGACAAGGAAGAAAAGGGTTGATATCTAAGTTTGTGAGTAATTGTTACTTCCTTATAACAACTTAACTAGATTTCATTTTGTATTTTTTAAGTTGTTTTACAAAAATCATCATTGAATGTCTTCAAACAGGTGCTAACATACAAAGAAGAACCATTAGAGGAATTGATTGAAATTGGGTTAAATATGGGTTGTGAGTATATGTTGGCATATCATAACTTAATTGTGGAATTTGTAAGCATCTAGTGATCCTGTTTTATTAGATCTGTCTATAATTAATAGAAAAAATAAATCTTTTATATTAAATATCTGATTTTTTATGGGGTATAACACCTGCAGGAAACAAAGTATGGCACTGCGCTAACAGATCAAATCTTGAAAGATGGCATGTTACATGGTTTTGAAAAAATGTGTATAAATTATGAGTCAATTGTTGCATTGGTACGTCATTTATTTTCGATTTACAATGATGTATATTATTTAATATTGTAATTTTTATTATTCTCACCAATGTATATACACTCATTACAGTTTATTTTTATGTTTGTAGATGGAAGGTGAAGAAGAAGAAAACAATCAACATCGTGAACAAAACATTCCTAAAAATAACCCAAGTCATGGAAGTAGCTCTAGCAGTGAAAGCAGTTCAAGCGAAGAATGATGATCACTATGTTTGGATATTAAAGCAAGGCATTGTATTGTTTGAAATATGTCTGTGAAATAAGACATTTTTTTAATGTAATGGACATAGTGTCCCACTTGAAAGATAAAGGGTTACCAATAACTGTCTCATTTTGTATGAAAAAGAATGTCTTATATATATATATATATATATATATATATATATATATATATATATATATATATATATATATATAATGTTTTAATTTATTCTATTGTGTTCTCTATTATCGCTATTGCGTTCTCCATTGTCGTTCTCAAATGCACTAACAAAAAATTAATTCATATGAATATTGTTATAAGATATATATGTGTCGACTTTTGATGAATAATGAATTTAAAAAAACCACAATAATTATGATATGATATAACAAATTAATCCAAGCATCACATTCAAATGCATTAATAAAAATTTAATTAATATGAATATTGCTATAAGATGTGTCAACTTTTGATGAATAATGAATTTAAAACAATCACAATAATTGCACTGTCACAGGTTAATGTTTCTAAAAAATAAAAAATGAAAAGCGGTGTGTGTATTCTTACACCAGTGTGCTTGTATTCTTAAGCGCACCGATGCATTTTTATGACCTACGGGCATTGCAAAAATACCAAAACCAGTTAAAAATATTGAGGCGTTTGTGCGGTGTGGCGCGCTTGTGGGTTTATGTCTATATACGCACCGGTGCCATTTTACGACCTATGGGCACCGCACGAATACTGATACCAATTATAAATCTCGATGTGTTTGTGTGATACTATAGACTAGGGCGTTTTTGTGTCTATATGCACCAGTGCATTTGTACGACCTATATGCACCGCACGAATACCGATACCAATTATATATCTCGGTGCATTTGTGTGATACTGCGCACCGGGGCAGTTATGTGTCTATACGCATAGGTGCATTTGTACGACCTATGGGCACTACACGAATACTGATACCAATTATAAATTTTGGTGCATTTGTGTGATATTGCGCACTGGTGTGTTTCTATAAGTCTACGCACTGACGCGTTGATACGACCTATGGGCACCTCTCAAATCCCAAGACCAATTAGAATAGCCTCGTGCGTTGTATCACCAACACTACGCCCGGTGTTTTTTTATACCTTAATGGCCCGTTGCATTCTCCTTCGACTGCCCCAGGGTTCCAGCTACAGGTACTCATCAGTGCATTAAATCCTTATTAGCGCACCAATGAAAAAAAAAATCCGTAATTACCTTCGGCCACCCATTTTTTTTAGTTGTGTTGAATTCCATTAAAATCTTGGCTAAAACCTCCGTAACCATAAACGGATGTTGTAGCAAATGTTTTTTTGACAATTTTGGCCAATTTTATAACACTAAAAACCTCCTTTATAACCTTCGCTAGAGGGTCTTTTCCTTGTAGTGTATTTTTTCTTAACATAATGAAAATGTAGAATGTAAATAAAAAGCAATCACTCACTTTGAGTACTAATGAAATCTCTCAAAATGCTACAATAGACACTCTTCATTTCTACACTGATCAACACTCAAAGAAAACAAAATTCAGTCGAAAGCAAGCAATTGTGATCTATGCTTGATGGCGAAAAGAAACCCAAATGCACACAAGGTTAACACTTGAAAGTTCTAATCGCGAGAATCAACCGAAAAACAAACTAAATCAAACAAAAATCTTGAAATATATGAAAATATTTGACTCAATAAGAAGTTTGGAAATCAACAAAGCACACAACCGTTCGGATGAACCGAAAACACCTAGAAACACTAGGATGATAAGGATGCACTTGCTTTTCAAAAGATAAAACCAAAGGTGGAGAACTTGAATAAAAAATGTCACTGAATAGAGAAGAAAAATAGTTATCCAAACAACAAAGAAAACTTATAAGGATAAGACACACTGGTTGACAAATAAAAAGAAATCCTAAAAAATATGTACAAAGAAATTGACGTGTCTGTTAGGCTGCACCCCGCGCTGGAAGAGGAAAAGTTGGATTATCAACATATATTTCGCATTAACAAACTATCTAGTTGATCAAGGAATACTATAAATCCAAACATACATTATAGACAAGAGTGGAAAGCAAGAATCAGTTGTATCATATTAATATAGAGAGGGGGAGTTACAACCTACGCCTTGATGTCACAGCTCTCCTTCAACAGGTCCGAATCCAGGCACAGTTCCAAAGATCTCGTTTCAAATTGATATGAAAAGGCCAAAGGTCTCAACTCTCCTTCAATTCCTATAGAAACAATTCACTCTTTGTTGTTATTCTATCTCTGTTCTAACTAGCAGAGGTATGGGAGGACGCCCATTTTATAGTGAAGGGAGAGGCAACATGGATCCACTTAAGTTGGGGAAATGGTTTATCTCCTTGGATGGTTCCTCTTTGGTAGGAAAAATAAGACCAAAGGGAGAAACTCAACCCTATCCGCATGAGAAAACTAACAGCTCTCCGCCCACAAAGCTTCAATATCTCGAAGCTTTGTTTCCATTTATAACAAACCTTCCAGAAGTGGATCGACGCGGGTATGATCTCCATTCCAGTGTCAATTGGCGCTACAACGGACCAAAAAAGAGGAATCAACACGAGTGAGACAAACAGAGAGCACACCGCTCCAGATAAACATGTTTTTAAGGAGATTCTTCAAGAATGGTCAACAGAGAGTTTATTCAGTATATTGTAAAGGATGTAATTGCACATTTTCATGATGGAAAATAGACACAGGGGTCACTGTTATACGTCCTCTAGGATCAGGAACAGGGACTACAGGGGCAGTGACAATTTTTTGTGTAACAAAGATACAAAAATATCATATTACAAAATGTCCAAAGTTGTAAAGTAAAAAAGAATAAAGAAAGTCATGCTTCAAGAGAAATTTGGGGCCCATTATCACTTAAATAGAACCATTCCATGCTTATAAAAGAGCTAAAAATTCATAAACACATTTTATTTTTACTCCTCTTGCCCCTCATCATCGAGCTCATCCTTCATTTGGTGAGAAAAAAACGTGTTTTTTAGCTGAAAGTGGAAACAATTTGGAGGCGTTGCACACAAGTGAACTGTGATGTGCATCTATAGGAGGTGCTACGTGTGGATGAACTGCACTGCACATAGGCGTTGTGCATCGGTGAACTGTGCTGTGCACGGGGCAGAGTTGCCCAAAATTGCCCAAAAATCACCCAAATCAATTTCTCAGAGCTCCATTCCAGATTTTTCATCTTCCAAGCATCATAAAAGGTAATTATATTCATTTTTATACCATCTCTTCCTTTGCAAACCAATAAATGATAACAAGACTAGTTCCGTAGGGTTTTATAGGAATTTCATGCTTTTGGTTTACAAATGATCAATTGATATTTTGAAACCCTAGTACCACTCTCCCTCCACATCTGCTGACTATCTATACATCATTCCCATACTTCACAAACCATTTCCCATCATTTTTGCATCATCTCCCTACAAACCCTAGCCCTATTCTATCAAATTGGGCCATTTTCCTAGCTAGGAATGTGTTTGAAATTACCTAGCTCATTTACCTTCATTTCACTCCCTAAATATTCCTAAAACCCTTGCCCATCTCCCTAAATTTTTCCACCCCCATATCCCTTCCCTAACTCCCTCATTTCATCCCTTCACTAACGTTTCCCTGTATCAATCTAGGGTATCAATCATGGAAGGAGATTCCTCACCATAAAAGAAGAGAAAAAAACACAAAGGGGGGAAGATACTGAGGTATAATTCCTCAAATTTCAATGAAATCATTTCCTCACCCTTCATCATAAAATGCTTTGAAGATGTCAACTGCCTAGGGTTTTGTCAAAGAGTGGAGGAGGTAGGTTACCATGATGAGCTTACATATTTGTTTGCCATAAACTTGAAGGGAGAAAAGGCCACCATTGCAAGGATTGATTTCACATTTTCAGTTGATCCTATCTCTCTTGCCACAGGGATACCAAATCATGGGGAATATTGATTCAAAGGCATGAACCTAGACCTTGAGCAGTAAAAATCCTTCAGAAAATCACAATACAAAGAGACTCATTCTCACATTCTTCCTTTCAGATACTTGTTGGAGAGGTATACACCATTGATGAAGGTTGTGATGAAATTCTTCACATGTGAGGGAAGGTTTTCCAAATTTTACCAATATCGTATTAGATTGCTCATGCACTTCACAGCAGTGAAGTCCCTTGACTTATTCAATTTCTTGTATAGGAGTGTGAACGAGATGGAAGAAAAGGTGAAAATAATGAACATAGAACATTACCCTAGCCTCTTTCACCACAGCTTGGTGAATATCATAGTTCTCCATCAGTTTGCCGAAAATAACATGACATGGGACACCTTCATTGAGACAACTTTGCAGATGCACACAGCTACTACACCAACTCAACAACAAAACATATCATCTTCCATGTCAGCACAACCTATGGAGGTGGGATCATCAAGAAAACTTGCTGAAGTTTCAAAGAGGCCCAAGCATGAGGTTACTCTCACCTATCAAAAAGGTATAAGGCTTATGTTTTCTCCTCAGAAAGAGGAAGGGGCCAAGCCTACTTCACTAGAGGGATCACCATCAACACATCATGAGACATCCATGACGAAAGGTGAAAACTTAGAGATGGTTATCAAAGACAAGGATGCTCATATCAAAGAGCTCCAAGACAATTTGGCAAGGTCCCAATTCATCATTTCATTTCTTGCACAAGAGAATAATAAACTCAAAACACAACAATTGATTTTGGAGAAAAGGTTATTTGAGGAAAAAAAACATGATGAGAAAGGAAAAGAAGTGGCTGAGAATGATGAACATGAAAAATAGGTGAAGAGGAAGAGGCCAAGAACTGTGGGTCTCAAGAAGGCACTGCAGAAAGAAAAAGAGAAAAACCCTACAGATGAGGAGCTCACTTTTAAAGAGAAGATTGAAAATGAGATCAATGAGAACAATGAGTTTTGGCTTTAGAAGGTCAATACTCACTTGTAAAAGATACTTTACAATGCAAACATGTATAACAAGATCCGCAAACGCATGGCTACCCGCTACCATACAAGAAATAAGATTACGCACATCAAAATCAAGAAATTGCAAGACAAACTTAAGGAAACCCCAATCAGCCAAAAGGGGAAGGGTAAAATTGATTAAGTAGTTTTGAGGATCAAAACTCTTTTCTTTGTTTCTAATTGAGACTCCCCATATCCTTTACACCAATGAAAAATATATTTCAAGCAATCTCTACTTTCCACTATAGTTAATTTAGGAAGAAAGCATGGGAGATGATGCATATCCTCTCAGGGACTCTCAATAATAACTAAAGACTCTATGTTATCATTTTAAAAAGGAAAAATGGTATCCACAGAATCCATTACAAGAGGGTTGCTCCTTATCAACATCACAAAATATGTGTCAGGCATTGAAGTGAGGCCTTGGATAACCAATGTGTAAACATGGACATGATAAATAAATAAATAATTTGTTCCCTATAGGTTTCTAATGTATAAAAGATAGATAGATCATATATGTTGAGAGAAATTCCAAATCTCATTATAAGGTCTGAGTTGAAGATGGATGAATCTGAATATATGTTAATACATGAACTTTAACAGCTAAATTGGGCCATATGATATTGTTTGTCTCCCTCAAAATATTTTTCTTTTTATAATTTAGTATCAATGTCAATTTGTAAATTGATGATATACGTTAATACATGAACATTAACAGCTACGTTGGGGCATATAACATTGTTTTTCTCCCTCAAAATATTTCTTTTTATAATTTAGTATCAATGTCAATTTTTAAATTGATACCTACCTCAATTTTTTTTTAGGATGCCATATTGGATTAGAGAGAATTTTTTAAAACTTCCAAAACTGGTATTCAACATCTTTCACTCTCTATTAAAAATGATCTTAAATATTTCGCATTCCTACTCAGATTTTCCAAAATATCTCACATCATCGTGGTCCTTGACAATAACTACGGCACCTTCAAAACAATGGAGGATCTCAAACTCTTCACAACAACATTTAAGAGGTGGTAATTTTAGTTTACGTGAACAAACATTTTTACAGTGTAGGAGAAAGGCTTTTTGGTTCCTTTGCATACACAGACTGACATGGCTAAAAATTGTGTGTATAATGATTAGATGAGGCTTGTCCTTAATAGAGTGTCTTCTAGAATATGAAAGGACTGTGTCTTCTAGAATATGAAAGGAGTGTACATGGAAGTTTACGATAGCAAAACCAAATGACATGAAAGGCTCAAAATATTTAAGAACTAGACACAATCATCTATGCTAGATAATTTATATGAACAATTCTAATAAATCATACAAATACAAATATTTCTTTATGAAAACCTTAATTTGGGGTAATATTTCAGTGAGTGATGAGTTAATTTTGTCTTTATTTTTCTCATGCCTATCCAGTGAGAGGATTATATTGATTTATATATGGTAGAATCCAGGTCAAGGTGGATTTCCAGTAAGAGGATTATATTTATTCATATATGGTAGAACCCAGGTGGATTTCTAGTAGTTATCTTCTCAAGTTGGAGGAGTACCTAGAGAATGGAATACTTCAAAGTCTCCACCCTTTGAATTATTGGAGCATGTTTGCTAATGAAAAAAACAATCATTTCCAAAACTTGGAAAGATAATCTCTCTATCTAAACATATAACATATATATCTAAATAGATCCACCTGGAAGGATCATGTTCCACCGGCTAACCTATCAAGATATTAATCAGATCTTAACCTCTCATAGCTGAACCTCATTTATCGTAAAGCAGAGAGGAATGCTCATAAACCAAACTATTAGGTCAATATATAATCCACGTCGTTCAAGCAAACCAACACAGGCTCACATCTGCACATTGGACATGAATTTCTGCGGCGAAGCCATAAGAGAATGCACTTCGAATGATAGAGGTGTTTGCATGGCAATTCTTTTGCAGGCTCTTCATTAGAAAACGTTTCTTGACAAATTGAGCACATCACTCCATCACTGCTTTCACTCTCTTCGCTAATCACAGCTAATGGCAACCCGTCCACTGCTACACGAAGGCTAATAGGCAGTTCTTCCTCCGCCGGACTACTAATTGGCCCTCCCTCTGTAAACTCACCAATTCCAATATGGATAATTTCAGATCTGAAATCGAAGTTAAACGTATAGCCCTGCAGATGTTGTTTAATCTCCCGCCATGTGAATCTGGAATTCCATATAATTTGACCATGAATGAAAAAATCCAGACCTTGGTTGGACTGGCGATGGTCATGTATATATCGAAAAACAATAGTATTTTCTGGAAATATAAATGTTGTGAGATAGTCATCGCTCTCTTCATCGATTCTGAAACGATTAACGTTCACTTCACCCCATTCACCCTCTAATTCATGTATACCAATATTCTCTGATAAACTCTCGATCTGAGTACTGATTCTGATATTTACGTTCTCTTGGCGCAGTAGATCATTTAATTGGCGTATATCAATATTCTCTGATGACCTCTCCCGAAGTTGGTGCTGGACATATGTAGTCACCTTATTAAACCTCACAGTCGACACCAAATGGTTTTCTTGATTTCTGCGTGTTTGGTTTGTTGTAGAGACTGTCGTGCTAATTTGTAGAGCAGCAGGAATAATACCTCCATTTACCTCGACTTCTGCTTCCATAGATCTCATAACATCGAGAACCGATTCTCTGAGATATTCGTTATGGCCATTCATATACCTGTTTCGATTTTCTCCTTCCATTGTTTCTAACTGAACTAATTCGAATTTACAAGGATTTCCAGCACTCTCGAGTCTAGCTTTACCGTTTTGTGGATAAAAGACCTCGCATGTGAAATCTTCGATACAAAATGAGAGTGTTCATTTCGAAATTCCACGAGCAACATGTTTAAATAGTGTTCGCATTGGGTTAGGGTTGTGATAGCTTTTTAAGCCGACGGTGGTGCATGTCTATACATGCCGACACTTTAATCTTCACACTAGCTCCATATGCTTTGCTACATGCATTTTTATCAAATATAGTAATATATACTATATAATGAGAAGATGAAATTTTTATCAAAAACATATAATAAATATTAAAATAACAAGTGTTAAGTGTTATAATAAAACGAGGGTAAAAATTCTTATTTTGATTTATACAAAGTTATTTATGATGAGGGTTTATTTTGGAATATTGTTTTCAAAATTTTAATTTAATTATCAATTATATGGAGACAAATGTGCTTATAAGTGTCAATTCATAATAAATATCAAAACATGTATTTCATCCTGCTAATTCTTAATAATATTGTTTATATTATATAAATTTCACATTTCCATAAATAAATAAATAAATAATTATTATTAAAATTATGATAAAGTATTAGTTACATATATGATTAAGTATTGAAATATTTTAATTTTTTTCTAATTTAATTTTTCAATGTTATATGAATAACATTGATGAGGATTGGTAATTTATGTCCTTTTAGAGACAAAGTGTTCAATTACTCTTAGGGTCTTGGTCATACCACAAATATTTGAGAGATATATGGTTTCTAACGGCTTCTACTCAATTACTCTTAGGGTCTTGGTCATATGACAAATAATTAAGGAGAGGTATATGGCTTATGTTCAATTACTCTTAGGGTCTTGATCATATGACAAATAATTAAGGAGAGGCATATGCTTTCTAACGGTGGCTTTTGTTAGCCAAAGAACATCACTTGGGAAAACTTATGGTTATGGAAGATTCTCTCCGATTCCTGCATCATGGTCAAATACTCCATCTAAAACATCATGAAAATATGGTTATGGAAGATTCTCTCCAATACTTACATCATCTGGTCAAAGACTTCATGGAAAACATGATGAAAAGAATCACTAAAATTGTGCAAGATATTACATCCAGAGTATATTTCCATATCCTAAGAGACTTCATAGTATATTTCCATATCTTAAGAGACTTCAGTAGAGAAACATACAAGTATGCTAATTAGGAGTGTAAATTGAAGATAAGTGAATTAAAGATTAATGGTCAAATTATGTCTATTATAATTCCCTAATTGTGGATGAATTATGTTATAAAATTCTCTAGTAGCTTTATGTGTTGTAAATTTTGTGTTTTGTTAAGGCAATTTTGTAAGGTATTCACCTACAAAACTCCTCTTTTTGTTACTCAAATATATTCCTATTATAAAAGAAAAATAAAAATAAAAATAAAAATAGAATTAGAAACATACTAATTTGGAGTGTAAATTGAAGATACATGAATTAAAGATTATTTTTCAAATTATGTCTCTTATAATTCCCTAATTGTGGATGAATTTTGTTAATAAAATTTTCTAGTAGCTTTGTGTTGTAAGTTTTGTGTTTTGCTAGAGCAATTTTGTGTACAAAACCCCTCTTTTGTTACTCAAAAATATTCCTATTATAAAAGAAAAAACAATTAGAATTTTTTGATAAATTAGCTTTGTAATGCCTGATGTATCTGTTGTGAACCAGCTCATAATTATATAAAACAAATATTAATTCTAGTTTAAAAAAAAATGGAATAAAAAATTACTATTAATATTACATTTTTATGTGCTTATTAATTATATTTAAATTTGAAGTTATGAAATATAATGATTAATAATATGAATCATTATTTTAATTTAAATGGTCAAATGGAGATTAATTTATGACTACCATTTCTATTAAATATATATTTCACATTTCTATATTTAAAAATATTTTAATTTTTAATCATAATTTTATTTATTATGCTTTTTTTATGTTTACTATTTATATGTTGTAAAATATCATTATTACCAATATGAATTATTATTATTTAAATTTATTTTAACCCAATGTGTATATTATATTTTTTTTCTTAGAAAAAAAATGTTTGTAATTTTATTAATAAAAACACATTACAATAAAAAAAATGAATTAAATCTATTTTTTATTTTTTATTTACTTTTTATTATTATATCTATTGAGTCATTATTATGTTTTCTTATTATTAATTTTTTATTTAGTGCTTCATTTTATGGAAGCTACAACATTTCCATGGAAAATTTTAGGGGCTACTATACGAAGGTGGGCTAATTTTCCATGTTTTTTCCAAAAAAAGATTCCCCAATTTCCATTTTTTTATAAAAATGATTTGCCCAAATTTTACAATATAAAATTATTTTATGTTAAAAATCCCCAACATTATATAGACAATATATATAATATCATTATAAATTTGAATAATTTTACAAATACATCAATAAACATTTTATAGTTAGCATATTAGGGATTAGTGAGATTTGCCAAATTTTTAAACTTAAAGATAATTTTCCATCCTTAAAATTATCCCTGAACATTTCTCCCATATTAAGTCAACATTTAAATATTTACACTTATTGGGTTGACTTTAAAAAAATAAACTTAAAATTTAGAAATCTAAAGTAAGATCTTCAAAATGCATAAGGTAGATATCAAAAGCTTGAACATAAAATCTATAAATTATTCAAAAATGAATATATTTGATCCCAAAAATATATAATCGAATTTGAAAATATGGATAAACTAGCACAACCATTTAAATTAAATTGTTGGTGAATGTCTATAGGTATCAATCCATGATAAGCATGAAAACACTTACTCCAAGATACTTCTCACATTGCCCACATTTAAAAAACCATAAAAATTAACTAAATTTTATTTTAATTTAATTTGAAATTATACTGCCTCAAAATGACTTCATAGAAAACTAGATATCAATGTTTGAGTTGAGACCAGTTACAATTTAGTACTATTGATGATGGAAAATAGTCTATGTCTATCAAAATACCAACAACTATAGTTGTTATGTTCAAGACAATTGAAATAAATTGAATTACTAAAAGTAAAAACCATAAGCTAGGTGGCTAAATATGACATCAAGTATTTGGTGAAGTGATTGGAGCCAGATCCTAGAAACTATTAACTAATGGAGTTGGACCTTTAAAACCACATTGGAGATGAAATTTTATGTAAGCTAGCTCAGTATCCAAATGGGTAGGACAAGAATACTCATGGTGTTGAACTCGTTGAATTTCATTCAAGAAGGAGATAATTTCATTCATTGAAGCACCAACCGAATCGAACTAATTATGGTGATGAGACCTGTGGTCGAACCATAACTTCAAAAATATAACAACGGACAGAAACTAAGATCATGGTTATAATGATTCAAGGATGCTCCACCTTTGCCTTGAAATTAATAATGTTTAATGTCGATAGGCATTTTATTATGAAGTTCTATTTTGTGATATTGTTGAGATTTGTCGTTCACGAATCTCAACAGTGTCAGTTTGACATAATAGAGGTGTATGATGTAATAGATCACTGTTTACGTGATGGAGTTTTAGACTGTTTGTTACAATTGCTAATTGAGCTATGAGAGGAGGGCCATTTAAATTCTGGTCAACTGCATAGTTATGCAGCACATCACAACCTTTGGAGTGATAGTTGGCAATATTGTATTTGGCTTAGAGACAAAAGGCTTGTTGCCACCCTAGCTATAAACTATTTGCACCATTGGGAATTAGATGTGGCTATGGACATTCTCACAATGTGCATTTTTCAATTAGTTCAAGGTGATCCGCTTGTTGAAAATATTAAAGTCACCTACTAGCCTTTGAGCAGGAAGAAAAAGAGTACAGGGGAAGCAGAGGAGCTTGCGTGCACAACACCGCGCATTCAAAGAAGAATGGGAAGAACCGTAAGGATGAATTTAATTGTTTATGGCCGCAGCCGAGTTTGCAAAGGAGAAGTTAATGTTAGAATGGGCATAGCCGTTTTTGCACAAGGACGAAGACTTTCATGGCTCCAAACATGGAAGAACAGTTTTACAGAGAAAACAGTCATTTCGGGCTTTTAAGCCCTCAACAAGCAAATTGATGAAAATATATTTAAACGAAGAAGTTCTTTAAGTTTTGAATGAGACACGTGATAGTGGTCCCCACCACTTCACTGCCAATCGGAATCGCAAGTTTCACATGCAGTGTCTTGTTGATATGGAAGATTGCGATGCAATCGCAATCGTAATCGCAAGTCGCATTTTGTTCCACCGCATATGTTATATTGTATATTTGCGATGCGATGCGATGTGGTCCCACCACAATCGCAATCGCAATCGCATGTCACATATGTTACCGCTGATTGTAAGTCCGCGATGCGATTGTCGCAATCGTACAATCGCATTCGCAACAACCAAAGAATGTTTCCGCCATATGATATGTCTTCTCGAATGTTTGCGATGCGATCGCAATCGCGCAATCGCAATCACAACATTGCACTTGATTGTAAAATCATTTCGCTTATCTGTTGCCGCTGATTTCTGATTGCGATTGTTTCGTCAATCGCAATGTCGCCAATCGCAAGTTTGTTCGTCAAGCTGATCCGCCGATCGCCGATTGCCGATTGCGAAGTGGGCTCCACTCATACATCGCGCATATAAATTTTTTATGTTAAGTTTATGTTCGGCAATGTATTTCTTTGTAATTTGTTTTATGTTTCTATTTTTTCTGCCGTGTCATATATAAAGTGAAAAAGCCCGAGAGGCATTGTAAGAGAGAATGATTGTAGAGTTGTATCGCTGTGTGAGCCCGCAAGCAGAGAAAACACAGTAAGACTAACAAAGAATTGTTTTGTGCCTTTTTGTTTTGAGAGACAGAGATAATTTTTTGAGAGCACTACGTCTGTAGCAGTCTTGATCATATTTTGTGAATCCCTCCACCGAGGAAGACATTTTGTAATAGTTTTTAGTTGTGTTAATGAAATAGAAGGAAAATTTTTATTCTGCAAATCTCTGTCATTTATTCTCTGTGTTAGAAGGGGAGTATTATTCTCTCCATATTGTTATGGAATTATCAGAAATTCCAACATGGTATCGGAGCTAGTTCAGGCTCTTTGAAGGTCAAAGAAGCTGAAAGAAGAAGAAGACGTGTTGTAGCTTTTCTCCAGCAGCGTGAAAGCTCAACAGAAGATAAAGTTCAGGTATTTCTCAAAGAAAACAGACTTGTTGTTTTTTTGTTTAAAGAGTTTGTTCTTTCAGAAAAGGAAAAGGGAGAGTTAGTATTCAAGCAAGAAATGGTGAGCAAAAATTTGTTCCAGATGTGTATTATGTTCCTGGTTTGAAGTGTAATCTTTTGAGCGTTGGGCAACTCATAAAAAAAGGTTACAATGTAATTTTTAAGGATTATGTGTGCACCATAAAGGATATACCTCCAAGCAAGAAAATAATTGCTAAAATACAAATGACCAGCAATAGAATGTTTCCGCTCAAGCTCAACAGTGACTTGAAAGGAAAAGGAAAGAGCGTAGCAGCTGTAACTCAAGAAGTCCTTCAGAAGGAAGAGAAAGATGAAAACTGGTTATGGCACCTGAGATTTGGACATCTCAATTTCGGAGGATTAAATTTGTTGCACAGAAATGAATGGTAAGAGGTTTGCCATTGATTGAGAAGCCTGACAGCCTATGTGAAGGCTGCATCTTGGGAAAGCAACACAGAGAAAATTTTCCATCAGGGAAAAGCATAAGGGCGAAAGCACCCTTAGAGATCATTCACTCAGATTTATGTGGGCCGATGCAAACAACATCAGTTTTAGGTAGCAACTACATGTTGAACTTCATAGATGATTTCACAAGGAAAGTGTGGGTTTATTTCTTGAAATACAAGAGTGAAGTCTTTCAGAAAATTTTCCACTTTAAAGATCTTGTAGAGAAACAGAGTGGGCAGTATATTAAAGTTCTCAGAACTGATAGAGGAGGAGAATATATCTCAAAGGAATTTCTGCGCTTTTTCAGAGAGAACGCCATACACAAGTAGTTTACCACAAGGTACACACCACAACATAATGGAGTTGTTGAAAGGAAGAATCAAACCATAATGGAAATGGTGAGAAGTATGCTAAAGGCAAAACACTTTCCGAATGAGTGCTGGGCAGAAGAAGCAAAATGTGTTGTGTATATTTTAAATAGATGCCCTACAAAAGCTGTGATGAACAAAGTTCCAGAAGAAGCGTGGAGTGGCAGAAAACAGGGAGTCACCCACATGAGAATTTTTGGATGTGTGGCTTCTGCACACATTCCAGATAAGTTGAGAAATAAGTTGGATAGTAAGGGGGAGAAGTGTATCTTCCTTGGATATTGTGAATATTCCAAAGGATACATATTGTATAACCCATCCACAAATAAGTTTTTGATAAGCAGAGATGTGCAGTTCATTGAAGAGGAAGCATGGGATGGAAGCATTGAGAAAACAATTAATGTTAAAAGTTGTTTATCTCATGATGAAGATGAGGAAGATGTGATTGAAATTAACAACTCATCGGTGGCACAACCTCCACCAACACAAGGACAGCAAGGGACACCTCCAGTGGCAACGAGAACACCCTTGAGAAGAAATGGGAGTGCATCGCCAAGCACACCACATGGAGCAGATTCAAGTGCTTCTTCAAGCACGACTACACCAAATGAAAAAGGAACAAAGTTTAGAAATATTAATGAAATTTATGAGCAGGAAGCGGCAAATGAAGGTATGAATTCCTTATTTGCTTTGTATTTTCAAGTTGATGATCCTATTCATTTTGAAGATGCAATAAAAGATAGAAAATGGATAGAAGCTATGGATGATGAAATTAATGCCATAGAGAAGAACAAAACATGGGAGTTGGTTGATCTCCCAGAAGGTAAAGAAGTCATTGGAGTTAAATGGGTCTACAAGACCAAGAGTAATGTTGAAGGAAAAATAGAAAGACACAAGGCCAAACTTGTTTTCAAGGGATATAAGCAGCAGCATGGAAGAGACTATGAGGAAACTTTTGCACCATTTGCAAGAATGGAAACCATGAGAGCAGTGTTGTCCATAGCAGCACAAAACAAATGGAAAGTATACCAGATGGATGTAAATCCACATTTTTAAATGGATTTTTAATGGAAGAGATTTATGTGGAACAACCTCTGGGCTATGAGAAGAAAGGCCAAGAACACAAAGTGTGCAGATTGAAGAAAGCTCTTTATGGGTTGAAACAAGCACCGAGAGTATGATACAGTAGGATAGACTCCTATCTACTCGAAAATGGGTTTGAGAAATGTGATGGATAACCCACATTGTACATCAAAGAAAAGGATGGTCGAATGCTCATTGTTGTGTTATATGTTGATGATGTAATATTCACTGATAATGATGATTATCTCAGTGAAAATTTTAAAACAGTCATGAAAGAAGAATTTGAAATGACTGACATGGGTTTGTTGAGATACTTCTTAGGAATAGAAGTAGAGAAAAATGAAAAAGGGATTTTTATCTCACAAGAAAAGTATGTGAATCAAGTTTTGGAAAGATTTAATATGCAAGAGTGCAAAGCTGCAATTACTCCCACAGTAATGGGATTGAAGTTGACTAAAAATGACAGCAGCAAGGATTTTGATCCAAGTTTGTATAAAAGCATAGTTGGCAGCCTCATTTATTTGACTGCAACTAGGCCGGATATTATGCATGTTGTTAGTTTGATCTCCAGGTTTATGGAAAGGCCAAAAGAAGCACATTAGCAAGCAGCGAAAAGGATTCTGAGGTATGTTAAAGGAACTAAAAGATTTGGTATTTTATATACTGCTTCAGAAAATTCAGAGTTAGTTGGATACACTGACAGTGATTGGGCTGGAAGTGTAGATGATCGGAAGAGCACTTCCGGTTATGTTTTTCATATGGGTTCAGGAGCCATTTCATGGGCTTCTAAGAAACAGCCGATTGTAGAATTATCTACAGCAGAGGTAGAGTATGTGGCAGCTACAGTAGCAGCGTGTCAAGTAGTTTGGATGAGAAGAATGTTGAGAAGTTTATGCCAAGAACAGGTAAAAGGGACTGTGATTTATTGTGACAATAGCTCAGCTATTGCATTGTCAAAGAATTCAGTGTTTCACAAGAGAACGAAACACATTGATGCCAAGTTTCACTACATCAGTGAATTGGTGAACAATGGAGAAATTATTTTACAACATTGTAGAACAGAGGAGCAATATGCAGATATTTTAACAAAGCCATTGGGGCAGAAGACCTTTGAATTTTTAAGAAAGTTTTTGGGTATGACTGAAAACCCAGCAGCTGACTTTAAGGGGGAGTGTTGAAAATATTAAAGTCACCTGCTAGCCTTTGAGCAGGAAGAAAAAGAGTACAGGGGTAGCAGAGGAGCTTGCGTGCACAGCACCGCGCATTCAAAGAAGAATGGGAAGAACCATAAGGATGAATTTAATTGTTTATGGCCGCAGCCAAGTTTGCAGAGGAGAAGTTAATGTTAGAATGGGCGTAGCTTTTTTTGCACAAGGACGAAGACTTTCATGGTTCCAAACACGGAAGAACAGTTTTACAGAGAAAAAAGTCATTTCAGGCTTTTAAGCCCTCAATAACCAAATTGATGAAAATATATTTAAACGACGAAGTTCTTTAAGTTTTGAATGAGACACATGATAGTGGTCCTCACCACTTCACTGCCAATCAGAATCGCAAGTTTCACTTGCAGTGTCTTGTTGATATGGAAGATTGCGATGCGATCGCAATCGCAATCGCAAGTCACATTGTGTTCCACCGCATATGTTATATTGTATATTTGCGATGCGATGCGATGTGGTCCCACCACAATCGCATGTCGCATATTTTACCGCCGATTGTAAGTCCGCGATGCGATTGTCGCAATCGCACAATCGCAATCGCAAAAACCAAAGAATGTTTCCGCCATGTGATATGTTCCGTCAAATGTTTGCGATGCGATCGCAATTTCAACATCGCACTTGATTGTTAAATCGTTCTGCTTATATGTTTCCGCCGATTTCCGATTGCAATTGTTTCGCCAATCGCAACGTCGCCAATCGCAACATTGCCAATCGCAAGTTTGTTCATCAAGCCGATCCGCCAATCGCCGATTGCCGATTGCGAAGTGGGCTCCACTCGTACATCGCGCATATAAAGTTTTTATGTTAAGTTTATGTTCGGAAATGTATTTCTTTGTAATTTGTTTTATGTTTCTATTTTTTCCACCGTGTCATATATAAAGTGAAAAAGCCCGAGAGGCATTGTAAGAGAGAATGATTGTAGAGTTGTATCACTGTGTGAGCTCACAGGTAGAGAAAACACAGTAAGACTAACAGAGCACTGTTTTGTGCATTTTTTTTTTTGAGAGACAGAGAGAATTTTTTGAGAGCACTGCGTCTGTAGCAGTCTTGATCATATTTTGTGAATCCCTCCACCAAGGAAGACATTTTGTAATATTTTTTAGTTCTGTTAATGAAATAGAAAGAAAAGTTTTATTCTACAAATCTCTGTCATTTATTCTCTGTGTTAGAAGGGGAGTATTATTCTCTCCATATTGTTCTGGAATTATTAGAAATTCCAACACCGCTTAGGTCTTAGGTATTACGAATGAAACAAGAACTGCAGAAATATAATCATATGTAGATGGCCAATTTCGCAGCTGGCAAGAGGTTGAAGCCAATTGCAAAGAAGTTCTAGAAGGTTTGGCACTTTGATTGAAAATGAAAGGTGCATTTTCAATAGCATTAGAAGTAGCTAAAAGTGTTGGTTTATCAATAGAACTGTGATGAGAATTACAGGGAGGTCATCTTGTGAAGATTTTGATGGCAGATCCGATCAGTGGTGGAGGTCCAGCAGAAGCTTCTAGATTTCTTTCTTCATTGCAAGAACCAGAGGATGCTCTGTCAGTGGCTATGGGTGCTATACAACAGTGACCAAATATTCAATCATAACAATTGTTGACGAGTGGGAACATTATCAGAAGCATAAATTTCTCAATTAAACAAGTTGGCCTAATGGGTCTTCGGTGCCTTTCCATGGCAACAACGATGTTCTGCTTTGCATGAATACATAGTACATATTATTTTGGAAACTCTACTAATGTGGAAATAGCTTCAGTCCACCCAACAATTGTTGAATGAGTTTCCTTTTTGAGGGATAATCATTTTATTCTTACATACGCTGCTAAAGAAATTACTGTCCATGCTTATCCTTACACTGAACGATGCTCATTGATGGCCCCGGTAATAATAAAATATAACCCTCGCACAAGTGTGCCTACCAAGTCAAACTTTAGCAACGACTTAAGTAATCTACAGAAAGAGGCTCGTCAACCTTTTTCCTGGACTTCTTGTGATAGTGGGAGTAAGATTGCTCCAAAAGAGATGAATAGGAAAAGAAAAAGCTTAGGATTTCCTCCATCACAAAGAGTTGCTTTGGAAGAAATTGTTGGAATTCAAGAAGATCAAATGTCATTGGCTTCCATAGATGGGCAAGAACGACTTCCATAAGTAACCATGGCTAAAGGATGGGTTTTGACTATAGATCCAATTAAATATGAGGGTGTTCGAATTTCTCACAGGTATGGAAGTGCACCTGATATCATTATATTTCCTTGGCTTGGCTTTCCTGGATATCTTTATTTTAAGGAACTTGATTCCAATTTCCTTATTTGGTGGAGAGGCTTGGCCGCGAGCTCATATAATGATTCCCTTATCTTACTTCACTTCGCTCTACTCTTTGAGGGGAATAAATAGTAGGGAGAACCTGACCTTAAAGATGAGGGTGTTCGACTTTCTCACTGGTATGAAAGTGCACATGATAGCATTCTATTCAAGGCTCTCCTCTCTTTATGTGTTGATGGTTAAACCTGCATCGTGCATCACTGTGCATCAGAACACCATCGGAAACCGACTGTAGATTGAGCTTTGATGTTGAAGACATTTTGGGAATGTTGTAGGAGTCATAAGGGTTGTTGTGATGCGTTACTCCATAATTATTCAATTGATCAACACACTGAAAAATTTGGGAGGGAAGCTCCACCCTAATTTCTCCATTTTCGTCTGTCTCTCCAAAAAAGCATATGGTCATCATCTTCATGTTAAGTTCACATTCCATAGCTATCGAAATTGAAGCACCTGTTCATTCATCCAAAAGTGAAAGGAACTACGTATGATCAGTAATCATGTATATAAATTTTATTATAGAGAATAAAACAAATAGTAAAATGATATGATATGATGTCGGATATAACGTAGCCATTTTCAGAAATCATGTATCACAAAATACTTTGCCCACAACAATTATAGATGAGACCTTCACTTGGCTTGCAAAAGTAATCGCAACAACTAATGACAAGTAGGTTAAGAGAAAACCTAAAACAGTAATTGATGTTAAAGGAATTTCAATGGATGCCATAATAGTTGAATATACTCGATATGTGTTCCACTGTGTTGTTCCTGGAGGAGGATTGGGTTATATATAGTGGAATATTGGATTCCGCATTAGCATTGGTCATTCAACAGTCGATGTAAAATAAATACTAGAAAATTTGGGCAACACATATCTAATTTCCTATTTATTTGTTGATTACCAACCCAGCCAAAAAGTCATAAAGTCTTATCTATTTTTCCATAGTACAAAAAATGACATGAATGATGAAACTACACTATATCCTCATGTACTAATTTTGAATTATAACCATTATTTCAACTTGGGCGTTCCTATCGTAATATTGTAAATTCAATTATATTTCCACGTTTCCCGAGTTAAGCTTCATTGCATTTTTGGAATTATGGACCTTCAAATCGCTGCTTGTGGTTGACTGTGATCCTACAGATGGGTGTGTTCTACGTGTTTTGTATGGTGATATTGTGTGCATATGTTCCTACTAGATAGCCAAGAAAACTCGTTGCTTTGGTGGAAGAGCCATTTTTTGTTTTGACTTACTATGATGTTTCTCTACCAGTGGGGTGATCCATGTCCATTTGATATGGTGTGAGAAATTCCCCATGTTCAATGCTCCATTATGACATATTTCCTGCAGTCTCTTCGGAAAAAGATGTCAGAGGGGAAAGGAAATTAGCCCCCCTGTCCAATTGGTGGAAGACCACCCACAAGTACAAGGGCACCCACTCTAACAAGGCCTCCCTATCCACATTCTCACCCACTCTAACAAGGCCTCCCTATCCACATTATCACCCACTGGACCAACAATACTCCCTTGGCAGGTCACTCAAGAGGGCTGACATTGTTGCTTTCGTGGAAGCTGCCCTCAAGTGGGGGCTCTGCCTCCTATGAGGAAATCACCTAGAAATGCCAATGATGTGTACTTGGGGCTCATCTCTAAGGATGTCACCACGGAGGGTTTATGTATGAACTACTGCGGATTCTATGCCAATCTCAAGTACATGAAGCCGAATGCTTTAGTATATTAAAATATCATGCAGGAAGTTGAATGTTGTAGTGTATTAAAAATATTATATAGGAAGACGAATGATACATACTTGGAAAAACATTGTTGGTTCTACCATTGTAGTTGTTTTAGTGTGTAGGAAATTCTACGAACAAGATATTTATGGAAAATTCAATAAAGAGGTGCATAAAATGAGATATCATGCTTTAAGATAACATTTTGAAATTTTTCATAATGGCAACAATTAACATGGTTGGTTTTGTCACTGTAGTTGTTTTAGTGTGCAGTACCAGGAAATTCTACGAGCAAGATATGGTAAATTCAATAAAGAGGTCGATGATGACTCGTGGTTGTTCAATCAAAAATCTTGATGCATTGGTTGAATCGAGAAATTAGCCATCATAAATTGATTTATGGGTGGCTTCCAATTAGCATTTGTTTTTTAGAATTAAATGGTAATATCAATTCACGCTCCATGATAAGAGAAGAGGTGAAAATTCACAAGTTATTCTTATGCTCTATTGACAAGCCTGATGAAAGAACAAATGCATGCTTGTAATTTCTTTGAATAATTAAATGTAAGAGAGTTTTATGTATTGGTTGTTGCATGTGTAGGTAAAACAAGTCTTATTTTCGGAGTTGTCTTTAGTGCGACTTTTTGGAGTTTCAGGTGCCAGAATCCGGTGAAAAAATTGAGGCAAAATCTTGATTTCTGTTATTTAAATTGGTTTTTTTTATTGTATATATGAATTCAGCACCCTGAAAAACCCTTAGGGCACTTCAATTGTGCAATATTGTCCATCAAATTTCTATTTTCAATAAATTCCTGCCGGAATTTAGAAAAATTAGACTAGAAAAAACTACCGTAAAAGCCTTCAAAAAGTCGCATTATAGACTACTCGCTTATTTTCATTTGTTAAATAAGACAGTGCATAGTTGTAACAATAACTACTTTACATTACAACAATGCTAATAATTATATACTTCACAATGGCTGATTTACCAGTCCAAACGTGATGGCTTCTCAGATTTAACAAAACAAAACTCAAATAATATATTTTTAAGTTCAAATAAAATATTTTTAAATAAATGACAATAGGCTTGTTTTTCCTCGGCAATTACAATATTTTTTTTAGAAACCATATGCAATTACAGTATAATTTTTTGAAAACATATGTCAATAATTAATGTAAAACTCACAACTATTAAAAAAAATATTAAAAAAAAACTTGATCAAAATGCAGAGAATAACAAATTATTCAAATTAATCCACTTGGAAATGGGTTTTTTTATCAAAATGCTAAAGTTATAATAATGGATGTTGGAATATTGAAAATTCCAAACAACAGAAATGGAGAGAATAATATCCACTCTACAACACATAGAAGTTTAAAAACAAATTTTGGCTTGCAGACAGAGATGGTATGAAAATGCTTTCTATTTCATTAACAAAACTTAAAAAAAAACTTATTACAAAAGTCTTCCTCAATGGAGGGATTCACAGAATAAGACTGCTACAGACGCAGTGGTCCAAAACAACTCTCTGTCTTTGTAAAAACAAAACTCTGTCACTTTGAAAACCAACACTGCTGTGTTTTCTTCTTTTTCCACACACTGCTGTGAAAAACAGAACAATACTATAATACTTCTACTCTACAAGCTCGCGGGCCTTTTCTTTATATATATATGGCGTGGCGGGAATAAAAAAACATAAAACAAAAACAAATTACAAAGGAAATTCACTCCCGAACATGAAACTTTAACATAGGCGCGATGTACGAGTGGGGACCTCATCGTAGTCGGCCATCGCGATTGGCGAATCGGCGAAACATCAAAAAAGCGACTTGGCGATAATGCGATGTGTGATATTTGTGGTTCAAACAAATGCGATGGTGCGATGGTGTGATATTGCGATGGTGCGATGGCACGACAATCGCGATATCTGCGATCAACATATATGGCGAAACAATCAATGGCGGTAATATATGACATGCGGTTGTGCGATCGTGCGATGGCGCGATGATCGCACATCGCAAACATCCACATCAACAAGACACTAATACTTCAAAACTGCGATCTGCAATTAGCGCTTAAGTGGTAGGGACCACTTGTCCTACCTCTTCAGTAATTAAAGAACTTCCACCTGTATTAATCAATTTCACTCATTTTTGGTTGTTGAGGGCTTTAAAGCCCGAAATGACTATTTTAAATAAACTTTTGCTGCTCCGTAGTTCAGATCTATGGGAAATCTTCATTCTTTTGCAAAAAATGACTTCGCCCATATCAAAATTAATTTCTCCTCTGTCATTTGTGGCTACCGCCCATCAACAATTAAATTCATCCTTACGGATTTTTTTTATTCTTCTTAAATACAGAGTGTTGTGCACTTAAATATTTGTTGTTGCCTCTGTGTACTCTTTCTTCTGCTCAAAGGTACGACAGGTGACTTTAATATTTCAACACTGCCCCTTAAATTCAGCTGCTGGGTTATCTGTCATACCCAAACATTCTCTTAAAAATTCAAAGGTCTTCTATGCCAATGGCTTTGTCAAAATATCTGCGTATTGCTGCTCTGTTTTACAGTGCTATAAAACAATTTCACCATTGTTCACCAATTCTCTGATATAATGAAATTTTGTATCTATGTGTTTTGTTCTCTTGTGAAACATAGAATTCTTTGACAATGCAATAGCTGAGCTATTGTCACAATAAATCACTGTCCCTTTTACCTGTTCTTGTCATAAACTTCTCAACATTCTTCTCATCCAAATTGCTTGACACGTTTCTGCTGTAGCTGCCACATATTCTGTCTCTGCTGTAGATAGTGCTACAATAGGTTGTTTCTTATAAGCCCATGAAATGGCTCTTGAACCCATCTGAAAAACATAACCGGAAGTGCTCTTCCGATCATCTACACTTCCAGCCCAATCACTGTCAGTGTATCCAACTAACTCTGAATTTTCTGAAGCAGTATATAAAATACCAAATCTTTTATTTCCTTTCACATATCTCAAAATTCTCTTTGTTGCTTGCCAATGTGCTTCTTTTGGCTTCTCCATAAATCTAGAAATTAGACTAACAGCATGCATAATATCCGGCCTAGTTGCAGTGAAATACATGAGGCTGCCAACTATGCTTTTATACAAACTTGGATCAAAATCCTTGCTGCTGTCATCTTTACTCAACTTCAATCCCATTATTGTGGGAGTAATTGCAGCTTTGCACTCCTACATATTAAATCTTTCTAAAACTTTATTCACATACTTTGCTTGAGATATAAAAATCCCTTTTTCATTTTGTTCTACTTCTATTCCTAAGAAGTATCTCAACAAACCCATGTCAGTCATTTCAAATTCATCTTTCATGATTGTTTTAAAATTTTCAACAAGGCAATCATCATTACCTGTAAATATTAGATCATCAACATATAAAACAACAATGAGCATTTTACCATCATTTTCTTTGATGTAGAGGGTGGGTTCTCCTTCACACTTTTCAAATCCATTTTCAAGTAGATAGGAATATATCCTACTGTACCATGCTCTTGGAGCTTGCTTCAGCCCATAAAGAGCTTTCTTCAATCTGCAGAGCTTATGCTCTTGGCCTTTTTTCTCATATCCGAGAAGCTGTTGAACATATACCTCTTCCATTAAAACTCCATTTAAAAATGCAGATTTTACATCCATCTGGTATACTTTCCATTTTTTTTGTGCTACTATGGACAACACTGCTCTTACTGTCTCCATTCTTGCAATTGGTGCAAAATTTTCTTCATAATCTATCCCTTGCTTCTGCTTGTATCCATTGACAACAAGTCTGGCCTTGTGTCTTTCTATTTTTCCTTCAGCATTGCTTTTGGTATTATAGACGCATTTAACTCCAATGACTTCTTTACCTTATGGGAGATCAACCAACTCCCATGTTTTGTTCTTCTCTATGGCATTAATTTCATCATCCATAGCTTCTATCCATTTTCTATCTTTAATAGCATCTTCAAAATGAATAGGATCATCAACTTGACAATACAAAGAAAATAGGGAATTCATACCTTCATTTTCTGCTCCTTGCGCATAGATTTCTCTAATGCTTCTGAATTTTGTTCCTCTTTCACTTGGTGTAGACGTGCTTGATGAAGCACTCAATTCTGCTCCATGTGGTGTGCTTGGAGATGCACTCCCATTTCTTCTCAAGGGTGTTCTCACCACTGCTTGAGGTGTCCCTTGCTGCCCTTGTGTTGGTAGAGGTTGTGCAACGGATGAGTTGTTAATTTCAACTACATCTTACTTATCTTCATCATGAGATAAACAACTTTTAACATTGACTGTTTTCTCAATGCTTCCATCCCATGCTTCCTCTTCAATGAATTGCACATCTCTGCTTATTACAAACTTCTTTGTGAATGTGTTATACAATCTGTATCCTTTGGAATCTTCACAATATCCAAGGAAAATGCACTTCTCCCCCTTACTGTCCAACTTCTTCCTCAACTTATCTGGAATGTGTGCATATGCCACACATCCAAAAACTCTCATGTGGGTGACTCCTTGTTTTCTGCCACTCCACGCTTCTTCTGGAACTTTGTTCATCACAGCTCTTGTAGGACATCTATTTAAAATATACGCAGCACAGTTTGCTGCTTCTGCCCAATATTCATTCGGCAAGTGTTTTTCCTTTAGCATACTTCTCACCATTTCCATTATGGTTTGATTCTTTCTTTCAGCGACTCCATTCTATTGTGGTGTGTACCTTGTGGTAAATTGCTTGTGTATGCCATTCTTACTGTAAAAATGCAGAAATTCCTTTGATATATATTCTCCTCCTCTATCGGTTTTGAGAAATTTAATGTACTGCCCACTCTGTTTCTCTACAAGAGCTTTAAAGTGGGAAAATTTCTGAAAGACTTCACTCTTATATTTCAGAAAACAAACCCACACTTTTCTTGTGAAATCATCTATGAAGGCCGGCATGTAGTTGCTACCTGAAACTGATGTTGTTTGCATCAGCCCACATAAATTTGAGTGAATGATATCTAAGGGTGCTTTCGCCCTTATGTTTTTCCTTGATGGAAAATTTTCTCTGTGTTGCTTTCCCAAGATGCAGCCTTCACATAGGCTGTCAGGCTTCTCAATCAATGGCAAACCTCTTACCATTCCTTTTCTGTGCAGCAAATTCAATCCTTCGAAATTGAGATGTCCAAATCTCAGGTGCCATAACCAATTTTCATCCTTTGCTTCCTTCTGAAAGGCTTCTTGTGTTACAGCTGCTATACTCTTTCATTTTCCCTTCAAGTCAGTGTTGAGCTTGAGAGGAAACATTCTATTTCTGGTCATTTGGATTTCAGCAATGATTTTCTTGCTTGGAGGTATATCTTTTATTGTGCACACATCACCTTTGAATATTACATTGTAACCTTTATTTATGAACTGCCCAACGTTCAAAAGATTACACTTTAGACCTGGAACATAATATACATCAGGGAAAGATTTCTGCTCCCCATTTCTAGCTCGAATACTAACTCTGCCTTTTCCTTTGACAGAGATCTTAGTATCAGTCCCTGTGGTCACTTCAGATTTTATTTCTTCATCTAGATTGGAAAACATTGCTTTGTTTCCAGTCATATGATTACTACATCCTGAATCTAAGAACCAAACATCATCTTCTCTATTCTGTGCTACATTACAAGCTAATAGCACATTACTTGGGTTCTTTTCTTCTTTTGCTACATTAGCATTCTGCCTATTTTTCATGTCATTTTGCTTCTTTCTACATTCATTGACATAGTGCCCATATTTCTTGCAATAATGACATTGGACATTGGATTTGTCATACCTTTGTCCATGAGTATGTTGGTGTTGATGTCCACCTTGCTGGCTGTTGCATTGGCCATGGCTCTGATTTTGACTGTTGCTCCTTCCATGTGAATGTGAAGGGCTCTTCCTTCCACCTCTGTTTTGGCTTCTTCTTCTTCCTCTTCCTTTGCCTTGACCTCTTCCTCTTCCTGAAGGTATCTGGGTCTTGAAGGCATGCTCAAGAGATGAATTTTCATCTCTACTCAATCTCTGTTCATGAGTTATTAGTGAGGCATGAAGTTCATCCACTGTGAACTGTGAGAGATCTTTGGTCTCTTCTATGGTGGTAACAATAACATCAAACTTTGAGGGCAAGCTTTTCAAAAGTTTCTCCACAATCCTTCTTTCTTCAAGAGTTTCTCCATGGGACCTTATCTGATTTACAATCTCAATCACATGTGTAAAAAATGTGTCTACATTATTTGACTCTTTCATGCAAAGAGTTTCAAAATCTCTCCTCAGCAATTGAATTTTTGTTGTCTTAACTTTCTCCATGCCTTGATAGGCTACTTTCAGAGTTTCCCATGCATCCTTGGATCTCTTAGCTGCTGCTATCATTGGAAAAACACTCTCATTTACTGCTTGATACAAATAGAAGAGGGCTTTAGCATCCTTCTTTCTATTGTTCTTTAATAAATCCTTCTCTGCTTGAGTTAAGACATTAAAACTCTGTTCATCAGCTGGTTCAACAAAACCATCTTCTACAAACTCCCATAAGTCTTGTGAGACAAACAGGGCTCTCATGGTAATGACCCAATAATCATAGTTCTTTCCATTAAATTGTGGAAGCTGAAGATTTCCAATGTTCATTCATGTGCTTGGTCCAGCCATTTCTCTTAAACTAAACTCTGAACTTAAACAAAATGTCTTTCCTTTTTCTGAAAGAACAAACTCTTTTAAAACAAGAACAACAACTCTGTTATCTTTGAGAAATACCTGAACTTTTTTTACTTCTGTTGGGCTTTCACACTGCTGGAGAAAACGCTGCAACAAGTTTTCTTCTTCTTCAGCTTCTTTGAAACTTTCAAAGAGCCTGAACTAGCTCTGATACCATGTTGGAATATTGAAGTGTCTACATTATCTCACTAGTCTTTAATATGCAAACTATAAAATGTTTATTGATGTATTTGTGAAATTATTCAAATTTATAATGATATTATATATTTTTTCAATATAATTTTGACAATTTTTAACATAAAATAATTTTATATTGTAAAATTTGAGCGAAACATTTTTATAAAAAAATGGAAATTGGCGAATTTTGTTTTTGGAAAAACCATGGAAAGGAGTGATGAATGTCGTTACCAAGGCTTAAGGGGCCATATGCATGAAATGTTTCTCATAATTCTCGCAGGATATCATCTGTTAACAACTCTGAGATATTCTCGTAGTTACCCTACAAAATCCACCGATGGCCCTCCATGGAGTAATATTGGATTTGAATCGAAATCCACTGATGGCCTATGTAATGCATCTCTTCCATCCAGGGAAAACGGAGAGTACATTTGTTGTAGCTATGTACAAAAACGGTGGCAGCTACGGTGGCACTTGGTGGACAAAACACAGTGGCAGCTATTGTATATGACAGTCATTGTAGATATGAACAAAAATGGCAGCTGTTGCATATGACAGTCGTTGTAGCTATGAACAAAAAATGGTGGCAGCTGTAGACAAAACACAGTGGCAGCTGTTTGCATGTGGAAAGCGATTTAAAAAATGTGTAAACTTAATATGATATCACAAACAATGGCAACTGTTGCATATGACAGTCTTTGTAGCTATGAACAAGAAACGGTGGCCGCTGTAGACAAAACACAGTGGCAGCTGTTGCATGTGGAAAGCGATTTAAAAAATGTGTAAACTTAATATGATATCACAAACATTTGTTGTTTTGAATTAATGCTAGTGAGAAAGTAACATTATTTCAAGTTTCATGAAATTAAAAATTTATATCCTATGTTTTATATCCGTCTTAATGATTTATATACGCTACGGGCAACAAGACCCCTAAACTCAAGCTTCTGTTAAAACTTCATTGAATGAATATTGCGAACATAAAAAGTTTTAAACTTTAGTTAAATTGTGATAAGAGCTAAACAAAATTGGTCAAAATAAAGTTTAATCGCCGGTCAACGACCGAGTGATCGCTATATTCCTGCAAAGCAGAGACTAATAAAAAGCCAGGTAAAAAAAGAAATGTTGAAATTCTAATCCTTAAGATTTGATTGATCTGTCATTTACTGATATTTAGACTTAACCTTAATTATGAAATACTCGTTGAGTACTCATCTGTTCAACTCAACTAAAGGTTAATTTAATCCTTAGAAAAACCGAGAATTCACTTATTCTGGTCCGAGTAATGTTTTCCAGATTAATATCATATAAGTGGAATGTTTGCTTCTACATTCATATGCACATGAACTATTGTTCTGTAGATATACACATGAACTATTGTTCGGCAAAGAAACAAATTATTATTACTTGAATAGGGAGTGATTCGTTTTTCAAATTTTAAGGTATTATTAATGTTAAAGTGCTTAAGCATATAATGATAAAAATTGGATAAAAGTTGTTAGTCATTATAAAATGTTTATAAATGGGAATATTAGAAATCAAATTTCATGGAGCTTCAACATAATGGAGATTTTGGCTAGTTACACAAAGAATCATAGTGATTAGTTTGGCGATTTTGGCTAGTTACACAAAGAATTATAGTAATTAGTTTTTTTGTTAGATTATTTAATAAAGTTAAATAAGGCAATGTAAATGGGAAAGAAAGTAAGATATTTTTGAAGATAAAAGTAGAAAAGAATTATTTTGAATGGACAGAATATTTCTCATTCATATAAAATGGTTATGATATAATTAATATAGATTTGTGTTTTAAATGAAATACTTATATTATATTATTATTATTATTATTATTAAATAATAATAAAATAATGTTATGAAGTTATTTTGTGGTTATTTTAAAATAAAAGATATTAAAAAAATGTTAAAATGTAATTATAGAGATAGAAATAATATCTTCATATTTAAGTTCACAGGGGTAGAAGAGATAGTGATTGATGGGATGTATTGTTAAGTTACTATATGATGTGATGGTCACCGTTATTTATGTTAAACCTTGGTGTTATTCCCAGTGATTTTGATGACTTAGATGCACTTAAGTCTCTTTTCGCAAACCATTGCTTAGATGCACCTAAGTCGTTTTTCTCAAGCCACAAGTCAAGCCTAATGTAATTTTTGATGAACTAAGACCACATAACAATAGGAAAAAAAACAATGCTTCCAAATTAAAAGGTTTGTAAATATAAAAGTTATGAATTTAATTTTAATCATAAATAGAATTTTTCTGTAGAAAAATATGTAATAAAAATTATAAAATTTCTCACTTCATTGTAAAATTTAATATAATAATGATAATAATAAGTACACTTTGCCAATATAAATTTTTATAGAAATATTGAAAATTTATAAAAAAAATTGTTAAAGGAAATGAAAATTTAAAAACAATCTTTTTAAAATTAGTAATAAAAAAATTAATTATTAAAATTATATATGTGTGTGAGGCGCTTGTGAGAAGTAATAGGAAAGGATGAAATTTATAAACAAATGAAGAACTAAATATGGTTTGTTAAATAAGTTTCATTTTAAACTTAGGTAAAGAGAATAGATTAAAAACAATTATGGTAAATTTTAATAATTGAATTAAAATATTTATTTATATAAAAAATTGTTAATCATTATTTATATATATACTAATAATTAAACAATTTTTTATACAAATAAATATTTTAACTCAATTATTAAAATTTACATATATATATGATTTATTATAAATTTAATTTTTATCTTTTAACAAAATATTAGAGGAAAAAATACAAATATTATATAAAAATAACACAAAGATTATATATTTTTATATTAACAAAATACATTGAAAAAAATGTATATGAAAACTTTATATAGCATTTTGAAGTTATGAATGAAATAAATAAATAGATTATTATATTAGTGTTTTATAACCTGATTAAATAAGACATATTGCAAACATTTTAGGAAAAAAATTAAACTTATAGATATAATTATCTTATAAAAAAAAATTTACGGTTTCATAATGTCACTGTCACTAACCAATAAAATTTACACACATAAAAAAAAATTACTATTCAACATAATATTGTCCCACAGACATGGAACTATGCAATTTCTATCTAAATACATGAATAAAACTCATAGTGAATGTTTTTATATGCATAACTTAATATCCATGCTGGCATTGACATTAATGGAACATTTTAACACATGGAATAAACTGTGGAATTACTATGTTATGCGTGGCTCCCAAGAGCGCTCCTCGGCTATCAATACATGCATTACAAGTATCAAGATTTTCGTCTGAATTTAATTTATGAAGTACTTCCCTGGCGCGCTAAATCTAACGCTTTCAATGCGGGAAGATCCTTCCTGTTGTGTCGATCAATTATAATATTGTTTCTCTTGTTGTTGATCCGGCCACCTGGCACGGAATTCTCCCGGGTCGAGGCACATACGTAGTCTTCATACGGTGTATCAGTGCACGGCTTTAATCGACCGTGACAGCTGTAGTTATGTTCGAGTCTTTCGGCATTGGCGAGGGAAACAGGTTTAGTCTGGAGGATTCGGCTAGCTCGCCTGCTTGGCAACAGGAGTTCTCCCATGGTGCGCTAGGAGGATTTTGCTCCTCGTCGGCTTCTCTGCCACCGAGTTCTGGTTTGAAGAGGTATTCCACATTGCCCTATAAACTTCTATTTCCTCCACGCTTTGTTTTCAGAAAATTACATCGAAGTTTTTCATGGTTTTTCCCTCTGTCTTTTATTTAGGTCCAGGAAAGACACAGTGTGTACACGATGGCTATATCCCGGGACCGAGATTAAGCATATGGCTACTATGGCGACGATAGGTAAGGCATCCCCCTCTCAACTGTCTCCATTTATTTTTGTGGAAAAGATTATGATTTTCCAGCTCTTCGCAGGTTTTCCCCTTCACCAGCGTCTATCTTCCTTTTGTCGCCTACCAGGGTTACAGGTTGCCGACTTCCAGGTAATCTTTTTATTTCTGCCCAATGGGGTTTAGATCTTTGCGAAATAGAATAGTTATTCGTTAAATTCCTCACCTATTCTTTTAACTGGTCTACATATCTTGTGTTTCGCAGGTAAGTAGTTTTCCATTGAACCTTCCTTCAGCCTTACTTCTTCACTTTCGCTGCGACTAAATTCCGCTCCTCCTGCCACAGGTACCTTGAAACATGTCGAGGGTTCTGTAGCAATTCCGTCTTGGGATTTAGATTTTCTTTGGAATTGAAAACAGGGTTTAAACTTGAATATTGCAAATTTTCCTTGTAATATTAAAGCATTCTGAGACAATAACTTCTGTAATCCCATGGCTATATAATTATCATATGTAAGCAGATTTTTAATTTGGTCATTTCTCCTACAGTCAGGGTCCGAACACCAAATTCGGTCTCTGTTTAACTTATCAATGAATTTCAGGAAGTCTTGTTGCTCGTTTACTTGTGCTATGGCATTTTATGTGCCTTATATTATGTTTAATTGGTTCAAAGAGTTGTTGGCTTGCATGTTCTTTGTCATGCAACAACACTCCCAACAAGAATCGAAGGATATTTAGACTTAATGTTACTGTTGTGCTAAATGAAGTTTTCTGAGACGTTGTAAGGAATTTTATGGTAGAGTTTTCCTTCTGTTTTACAAGAAATACTACAGCGTTTCTAACCTTTCCTTTTTACGCATTTTTCTGGAAAAAGGGTGGTAAAGTTCCTTGTTAACTATTTTGTTTAGCTGAATCATTCAATTTTCATCGTCGTGCCAATATGTGGTCGAGTCTAGTCGGTTTACTGTTTAATCTTTCCTCTGCATCGTTTCCACCTAAGGTGACCGGTCCACCGAGTAAAGACTGAGTATAGTACCTCTCCTCTAAGTTTCTCTTGAAGCGAGGGCTCGGTAGGGTTTCGGCCCCAACTCGGCACCTCCAGCTTCGGTCTTACATTTCTTCCGGATGCATGCATACTTTTAGTTAATATTCAAAGTAATATTCTATATCTCTTTTCAACGATGAGTTCTAGTTTTTTGTTTCATTTATGATGCTTTGTGTTTACTGTGGAAGCTTTAAATGACTTCTAGTTATATGCATATTTTTAATCTGAAAGAAATTCTTGCATAAAACATTTATTTCCTTACTCTCGTTCTTTCTGTTCTTTTTCATATCAGAGAAAAATAGTAAATAAAATTGAGAACTTCTGTTTCTCTATTTCAGGCACTTACTCTGCCATTGCACAATATACATTCTTTTACTCAGATGAAGCTAACAGATTTTCTAACAGAGCTTCATTTGTCACCTCTTTTAGAAAGACAAGTATATAAAAATAACTAACCAGTCTGATGTAAATATAGCCTTTGCAACACATATCTAACCTGTAACTTCTTAAACTCGGGTTTTGCATACTTATCTGGAACAGAAAATCTGTTTCCTCAAGCTGTGGTCCTCCCAACCGTCCAAGTGAGGCAATCACTTCCTCACTTTCCCACTAGCTTCAGAATCTAGGTCGGTGCCACGGGAATAACAGTGGAATGTACTCTGTTGTGACCTTTGGAAGCCTCTCCAGTCACACACAGATATTCTGGCCTTTTCAAAGGGTGCAGAAAGATACTTTCAACTGGTACCTCCAGCTCTAGAAAATACTTTCCCCTTTTCTTGCCCAAGTTTTAGAACCCCCTCTCCTCTCCTGGATTCCAACTTAATCCACTGAGGAGAGGGTAACTGTTTTCCAACTGTCCCCAACCACCACCTATTCTGAGAAACTATCACCAACAACTTTAGAGATTTTATTTCCATTCATTTGTTTCTCCTATTAAATTCAAAAATAAAATAAAATAGTAATTTTTGTCTCAAAACATAACCATAAAGTTTTTCTTGTCAGGAAATAAAATAAACAAATTGTTTTAACTAGTTAATGCTAGTTAATTCTTAATGAGGCTGTCACATCTTCCCCCCTGGAAGTAACACTGTCCTCGGTGTTTTCATCCCATCTCTGTAAAGAGTTCTGGGTAGGCTTCCTGCATAAACTTTTCATCCTCCCAAGTAGCTTCGTCCGGTCCAAAGTGCCTCCACTTCACTTTCACTACTCTTTTACGGAGTTCAATTTCCCTACAATCAAGTATGCGTAGCGGCTCTACCAGAAATTCTCCATCCGGTTCTACTTGGAACAGAAAAACAACAGGATTACCATTCAGTATATCTTAAATCTATTCAACTTCCAGTTAGGATTTGTTTCTACTTTTTCTTCCTACCTGAATGTTCTGCCAATGAATTACATGTTTTTCATCATGCACATATCACTTTAACAAGGATACATGGAACACATTGTGTACTTTGATATGACTAGGCAAAGCTAGTCTATAAGCTACTGGTCCCATCCTTTCCAAAATTTGGAAAGGTCCACAGTAACGGGGAGCTAGTTTGGCGCAAGAAGTCCACCTTAAGGTGCTTCTTTTAGGCTTAATTCTTACATATACATGGTCTCCTATCCCGAATTCACGGTAGGATCTTTTCTTGTCTGCAAAGACCTTTTTTCAGTCTTGCGCAGCCTTCAAGTTTTGCCTTATTATTTTTACTTCAGCTTCTAGTTCAGCCAACATCTCTGGTCCCAACATTAATTTTGTCTCAGGACTGCTCCATTTTATCGGCGTACGACACTGCCGACCATACAACGCTTCAAAGGGACTCATTTTCAGAGATTCCTGATATCCATTGTTGTATGCAAACTCCACAAGGTGCAGGTAATCTTCCCACTTGGCTGGTTGCCGCATTACATACATGCGCATCATGTCTTCCAAAACTTGGTTTACCCGCTCTGTCTGCCCATCAGTTTGAGGGTGTTAGGCAGTACTGAAGTGTATCTGTGTTCCTAGACCTGAAAACAAAGTTTTCCAAAATGCGGATGTAAACTTAACATCCTTGTCTGATATCACGGTCTTAGGTATACCATGCAACCTAAAGATTTCCTTCATGAATATGTCTGCAATCTGCACTATTTTGTAGGTAGATTGTACAGGTATGAAATGGGTAGATTTACTTAATATGTCCACCACTACCATAATTGAATCATTCTGTTTCCTTATTCGAGGTAAACCCGTGATGAAATCTAAAGAGATCACCTCCCACTTCCATTCAGGAATGGGTATGGGCTGCAGTAGCCCTGCAGGGTGCTGATGCTCCACTTTAACCTGCTGACATTCCAAACATTTGCTTAGATACTTTGCAATGCCCTTACGTATACCTAGCCAGTAATACATCTTTCTTATTGCCGTGAGCATCTTTTGATAGCCTGGATGGCCAACGTAGTTGCTGCGATGGTATTCGTTCAGGATTAACTCCTTAAGACTTGCACGATTAGGAACATAGACTCTTCCACGAAAAATTAACATATGTTCCTTGTTGCTTCCATACTTTGATGGATTGCCATGCTCCTTATCTTTTTCCATTTTCTACCACAATAATTTATATTCAGGATCCTTCCGCGCTTCTTCCTTCAATTGCTCTGACAGATGGCTTTCAGGTTGACTATAGTACATTGTATATATTCTATGCAATTTCCTGCTCAATGCATCTGCAAATCGGTTTTCTTTTCCTTTAACATGTTGTATATCCATGTCAAATTCACTCAAAAATGCATTCCACCTTGCTTGCCTAGAGTTTAAATCTGCTTGCTTAAAATAGTTAGTCAATCTGCTATGGTCTGTTTTAAGTACAAATCTTTTACTCAGCAAATAATGCCTCCATACTCTGAGGGCATGCACTATTGCTGTAAGTTCCAACTCATAAGCAGAGTATTTTTTTTCATGTTCTCTCAACTTTCTGGACTCATAGGCTATCACCTTGCCTTCTTGTGTTAATACTGCACCAACTCCTTCCTTGCTGGCATCATTACACACCACATAGTCTTTATTGGGGTCAACTACCTTCAATACTAGTGTTGTGGTTAGGAGTTGTTTCAGCTTTTCAAAGATGATTTGACATTCATTCGTCCATTTGAAAGGTTTTCTTTTCTTTTGTAAGGATGTAATAGGATAGGCGATTTTAGAAAACCCTTCAATAAATCTTCTATAATATCCAGCTAGACCCATAAATGATCTGATGTCTGCCACATTTTGAGGTACTCGCCATTCCAATATGGTTTTGATATTTTTGGGATCAACAACTATTCCTTCTGCTGACACGACGTGTCCCAAATATTGGATTTCTGATTTAAAGAAATCACATTTTCTAAATTTAGCATAAAGCCGATGCTTCCTCAGCATTTCCAAAACTATTCTCAGATGTTCCTTATGTTCCTCCTCACTTTTTGAGTATATTAATATGTCATCTATGAAGATCAGTACAAAGTTATCTAAGAACTGATGAAAGATGCCATTCATCAACCTCATAAAGGTTGCTAGTGCGTTTGTCAGTCCAAAGGGCAGTACCACAAACTCATAATGCCCATATCTAGTGCGGAATGTTGTTTTGCAAACATCCTCATCCTTGATTCGTATCTGATGATATTCGGACCTCAAATCTATTTTAGAGAACACCTTAGCACCTCTCACTTGATCGAATAAATCATCGATTCTGGGTAAAGGATACTTATTCTTAACTATCAGCTTGTTGTGCTGCCAGTAGTCCATACACATGCGTAAGGTTCCGTCCTTCTTTCTAACAAAAAGAACTGGTGCTCCCCAAGGAGAAACACATGGGCGAATATAGCCCTTGTCTAACAGTTCTTGTAGTTGTATCTTCAACTCAGTTAATTCTGGTATACTCATTCTATAAGGAGCTCTTGACACTGGAGTGGCTCCAAGCAGTAATTCAATGGTGAAATCGATATCCCTTTTAGGTGGCAAACCAGGGATGTTTTCTGGAAACACATCTAGGAATTCCTGTACTACAGGAATATCCTCCATATCTGCAGCCTTTCCCTTGGATTTTGCATACCCTACTTGAATTGTGTACAATTGACATCCCTTTTGGATACACTTGCTCATCTGAGACGTTGTTATGGGGCGTAATTGTACAACCTTTTTAATTCCTTTAATTTCCTTACACGTACCATCTTGAGCTCTGTAATAAATTGTCTTTTCTTTGCAGTCCACTAGGGTCCAGTGTTTTTCCAGCCATTCCATTCCCAATAACACATCATACGACCCCAATGGTAGAACATTTAAGTCTACTTGCAACTGTTGTTCTGCCACCTCCAGTATGCAGTTAGAAATTTTCGCGGTTACTTTGCGTTTTGCCTCGGTAGCTAATTGTACTAACCAGGAATTTTTAAATTTTTGTTCTTTTAAATAGCACAGCTCCACTAGTTTAGGACTTACATAACTTAAACTTTCTCCAGGATCTATTAAAATCAAAATAGGTTTAGATAGTATAGTACCTTCCAATTCAATGATTGTGGGCTGAAAGTCAGCCTGTCGGTCCTCTAAGGCTGCATTTATACGTGGTATGTTACGCGCCACGTCCCCTACCGTTGATGCCTCCTGTAGATTTTCCACAGTTTCACTTTTATTTCGTTGTGGACAGTTTTTATAGTAATGAGCTTCCCCACAGTCCCAACACTGTAGGGGAGGTTTAGAATTCTGCCCCTGCTCTGGTTTGCTTGAAGCTTCTGTGGGTTTTTCCTCAGCCGGCCACTTGGTCCTTTAATGGTTTCTACCAAACTGCTTGCTAATGGCGTTCTGTACTGACCCTTTAAAGTTGCTGCTTTTGCTGTTTTTGAAAGTAGAGGAATTCTTTTGATTTTTCTTTGGCTGCCATCCTTTTCCTCCGTCCTTCTTGGTCTTATATTGCTGATAGCACATGCGTGCTTTACGGATATCTTCATCCATAGTTTGGGGGTTAACAAACTCTATTCGCTCCCTCATGGGAGCAGGAAAGCTGCTCAAGAACCTCTGTACCTTGGCTTTTTCTTCTCGGAGGTAAGGTACATAAAGTAACAGGGAAGTAAATTTCGTGACATACTCATCCATGGTCATTTGGCCCAGCCAAAGATCATGGAATTCCTTGGCCTTGTCATCATAAAATATTTCTGTTAGGTATTTATCCTTGAAATACTGCTGAAATAGTTCCCATGTAATATCGCATTCATCAATGTTGCGAACATTCTTCACCTCTTCCCACCACAGGGTGGCTTTCTCTCACAACTGGTATATAGCTAATCTGGCCTTCAGATTGCTGCTATACTCATATACCTGAAAATATTTATTTATATTGATTAACCAAGCCTCAGCTGCTTCTTCTGCCTCTCCATCAAACATTGGTGGCTTAATTTTATGAAATTCCCCCTGCAGTTCCACTTTCTGCCTCTTGAGGTCTTGCTAGTTGGACAGGTTGCTCGACTCTGCCTCATTATAATTTCTGTTTTTTCTCTTTTGGGAGGGGCTCCTCTCAGTCTTACCAGTAGTATTATTCCTGGTTTGCTGCTCATCCTGTTCTGTTGATAATTCTTTTTCAGCACTGGGGTGTTCCATTTCTTGATTTGTTTGTCCGATAAACTTTTTAGGATCTTTTCTTGGTTGTGTAGCAGCCTCTCAGTATCCCTCCGGACCCTCGTCATTTCTTCTTGTAGTTGTTGTACTGTATTTAGTAGAAATGCAGTTTGATTTTGCTACTCTTCAAGCATTCAGCTCGTCTTTTGGTGTTGTTCCACAGTTAATTGAACCCACATTTCAGGATTCATCACTGTTGGGCCTTGAGTTTCTTCCGGTTGTGATTGAGATTTTGTACCTTCTCTCATTTTTCTCACTTCCTCTCAGTGCACTATCACATACACAGCTCTAAGGTTAGCAAACCCTTAGGATGCCAGTGTAGCAACCGGCTCTGATACCACTTGTCACTGTCACTAACCAATAAAATTTACACACATAAAAAAAATTTACTATTCAACATAGTATTGTCCCACAACTGACATGGAACTATGCAATTTCTATCTAAATACATGAATAAAACTCATAGTGAATGTTTTTATATGCATAAATTAATATCCATGTTGGCGTTGACATTAATGGAACGTTTTAACACATGGAATAAACTGTGGAATTACTATGTTATGCGTGGCTCCCAAGAGCGCTCCTCGGCTATCAATACATGCATTACAAGTATCAAGATTTTCGTCTGAATTTAATTTATGAAGTACTTCCCTGGCGCACTAAATCTAACGCTTTTAATGCAGGAAGATCCTTCCTGTTGTGTCGATCAATTATAATATTGTTTCTCTTGTTATTGATCCGGCCACCTGACACGGAATTCTCCCAGGTCGAGGCACATACGTAGTCTTCATACGGTGTATCAGTACATGGCTTTAATCAACCGTGACAGCTGTAGTTATGTTTGAGTCTTTCGGCATTGGCGAGGGAAACAGGTTTAGTCTGGAGGATTCGGCTAGCTTGCCTGCTTGGCAACAGGAGTTCTCCCATGGCACGCTAGGAGGATTCTGCTCCTCGTCAGCTTCTCCGCCACCGAGTTCTGGTTTGAAGAGGTATGCCACATTGCCCTATAAACTTCTATTTCCTCCATGCTTTGTTTTCAGAAAATTACATCGAAGTTTTTCATGGTTTTTCCCTCTGTATTTTATTTAGGTCCAGGAAAGACACAGTGTGTACACGATGGCTATATCCCAGGACCGAGGTTAAGCATATGGATACTATGGCGACGATAGGTAAGGCATCCTCCTCTCAACTGTCTCCATTTAGTTTTGTGGAAAAGATTATGATTTTCCAGCTCTTCGCAGGTTTTCCCCTTCACCAGCGTCTATCTTCCTTTTATCACCTACCAGGGTTACAGGTTGCCAAATTCCATTTCTACCCAGTGGGGTTTAGAGCTTTGCGTAATAGAATATTTATTCGTTAACTTCCTCACATATTCTTTTAACTAGTCTACATATCTTCTGTTTCACAGGTAAGTAGTTTTCCATTGAACCTTCCTTCAGCCTTACTTCTTCACTTTTGTTGCGGCTAAATTCCACTCCTCCTGCCACAGGTACCTTGAAACATGTCGAGGGTTCTGTAGTAGTTCCGTCTTGGGATTTAGATTTTCTTTGGAATTGAAAACAGGGTTTAAACTTGAATATTGCAATTTTCCTTGTAATATTAAAGCGTTCTGACACAATAACTTCTGTAATCCCATGGCTATATAATTATCATATGTAAGCGGATTTTTAATTTGGTCATTTCTCCTACAGTCAGGGTCCGAACACCAAATTCGGTCTCTGTTTAAATTATCAATGAATTTCAGGAAGTCTTGTTGCTCGTTTACTTGTGCTATGGCATTTTATCCGCCTTATATTATGTTTAATTGGTTCAAAGAGTTGTTGGCTTGCATGTTCTTTGTCATGCAACAACACTCCCAGCAAGAATCGAAGGATATTTAGACTTAATGTTACTGTTGTGCTAAATGAAGTTTTCTGAGACATTGTAAGGAATTTTATGGTAGAGTTTTCCTTCTGTTTTACAAGAAATACTACAGCATTTATAACCTTTCCTTTTTATGCATTTTTCTGGAAAAAGGGTGGTAAAGTTCCTTGTTAACTGTTTTGTTTAGCTGAATCATTCGATTTTCATCGTCGTGCCGATATGTGGTCGAGTCTAGTCGGTTTACTGTTTAATCTTTCCTCTGCATCGTTTCCACCTAAGGTGACCGGTCCACCAAGTAAAGACTGAGTATAGTACCTCTCCTCTAAGTTTCTCTTGAAGCGAGGGCTCGGTAGGGTTTCGGCCCCAACTCGGCACCTCCAGCTTCGGCCTTGCATATCTTCCGGAAGCACGCATACTTTTAGTTAATATTCAAAGTAATATTCTGTATCTCTTTTCAATGATGATTTCTAGTTTTTGGTTTCATTTATGATGATTTGTGTTTACTGTGGAAGCTTTAAATGACTTCTAGTTATATGCATATTTTTAATCTGAAAGAAATTCTTGCAGAAAACATTTATTTCTTTAATCTCGTTCTTTCCGTTCTTTTTCATATCAGAGAACAATAGTAAATAAAATCGAGAACTTCTGTTTCTCTATTTCAGGCACTTACTCTACCATTGCACAAAATACATTATTTTACTCAAATGAAGCTAATAGATTTTCTAACAGAGCTGCATTTGTCACCTCTTTCAGAAAGACAAGTATATAAAAATAACTAACCAGTCTTATGTAAATATAGCCTTTGCAACACATATTTAACCTGTAACTTCTTAAACTCAGGTTTTTCATACTTATCTGGAACAGAAAATCTGTTTCCTGAAGTTGTGGTCCTCCCAACCGTCCAAGTGAGGCAATCACGTCCTCACTTGCCCCCTAGCTTCAGAATCCAGGTCGGTGCCACGGGAATAACAGTGGAATATACTCTGTTGTGACCTCTGGCAGCCTCTCCAGTCACACACAGATATTCTGGCCTTTTCAAAGGGTGCAGAAAGATACTTTCAACTAGTACCTCTAGCTCTAGAAAATATTTTCCCCTTTTCTTGCCCAAGTTTCAGAACCCCCTCTCCTCTCCTGGATTCCAACTTAATCCATTGAGGAGAGGGTAACTGTTTTCCAACTGTCCCCAACCACCACCTATTCTAAGAAACTATCACCAACAGCTTTAGATATTTTCTTTCCATTCATTGGTTTCTCCTATTAAATTCAAAAATAAAATAAAATAGTAATTTTTGTCTCAAAACATAACCATAAAGTTTTTCTTGTCAGGAAATAAAATAAACAAACTGTTTTAACTATTTAATGCTAGTTACTTCTTAATGAGGCTGTCACACATAATACCATATCATAGAGTATCTATCTTCTTCGTTATTTCCTATACATAAATAAAATGTATATTATCTTTGACTTCAAGCTTTTATGATTCATTATGTTTTTAAAATAATTTTTTTTGGATTAATCATAATGATGTGGTCCATTATGAGGATGAAGATGTGGTTTATCATTAGAATCAATTTTAAAATGTATAATTAAAATCGAGAAAATTTCTAAATTAAATATTAACTTGGTTCAATAATTTACCATGGTAAGTCTATTTTATTTTAAGAGAAACTATGAAAAACATTTTATGTGTTTAAATAAGAAGACCTTTTAAGACATTCTTAAAATATGTATTTATTTTAAAATAGTCTCCAAGCCTTTTTAATTGCCACATAAACTTACAAAATATTTTCATGGGTTGGGTTTTGAAGGAATGCATCCATCTTTTGTCGAGACACATTCATTAATAATGTGTATATTTCTAAGATTACAGGTTTTTCAATTTATGAATAAAAAATAAAAAAAATCTTTGTGGCTTTTTTGGTGTTTCAAAATTTAAAAGTGTAATTTTTTTCTTTTTTCAAGAAGAATAAGGTGCATTTTAACAAGTGAAGTTGTGTATTTGAGGAGGAAATTTGCTACTCATGTGATTCGGATTTTACGCAAGAACGCAACGGAATACACATATAACCATAAACATAGAAATGCAGCAGAAATAATGCTCTATTTTATTAATAACAAATGACTGAAATCTGTTTTAATAGAAATAACAGCTAGGGCGATGGTAGGCTTATCTCTGAGAAGAGATGTGGTGGTGTTGTGGCCAGCAACAACCCCCCTTCCTATTTAGTATTAGTAATAATACTAAATAAGTGGGGACCCTTAGTTTAAAATCCAAAAAATTTATTGATGTTTTGTTTTCATATTCGATAAAACTCACTATCATTGACTTAAAGAAATTTCTTTGGGAAAAGCTTTAAATAAACTTAAGTTTATGAAAGATTACAATAAAACCTTTCTTTGAATATCACATCCATCGCACGCGATCCAAAAAACTATTTATCGCAAATCGCATGTCGCTGAAAATACATTAACATATATTTTTCATATATTATATTTTGCGATATTGCAATTTCGCGATATTGCGATGTCACGATATTACAATTTCGCGATGTTACTGATTGCAAATTATGAAAGTTGTGATTTGCGATGATATGAAAGTTGCGATTTGCGATGATTTGAAAGTTGCGGTTTGCGATGATTTCAATTTACGAAAGTTGCGATTTGCGACACTGCGATTTTGCGATATTGCAAAGAAAATTGCAGATCGCATTATCGTAGATTCTTTAAAGCTCGTTATACGAAGTAAATCTTTTCGTAAATCGAGACCCGTTATGTGCCTTAATGTCAATTTAATGAATGGATTGCCAATGATTAATGAAAAGGATTTTGTTTTGATCGAAGGGTTATTTCACGATTGATTAATATATTTCATACGCCTTCAACATTTAAAACTATCCCGTCACCTTTCTCATGTCATTATTCTCACTTAATTTGTAAAACTGCAGGTGCGAAGAACAGGAGACTATACAAAGCAATTTTCAGAGCATTATGGGAAAGAAAGAGAAAGCTCCAAGTTCTGAAAATAAAGAGATGGCTTCCTTATACGCAGACACTGCTTGCAACAAGGACGCTGGTATCACCACCTGGGAGGGTATGTTTAATTTGTTTGAAGAAGATAACCTAAGGGTAATGGATTTTTCAGCTACCGATGGTTCAAGTAATTCCTCTGAAGCATCTCTTACAGAACTGGCTTGTTCATTTTTGCACCGGATAGCAGCAAGACCAAGAATTCTTCTATATACAGATATGGTCAAATGGGTGTTGGATAGCACTGATATCACAGATAGACAATTCAAAACTCCAGGTCAAGAGCTCATTGGTTCATTCACTCCAGAAGATTTGAGGCTTATGTATCATTTGCCGGAGCCTCAGGCAATTTACAACAAACAATTTATGGAGAAATTTGCCAAGGAAAATGCCAATTTAGCAGAATGCACTAAAGAATGGTCCAGAAGAGATAAACCACTAAAGAAAGATAAACACGGTATGTACAGTACCGGTTCACTCACTTCTCCTATTGTTTTGCTGCTGCTATGTTATGTAGGCTTTTTGGAAAGCTTGAAATTAATAATTTTTTTCCTGAATGGCTTCCCCTATTGAATGCTGCTGTTAACGCTACCATTGTGGACTGGGCCAAAATACTGTCTGATAATTTAGCCACTACTATTTTCAATTACCGGTCTAAATGGACTGTCTCTCAAAGGATTTATCCTCCTTTTTATCTATCTTCCTATGTTATGGATTCAATCTGCTTTGTTTCTAAGTTCCCTTTAATGGGTTGGCAATGGACAATTCAGGATCCCATGCCCATCCATGTTTATCACAAAGAATTGTGGGAGTCAAAATTCATTCCTCATTTTTACAAGATTTGCCATGGCATAATGTTGCTTCTATATAGAGTGTTGTATGATAAGGATGCCCCAAGGTTGTCTCCTGAAGCAGAAGTAGACATTCTCCCCATCGCAAGATGGTTTGGAGAAGAACTGTTTACTTATGTGAGGGTTTTTGGGAGCTTTTCTTCTCCTCATGTTTTTCCCTTATATGTTCTGGATAAACTTATAGCTCGGGAAATTGCATATCAAACCTGTGGAGACGGAGGTTTAACAAAAGAATTAAAGGATAAAAAGAAAGCCATATGGCCACAATTTCCTATGTCCTGCGGAGCATTTTCATTATTTGATGTTGGTCACACATTTAAGGAAGTAAGCAATGTTACATGTTTAAAATTGTTTAAGTTTCCGAGAAGGCTATTTGATCCATATGGTATTGTCAAGGATTTCACCACTGTTGTCAAAGTCAGAGTATTTTCTAGAGAAAAAGATCTTTTTGATGATATGTTTCAAAAAAAATGTTCATTTAAAGACATTTTGAATTTAGCTCAAGCACGGTTCTCCCCAGAAGAATTTCAAGAATTTAAATTATACAGAGAAAGAAGATTGAAAACTATTCCTTTGGATAATTTGCGCTTGGAACCTGCAAGGGAACCAACTCCTAGTGTCAGTCTCAGTGGCAGCTCAGATTCAGAAAGGTCTAAGTCAAAGTCTGATAAAGAAATTTATGAACATTCTAAAAAATCTAATCAAGATAAAAGTGAAGGCTCAGTCAAGGATACAGCTCAATCAAAAGATTTGTCACAACAACAGATTTCAACTACTCCACATTTGAATCTCTCACCTCTTAATGTACAGCAACCATCCATCAGCACTTAGTTAGATAAAGAATGGGAATCATTTAATGATTTGATTAATGTTGAAGGAAAGAATATACAAACTCTTTTACATACAGCAAAAGGTTTGATTACAGAAATAAGTGGCAATGTCACAGAAAAGGAACATATACCTATTACTCCCTCTACCGAGCTTGTACTTAAAATAGAGGAAATTCCTCCTCTGGATATATTCTACAGCCCGCAACATAAAGCAGTAGTAAGGAAGCAAAGAAAGAAGAGAAAATTAGAAAGTACGCTTTCTACTGATGTAGAACAATTAGATGTTTTATGGAAAGATCCTACTATGGATCCCACTGAAAACCTTACTAAATTATCTCAGATAACAGGAGCTTATGCCTCCACGACTACTGACAAAGCATCTGAGGTAAGGTTGTTATTAAATGAAAAAGAGGATCAGATACAAGTTCTGCAACAACAATTGCAACAAGCACATGCCAAAAGTGAAGCACAGATGAAATTTGAAAAGTTACAACAAGAGTTTCAGCAAATGAAGATCAGGTATCAGAAAAGCTTGGCAGAAAAAGAGAAACAAATACAGATTATGCAAGAAACGCATAAAGACGACCCCAAGCTTACAGAATTTATCTCAGAGTCTATTTCTTTGAATAATCAACTACTGCAACAACAAGATATATTATGCCAGAAGATTTCACAGTGGAACTCTTTTTGTCAAGAAAGTGATAAAATCACTAATCATGTCATAGAATTATGACATGATTATGATTTAACTAATGAAAGAGTTACTAATTATTTGGCATGGAAAAAGACATAGGAAGGAAAAAGAGTAGGAGCACCAATTATCAATGATAGCCATAAAGAAATACTCTTCAATAAATGGGATGCACAGATCAGAGAGGCAGAAAAAGCAGCAGAGGAAGCAGCTACAGTGGTGAGCAACATTACTGATTGTGTAAATGAGAACTTGCACAAGGTTAATTTAATTTCATAAACCATTCCGGGATACCTACCACAAGCACAGAAATTGCAAACAGAGTGGAAACAGAAAGCGGAAGAGAAGGAAAAATCAATTCAAGGATTGACAAAATTAAAATGGGATTCTTACTGGACCTGTCTAGTAAAACCACACAGTCAATGCAGTACTCTTAATTGCATCATTAATTCTATTGAGAAGATCGCGCCAACACTTTCTGACTCCGTCTTTTCGGGACAATTGAAATCTGAAGTCGGCCAACCCCCTCTTCTCAAATCAATGCTGGATGCTTGCAAATTCAAAGACCAAATTCACAAGTAGTTACTTGTTAAATTTAGTTTTAGATTTAGTGTTAGTTTTACTTTATTTTTTCCTAGAAAAAGGACAGTCATTTAAACCGAATCCTAAATTTTTGTAATAAACTATAATTAGATTTAGTTAGTAGTATTTAAACCCTTCTCGTGCATTTAGAGAAGGGTCCTGAAATTTGTCAAAAACTTATCCTTAGAACATGCACTTTTGCACCCTCAGAGGAGGTTTTGATGAATGAATGGAACGAGATTTATTGATATCTGTGTCTAATATCTGCTACTGATGTTGCATTTCTATACTCTTAGTAGATGTTGGATTTAGAAGATATAAATCATTATTGCTTCTAGCTCATGAGTAGAACCAGTTATAAATGGTACTTTTATCTCTTAACTTTTTCTGCTTCTGTGTTAAAAGTGATATTTATGTTGAGTTATTTATATATTGATGCTTGAATGCTTCAGTTATCATTTGGCACTTTTGTACGGTGGTGACTATTTGTTTATGCTTAATGTGTGAATAACTTATTATGCGATATGTTTTCCACAACTGTTTCATCTAACTTTTTATATGAAGTGGTTCATCTTTATTGAATTCTTTTCTTATAGCAATTGAATAATCTTTATTACTAGTTGTTATTCGAAATCATTTTAGATCGTATAAACAAGATTTTATCCCAGGTTTAGTTTAGAATTAGACATTTCTGTTTTAATTAGAATACAATTTGCATATGATTAGATTAGAAATAGAATAAAAGCATTTCACTTAGGAACTTTTTTTTAGGAAATATCTATTCTCAACACACACACACATATTTGGAAACTGGTCCCATTATCCCCAGTCGAACCCACTACACCAAACGGAAAAGGAGCTACTAACCAAGGTCCGGACCGGGTGGGTATCCCCCTTGTTGTAGACCCAATTTTCGGGGCTTCAACATATTTGGCGCTAGAAGAAGGGCCTGAACTATGAATGGCAAGTAAATCTAAATCTAAATAGCATTCTGAGAGTAAAACACCCTCACCATCTCCCCCGACTTATCCATCGCACTTAGAAAATGTAAATTTAGAGCCAGAAGTCGCAAGAGCAACAGACACTGCTACAAACCCTGACTTTTTAGAAGAATATGCTATTGAACCTCCTGAAGTTGAATCTTTGATTCACAAACTCCAGCGATTTTCAATATCACCTCAAAGATCTGATAAATCTCAAGGCAGTGTAACTTCACAATATAATCCTGCTGTTGGGAAAAATACTGAGAGGGGGGGGTGAATCAGTATTTACTGCATAATCAAATCTTTTTAGTTTTTCATTCCTTAAAACCCATACGCTACTTTACTTCAGTAAACTAGCGTATATACGCGGATCACCTTTATGAAACTAGCGTATACACAGAGATCTAGATATGTCATTAAATCTTCACTCCTATTGTTCCATCATTCATTCATCAGATGTTTAATAAACAGTAAACATGTGCAGTAAGAACAGAACAAGCCATCACACAAAGCATCACACATGAACACCAGGATTTTTAGGTGGAAACCCAAATCGGGAGAAAACCACCGCTGCAGTTGCTCAGCCTTCAATATTTTGTTATAGAGAAAACATCTTACAACATATGTGCTGGCGCAGACTTGACCAGCACGCAGGCACCCACCTGCGCTCGTTTACCAGCCTCTCCTGGAAGGGAGCTCCAACCCCCTGACTCGTTTACCAGCCTCTCCTGGAAGGGAGCTACGACCCCCTGATCTCGTTTACCGGCCTCACCTGGAAGGGAGCTACAACCCCCTGACTGAAGGCTACAACCTTCAGCACCACCTTGGACCACGTTTCATCAATTTTCACACTGGATCCAACCACTTTAATAGAACAACACTTGCAGGCCACATTTCATCATATTTTCACACTGGACCCTTTCCATACTTTTAAGTTCAACCATACATCACCAACAGATACATATCAACACAGATCAGATAGCAGAAACATAGCAGAATAGATCAGATATTTCATACCCCTTGCTTCAGCAAACCCTAGTTTGCATACGCTCTTTTACTTCACTGATTTCGCGTATATACGCGCTTCCGTCCACACAAACCAGCGTATACCTCAGTGTATATTTTATTGCGCATACGCGCTTTCTCTTCGCTGAAGCTGCGTATATACGCGCTTCCTCCGCGGCGAAGTAGCGTATAGTTCTTCAATCATTACAGAGCAGCATACTTCATCAGATCAGATATTCAGTTCAGATCTACCCTTTTGCTTCAGACAGATGTTCGCCAAGATGCTCGCCTCATCACAGATCTAAGCCTTCCATAATCAGATCTAGCAAATACAAGAGCAATTCAGATCTAGATCCCCTTCTTCATCATTGGTGCATCATACATTCAGATTTATCATTCAAGTGTAACCCTTTCCATTCAAATATACTTCAGAGAGAAGTATTCATTCAAGCTCAGACATCTTGCACCCACACATCTGATTTGCACAATGAAATTCTTCTCCTTATATAGGTTTATCCTTTTCAATACCATGAGCCCCCCTTTTTCAAGACCATGGGTCAAAACAATACCATGAGCCCAAAACTACCTGGACGGGGTCAATTAGGTGGATCATTACCCAATACAATGGGTCAATACTATGGTGGTTACCCTTGTATTTGCACTTTTTGAGCGCTTTAGCCCATACGCGACTTGGCACGTTCTTTTCCGCGTGCATACGCAACTTCCCCTAGGCCAATCCGCGTATACCAAGAGACATACTCTTTTTCATCATACTTTGAGTACATTCTGAAATCCTTTCTTCATAGCCTTATGTACACACTGTAGAAACATCATATTTTCTTCATTAGGAACACATTCTCTAAAGCACAACTTCATCAAGTAAGTTGGCATCATCTTCATCAAGTGGGTTGCCTTTCAAAGAAAACACTTAGCATAAAATTGTCAACAAACATCATATCACATCAGATTTACATCATTTACTAAGTCCATCAAGTCAAGCATTACTTCATCAGGTGGATTTCCATCAAGGACAACACATGTCAACAGTCATTCAGTGGGTTGCCATCAAGGACAACATCCTGCATCATATTTCCAACAATCTCCCCCTTTGGACTTGATGGCAACCATGATGGTGTTTGGTTACCACAACAGATAGATACATTAAGAATACAATGACACCATGTCATTCTCCCTATATGCCATGTCACTCTCTCCATTTTTGGCATCATCCAAACACCATGTTACTCTCCCCCTTTGACATCAAGGGCAAAGGGCACATCATTATCTTCATTCAAACACCATGACATCAAGGGCAACGGACGGATAAAAACCAATATACTCTCCCCCTTTTCTCCTCATGTAGAAGAAGCATTCTGCAGATCTGATGTAAACTGAAGTGACCAAGCTCCCCCTGAGTTCATGCTGAATATTTTTCAATGAAGTACATGACTCTATGAACTTCCTATCACCAAAAGACTCATACTTACATCAAATATCCAACCAAGTGGATTTACATATAAGCTCAAGTACCCAACCAATAGGGTTTACACATTTCAACTCAGCTACCCAACCAAGTGGGTTTACAAACATGACTCAACTACTCAACCAAGTGGGTTTACAAATTGACAAGTCCTTACATGACTGAATATTACAATTTTACAACATGGGTCTCAACCAGACCTTTTCATCAAAGTACAAATATGAATTTTCATAATTAATACCAAAAAGACCTCAAGAGAGATCATGTATCAGAACCACCATAATGCCAGCAATGCATTATACTCAGCAAAACTAATGCTCCCCCTGAATCTGTGCACCCAAGCAATCTTTCCAAATGACTAAGGCTCCCCCTTAGTTTGTGCATCTTGAAAACCTCCATCAACAAATCATCAAGGAATCTTCATCAAAGCATTAGAAACAGAATTATGAGAACTGGAATACCACCAGAGATACCAAACAGTATCAGAGATACCAAACAGCACTGCAGCTGTGCTGAAGAGAGCTGAACCAACCAAAAAATTTTCAGCAACCAACCATACACGTTTTTCTATGAATGAACTCGCGTATATACGCGACTGTGTTTCAGAAAACCCGCGTATCCAAAGCCATCTTCTAAATTTCAACCAGATCTGATTCTCTGTGAGGCAAAGACAGTGTTCAGCTTCTTTCTGGGACATTTGAATGCTACTGATGGATAGAACAGTGTAGTTGTGTCTTCAAGCGTCATCCAATGGGTGTAGTAAAGGTACATTAGTAACCAGGCCTTCAGATTCTTTGCAGCATCAATACAATCTTTCCAAGAGAAATTGTCACACCAGAACAACAACTTCAGATATGTGTCAAGCAATCATCCATGTGGTCCAAAATCACCATGATCTTCAAGATTAAACATGAAGTAACATATGTAGGCAAAAGATCTCAACCATAGTAACAAACTCTACATGATCTCCTTTTATTTCTGAATCCATCGACATCCAGCTCATCCATGTGTGAACACAAAAGATACTTATCAGCAACCAGGGCTCAGAATCTCCATGTACCAAGTCATCATCATTTGAGCATGAGTATCAAAAAGACCAAAGAATAAGCAATCATATTGCCAACAATGCAATCATTAGTATTCAACCTGCTACTCCCCTTAAACCATTGCTCTTCTTTTAACTTGTGTAATCTGAAACATCTTCAACAGCAAATCATCAGCAACAATTTCTGCATGAACTGTCCTTATCTCTGAGTTATAAGTCTTTCACTTCAGCAACAAATACCCTTCATTCAACAAGCAAACAAGACACATCCATAATCTTCAACGTAAGACATTAAGCATCATATCATCATTTAGAACTGAGAAATTAAGCTGTTTCTGAGTCAATAACACAGTTATTAACAGTCAGACTGATGTCCCCCCTGAGCCTCTGCTCCAGATCTTCAGCTGTCAGATAAATTCTCTCATCATCAATGCATACGCGACTGTGTCTGCTGGAACTCGCGTGTATACGCGACTTTAGTTAAAGTAACCCGCGTATGGAAAGTGAAGCATAGAAAAATTTCATCTTCCTTCATTTCTTCCTAAGCTTGTACCTCCTATACCTGTCCTTTTCACATCAGATGCGCTGTCAGCAGTAAACATAACCAGAATAAACAAATCAATCATGAGAGTCATCATGCATTGCTCCCCCTGTGACGATACATTACTAAATCTCATAATGTATCCCACATCATTCCTGCAGTCAATAAGAAAAGTCAGCTTCAGAAGCGGATGACTGCAGTAGGGTCATAATTCCCTACGTTTCTGATTGGTCCTTCATCTTGAATTGAGTGTTTTCTTCAAGAAAATCATTGTCTTCTAGAGCATCCACAAAACATCCTTTTCTTCTCTAGATTGTTTCTTATTCCATCCCTCCATCTTTTTCCAGATTTGTTTTCTATTTGTGTGCTGAAATTTCTCATATCTGTTCGACCTGCATTCCTTTCTTATATGTCCATACTTGTTACAAGAATAACATCTCATGTGTCCAGAAAAATAAGCATAAGAATCATAATTAGTATTTCTATTCTTCCTCCTTTTACAATCAGCTGTTTTGTGTCCATACTTGTTACATGAAAAACAATATCCCTTGAAGAAACTAGAGTACCTTTCTATGTAGGAACTGTTTGTCTGAGGCTGAAATGATCTGCTCCTGCAATTTGCTGCAACATGTCCATAATTATGACATTTAAAACATTCAACGTTCTTGAATTAATTCCTTTGAGAATTCATGATTGTTGGTTGAGCTTTTGTCTCTTTCAACACTTCAGGTTTTGCATTGACATCCTCTGAATTTTTGGCACTTCCTTGTGCGCTAGATTCTCCTTTAACAGTTTCATGGAAACCAAGACCATGTTTGATAGCAGGAGACCTTTGATTACTCAGAATATTGTCCAAAATGTTAGTACCATCATGAAACCTCAAAAGTTTAACCTTTTCTTCTAATTTACCTTTGAGAATATTTACCTCAACCTCCAAGGCTTGACATTGCTTTGTCATGCTTTCTTCTTTTCTTCTTCCATCTTCAACTTGATCCTTCAGATTTAGAATCTATTCTTTCAACCAATATTCATTTCCTTCACATGTTTGTTGCAGCTCTTCATTCTTCTTATTTGATTTTTCCAGATCTTCTTTGAGAGAGATGATTTCTGCTTCAAGGCCTTCCTTTTCAAATGATTGTAGAGGTTCCTTATTTTTCTTACTTGATGCTTCTAAATCTTCCTCAAGACAAATGATTGCAGCTTCAAGTCCTTCATTCTTCTTGCTTGATTTTTCAAGATCTGCTTCTAGATCTTTAATTCGATTGGATGCATAAGTATGAAACCTTTGATACTTGTCCACCTGTCCATTCAACATTTCTACTTGATATTTCATTTGTGAGATCATCTCTTTGTAGATAGTTTCTTGATTATTATATGAACTTTGCAGTTCTTCAACTTTAATCTTGAGAGCTTCTTCTAGATCCACAACTTTACTTTCACTATCTTTACTATTGTTTGCACAAAGAAGAGTATTACACGTGGCCTTCTCCTTTTTCTTCTTTGCCATGAGTGCTTGTAGATCTTCGTCAGAATCTGTTTCATCTTCTTCAATTTTTGCTATACATGATTTCTGAGGTATCTCCTTTCCCCGAGTAACCTTCTTCTTTTGCTTCTTAGCCATGAGCACTTTCAGATCTTGGTCAGAATCTTCTTCATCTTCACTGGACACTTCATCATCATCTTCTTTTGCATAATAACTCTTTCTCTTCTCAAATTGTTTCTCTTTACCATGCTTTTCTCTATAAGGACATTTAGCAACATAATGACCAACTTTTCCACACTCAAAACATTTGAAGGGAAGCTTACCTTTGAATCTTCCAGTACCTAGTTGGAGCTTTCTCACGAAATTCGCTTCTTCTTCATCGGATATATAGTTGGATTCTTTGACAACTTCCTTTTCTTTTCCTCTTGTAGATGCCTTAAAAGCAGCTTCTCTTATTTGAGAAGGACCTCCTTGTCTCATTTCAAAAGCAGTCAGAGTACCATGTAATTGAACAATAGTAAAGAGTTTGCAGATCTTGCCTTTCTTCAATAGCTGAAACTTTAGAGTCAAATTTTGAAGTCAAAGATCTTAAGACCTTTTCTACCAGAGTAGTATCAGCCATGGTTTCACCCAAATTTCTCATCCGATTTACAATATCATCTAGACGAAGAAAGAAACTGGCAGCACTTTCATCACTATGCATCTTCAAATTTTCATATTCAATTCTAAGAGTTTGGAGTTTTGCACTTTTTACCTTTGTATCTCCTTCATAGCTCAGAATGATTTTGTCCCATATTTATTTTGCTGAATGTAGTTGCATCACTTTAGCAAATTCTGATTCAGACATGCTTCCTAATAAGACATTCACTGCTTTGGCATTGATTTCATACTTCTTTCTTTCAGCTGCATCAGTAGGAATACTTGCCGGGTATTGATAACCTTCTTCCACGATTGCCCATACATCTGCACCAAGACTTTGCAGATATTCTTTTGTACGTACCTTCCAGAATATCAGATTGCTTCCATTGAATAGAGGTGGCTTTATAGACATTACTCCTTCTTGACTATATATATCTTGATCACTGATTCCTTACCACAACAAAGGGATTGTTTCTTAAGATACAACATTAGCAATAAAGTAAAGGGAAATAACATAATGCCAAGGCAAAATGAAACGATGATAAAAGGAACGTTTAACAACGTAAAAAATGACTTGTTATATCTTTATTTTTAGGGAAGCAAAGCAGCTGAACTGCTGATGACCAAGAGATAGCTTCCAAGGGAGGAAAACGGTATCATAATAGCTCCTATGGGCCGGTGGGAGATGGAAAGACACATCCATTCTTGGAGTACTCAAATGATAGCCACGAAGCAGCAGGGTCCCATATGGAAAGGATATGTTACTACTTTTTCGCCTTTAAAAGTCTGAAGATGAATAAGATAAGAAGATCTACATAGATATATTCCTCTGTAATAGACTGTTGTAGCCCCTACAACACCCTCCAAAAAAAACCCCCATTTCAAATTTTTGGAGCCCCTTGAAGCTAGAGAGAAACCAAGTGAAGAATCCACAAGGCCAAGTCGCCAAATCGCAAAACTCATTTTTTAGAAAATTGCGACTCTGCGACCTTGCGACCCCGCGACCTAAGGGTCGCAAGGTTGCAAGGTCGCTAAGTCACAAAGCTAAAATTTTAATGAAATCTGTGACCCCGCGACCTTGCGACCCCACGACCCCATGGTCACCAGGTCGCAAGGTCGCGAAGTTGCAAAACTCAACTTTTAATGAAAACTGCGACCCCGCGACTTTGCAACCCCGCGACCCCTACGTCGCCAGGTCGCAAGGTCGCAGGGTCGCGGATCCTCTAAACCACACAAATTGTGACCTAGTGACCCCGCATTAAATTCCCGCACGTGTGACCTTTTATATAAAGGAGGTCGCTAGGTCACATTTTTCACAATCGGCGAATAGAAAGAAACGGCTCTGACAGGTCGACTAGCGCGATTTTCCCGGGTAAGTTGTCGTTTCCCTCCTACTTTTTCCTTTGTGGATATTTCCTGCCAAACCCATGTCTTCTTAGACCTTTAAATTTCCCTCTGCATGAGCTATTATGTTCTTTTCTAGTTTTGGATGTTTTGTTTAATCTTGCCTTCACCACAACTGCCCAAGCTCACCACATTTCTTGTTCAGCTTCTCATGGCCTTGTCCCCTGCTCCCAAAGCCATCCCTCAACTATGCCTGGACCCTTTTAGCCTTATAATTTTCCAGTTAGAGGGATAAAACCTTCACGCCGTGTGCGCGCAAAACCCCCCAGCAAGCCCTAGCGTGACCTGCGACCCAGCGACCTAGTCGCGAGGTCGCAAGGTCGCATTCTCTTCGATTTTTTGGAATTTGCGACCCAGCGACCCAGCGACCTACTCGCAAGGTCACAAGGTCGCATTTCCCATTTTTTACGAGAGTTGCGACCCTGCGACCCAGCGACCTGGTCGCGAGGTTGCAAGCTCGCATTTTCCTCTGTCTTCGAAATTTGCGACCCCGCAACCCTGCGACCAAGTCGTAAGGTCGCAAGGTCGCATCTGGGTTTATTTTGGCAATCTGCAACCCTGCGACCCAGTAAACCAGTGACCCAATTTTACATGTGTCTCAGCTAAAATTCATTAATAAACTGTAATTGGCTTTATATCATCATGTCGTTCTTATCTTGGGATTCCTTTATGAATTTGACAGGTGAACTTGGAGGAGACGTGGAGTGTATACCTGTTCTCTCGGATTCTAGCGACATGGCACCCCCAGTGTCCCGGAAGAAGGACAGGCAAGTGGTGGAAGAATTTGAGGAGCTAGACATGGTATCCCCACCCCCGATATACAGGGATACACTATGTACATTTTCAAAAGAGGATAGCATGCGATGGTACCAAGTGTATCATGAGTTCGCCATACCGGAAGAGGAATTCCTAGAAGATCTCCTAGACCTCGAAATATACTTAAAAGTCAAAAGGTCCACACTACATCTCGCAGGGGCGCATCCGGCCATATTCCCATGCCCAGAAGTTATAGACTGGATCATACAGAGAACGGATCCCAAGAAGTTCGTGATCCGAGATAGCGAAGGCAAGGCTTTCGCAACGCTCGTAGGCTCAGATGCCCACCTCTATTACTCGTTGCCTCGCCCAGAAGAGTACTTCACACAAGAATGGGCTCTTGCTCACACAGTCCCGGTAGTTGACACTATTAGACAATGGTGGGAGGAGCTCGAGAAATTTAAAGTCAAGAAAGACCAAGAATATCCGGTGGCTAGCCTAAGAAAGGCTTATAAATTAGTAGCCGCCATGCTTTGCAGACTGTACGGGCGCCCTGATTGCTCCACCTTCAATGGCACTTGGGCTACTATCATGGAATATGTAACTGCGCAGGGCACCTGTTTCAACTGGGCTGGCATATTGATGACTTCAATGCAGAAAAACTTGTCCTCGGCATTGGCCCCAGATGATGGAATGCCTGCCGAATTCTACATGGCCTCTTACCTACTGGATGTTGTCTGCGCGAGGTTACACTTTGAGGGATGGGCACACAACTGGGATTCTGCGCAGACCCATGCAATTCATCTGCAAATCAAGGTGTTTTGGGAGTCCAGGTATAAACAGGATATAGAGAAAATCTCCCAAGTATTTATCCCCACTCTATATAGAAAACTATTTGGCCAAGATGCCCCCCGCATATCTTGGTGGGCCAGAGAGACTCTAGGCCAAGTGGCACATTGGTTCCCATTCGCCGGATATACTTTCATCCGAGTCTTTGGATCTTTCATGGCACCACATGCTATGCCTCGCTTTGTTACAGACAAAATGCTCATTCAGGAGGTATGCTTTCAAATGTCCCAGGGCTTCTCCAGTGTCCTGTCTAAAGGTAAAAAGAAGCCGTGGCCCATGCTACCCCTCACCATCGGCGCGTGCACAGTTAAAGACTTCAAAGAGGTAGTAGCAGAAGGAGAAGAGATGAAAAGCTATCACCTTGGAGCGCTAGAGCACCGAACATACGACTCGGAGAGAATAGTTCCTGAACACTGCAAGAAAGCTAAATTTAAGTGGAACTACCAGCATATAGAGCTCCCAGGAGAAGAAGAAAGAAGGAACTGGTACAACGCCGAGAGACAATTTGCTCTGGAGGAAGACTTTGGCCAAGAGGATCCAGATGATCAGAGCCTGGAAGACAGGAGCCGTCGATTGGGAGGTGCCTCTTCCTCTCTACCCAAAAAGTCTTGGACCAGCACAGAGCTTATTACATCTATCCAATAGAAAGAAGTAGAGGCAAAAGCCCAGCAAGAAAGAGAAAAGAAGATAAAGGAGGATGAGGAAGAACGCAAGAAGAGTTCGAAGGCAACGCAGAAGAAGAAGCAGGCCAAGGAGGCCAGGAAAGAAAAGGAGGAAAAGAAGGCATAGGCCGCAGCAGAACGGACACTCAAGGCAGAGCTGGACAGAGTAGAAGCTGAACACCAAAAGAAGGCAGAACAAGCTTCCGCAGCCGAGCGGAAGAGGAAGGCCGAAATAGAAGCAGTGGCCGAAACTGAACGCCGGCGAAAGGAAGAGGAAGAAAAGAATAGAGAAGAAAAAGAGGATGAAATGATAGAAGACATCGAGGTGACTCCCCTCGAGATACCTCTGGGCAGTACCAAGCTCTCTGATGTTAGTTCCCCCCAGGGGCAGTAAGAGGAGGTATTCGACCTCACCAGACTCACATTCGATCAATTCTCTTTCAAAATCTGGCAAGAGAAAAGAAGGTCTCTAGCACAAAATCCCTCCGCCACATCCACAGTTGCAACAGGAAAAGACATAGTCCTTGATACCAGGACTAATCCCGTGATGATAGCATTGGCAGGCATGGCTTTCGCCGCAGCCACGGAATAAAATGTAACCAGAATGAGTAGAGAAATAGTCTCTCTGCAAAATAGACTACAAGCAGCCGAGCAGCGGGAGAAAAGGGCAGAATAGGATAAATCAGAGTTGAAAGAAGAAGTTCAACAACTCCGAAACCAGACTCCCCCGGTCAATGAAGTCCCACTAGTCATTCTAGAAGAGTGTGATGTGTTAGAAGCAACCATGAGGTAGGTGTATGGAGAAATGTTCACCATCAAACAAACAGTCGCCCCATTGGTAAGAGCACGAGCAGAAACTAAGAAAAAGCACGAGCAGCTCAAGGAGGCCTCATAGGCCTTAGACAGAATGATGGACTGGACAGTGCGATACCCTCGGGCACCTGAGAATTTGCCCAAGAGGGATTGGATTCATACACAGGATGCTAAGGTCCAGCTCCGTATGGCAATATAGTCTAAGGACAAACTATCCAAGGACCTGGACAAAGTAATGACTTCATACAACCACTTGATCAGCGGCATCGACTCAATGCACACTCTTCACCACATTCCTTCGCTTGGGGCATTGGACGAAGAGAAAGCCTAGGAATAAGTGGATCAAGAAATCTAGTCATTTCTGCAGCCTATCAAGCAAGCTGCTGCCGCCCCCGAGCCCGCCGCATCTCAAGAACATCTGGATCAGTTTCTTACCACTCCAGTTCGGATTTATACCAAACTTGCCTCTCTTTCCAACCAGATCTCGCAAAAAATCGAAACTCTAGTTCCAAATGCTTTGGAATGCATGCATCGGTTGAAAGAGGAGGTCCCTCTTGTTTTCCCCATAGCGGCAGAGTACCAGACATGGCAAGTTTTCCTCAAAGAGCAGCAGATCGACGCCCCTGACCTCACCATTGCGCGTCCATCTTCGTAGCCCGGTAGCAAAAAAGCATTGGAAATGGATAAAGGCAGGTCGCAAGTCACACACACCAGACAGGTCACAGGTCGCAGGTCGCACTGCCTATCCAGGTCGCAAGTCGCACACACCAGACAGGTCGCAGGTCGCAACCTCTTCTAGGTCGCAGGTCGCGAGGCAACTCAACAGGCAAGCAGGCGAAAAGTCGGGAAGCCCAAAGGGAAAGTTTTGTGCTATAAAACTCCCTACGAGGAAAGTGTAAAGGGTTTTTTCCTTTTGGAAACTCAAAAGCTACATGGCATTGTATTGAAAGATTATAATCTTGTGCATATGAATACAGATACTTGTCAAAACACCCTATGGTTATGATGTGTTTTGCTGTGCGAACACTATGTGTATTTCCTTATACAGTTTCAAACATCCTTTGATTAATGAAGCTGCACTCTTCATGCCATCATTTATGCGTCATGGCTATCTGTGTTGTATCAATGATGTTCAATTTATCATCTGTTCTCTTAATGAATGTTAATGAACTATTTTATTAGCATTTCATTTTTTCTTTCAGAAAGTAAAGGGATATCTCACCATAAAGAACTATTTCTTTTGTGGTCAGACTACCTTGCAAGCAGTGCCCCAAAGATGTGTTGCTAACGACACCTCCTTAGGTGTACATGCTTTATTTATTGCCTCATTACGCATAGTGTTTTATTCTTGTTTAATGCATCAATCATGTATTCTGTATCATGTGAATAAGTGTGTGTCCGCAGGTTCAATCAGGTTCTTTTGAGACCGAAGGGAAGGCATCTTAAGCGGTAGCTGGACCCACACCCTGGACGGTATCCCTACTCCAAACGGTTCAAGGTCTAATTGGGACTTTCTACCAGGGAGATCCCCTACTGTTGGCCGGACATATTTTCCCATCAACAGAATTGGCACTAGAAGGGGTGCCGATGGCAGCCTCCCAGCATACAGCCAACTTTCCATCACAAACTCCCCACGGGGAGGTCATAAATGATGAAACTATCCCTCCTCCTCTGGAAGATATCCCAGGGGGGGAGACTCGATATTACGAAATCACCAGAGCGCAGTTGAGAGCCTTGCGCCCAGCTGCCCGCAATCTTATCAGAGATTTACGATTTACCCCAATCATGGAATTCATAGCCCACACTAGGACCCCTGCTGAGAACATCACTCGTAATGGTGCCCTGGTGAGTACCATACCCCAGCTCGTGAATCTCATGCTGGAAGACCTCGGCACTGCTATTGAGGAAAACGACCTGATTCTCCAAGAGGGCGAGGAATTTGGCGACACCGAACCTTTCCCCGACTCCCAGCCTAACCAGACCCGGAAAAACAACAACCAGGCACACCCCCCACCTGGGGAGGGTGGAGAAGACAGAGGCTGAGGAAATGAAGGCGGGGGAAATAGAGCTCGCATAAATGAAGGCGAAAGAAATAAAGCTCGCAGAAATGAAGATGAAGGAAATAGAGGCCGTGGGGCTGGAGGTAGAGGAGATAGAGGCTGAGGCCAAGGAAACCAAGCCCAAAATCATCACCCAAACCCAATTAGGCCTCCTGTCCACAACTTGGGATATCTTAGAGACTTTCTTTACCGTGAGAGACATCAAGACGAACACTCTCGCGATGAGTCAGAAGCATTGGTATCAGCTTCGGGAGGTGAATCTGAGCCTCAGTTTAGGAACCACCAGTGGGCTAGGAGAGTGCACCCACTAGCCTGGATGGCTCAGTCCCCATTAAATCTTTTGGGCCCACTCCACGATCTGCCTCGGCATCCGGAGAAACACCTCCCCAAGTTTGATCCTGAGAAAGGCACCTTAGCTGAAGATCATATAAGCAGCTTCTATTTGTCTCTGCAAATCATGAGAGTTCAGTTCGATGACGTCGCATGTCGACTGTTTCCCCACACTCTTGAAAAAAAAGCGGCCACATGGTACCGCTCCCTCCCCAGTGCCTCTATTACTTCATGGGACCAATTCCGTCGCGTGTTCCTGTAGAAGTTTTCAGAAGATAAAACTCCTTCCATGCTCCTCACGGAATTGAGCACCATCAAGTGTCATAAAAAGGAGAAGGTTAAGGACTTCAACCAGCGCTTCGATACCATACTGTAGAAATTTCCCCCAAACCTGGCGTTGGATGACTCAATCACCATTGATTACTATACCAAGGCTCTCCCTAGGGACATTGCCGTTTTCGTCAAACGTGAAGCCCGCGCTACCCTTACGACTAATTATGAGGCTGCTCTCACTGTGGAGAAATACATGCTTTCGATCGGAGCCATCGATCACGAAGGGAGAGATGATCACAAGCCAATCACAAAAAAGGGTCAGTCCTCCACTCCTAAGACCATGGATAGGGATAAAGATGCATTTGATTTCGAAAGCGTGGCAAAAACCCTCAAGCTCTTAATGAATGAAGTCTCTGACCTAAGGAGAAAGGGCATAGAACCCACGACTAGCACTAAACCACCAAAACCCTTTTTCAGAAAGAGCAATCCCAACACCAACAGACCTCCGTCCAACCCGAATACTGCTCTCAATGTGGAAGAAATAGGGAAAGATAACTTCTGTTCTTTCCATCAAGATGCCCACTCTGAAAAAATGTGCCCTCAATGGATTGGCAGCATGACAGCAGTAGTTAATCAGCTTTTAGATGACCAAACCCCAGGGGATGTGACGGAGGATGATGTTTCTGATCACAATGAAGATCCACCCCCGAACGACGAACCAGGGTCCTCTATCCTATCTTTTGACATAATCCGAGGGGGGGACAGCCATACCTCCATTGATATCAACATGGCAGACAATCCCAAAGACCAGCCCGTACGGAATTATAGTCTAAGGAGAAAAGGACCTGTTCCCGAGCAATCTTATGAAGACAAGAAAAGGGCTTTCCTAAGAAAAATTCTGCCCCTAGGGAACGGAAAACAATCTGCCCCGGAGAAGCTCGCAAATAACATTACCCGAGAAAGTCAAAAGGGTAAGCTCCCGGCAGAATCCCAAAAAACCACTAGCGAGCCTAGCCCTCAGCTGGATTCTAGCTATAACATTGTGGAGGATATGAAAAAAACAAGAGCAAATATTTCTCTCTACGAGCTTGCCCGCATTACCAACCAAAGAGAGCTCATTCTAAAAGCTTTCGCCAATACTTCAGCTACGAAGACTGTGAGCAACACGTTTGCGCAAGCCGGTCCAGATGTCCAGTCCATAGTAAACGCCGTCAATACGAACTCAAGGGGATCCACTCCTCCTTTCCTTTTGCCCTTCGAGATTTTTAACTTCAACGTTCACAAATGTCTAGTCGACTCCGGTGCCTCTACAAATGTCATGCCTCTATCTGTCTGTAAGAAGCTGAACATTCGCCTGGAGCAAACTGACGCAAAGATCATAAACTCGACAGATCACAGGTGCCAGCCGTAGGAGAGTTGAATAATGTCATCATCCGCCTGTTGTCAGACTCTAGGGTCCATCAATGCATTGATATTGTGGTTGTTGACATCCCTGAAGCATACGGTCTATTGCTTAGCAGAGACTGGTCCAGCAAGTTGCAAGGATATTTCGCCACCGACTGGTCCCACTTGTGGCTTCCTTACAAGTGGCGGAATAACCAAATCAGGGTTGAAAGTGAACCATATATGAAATACACCGTAACTGATTTGGATGCCGCTAATGAAACCATCAGCTTTTCCCAGGAGGAGCTTGGAATGTGTTTTCTGGAAGCCATATTCGAATGTTACCAATCCCCTCAGTCTTCAGTAGGCCCCGAGGTCCAATCTGAACTAGCGCTTATCGCGGAGGAGCTAGCCACCCTTGTCCCACACCAAGCCGAAATCCCTCCATGGCCTACTACCCCAAAGGAGCCGGAAAATGACATGTGGACATTGTACTATGACGGTTCCAAGACCCATGACGGAGCTGGTGCGGGCTGCATCTTACTTGACCCTCAGAAGAAAAAATTCTTAATCTCATGTCGGCTAGAGTTCCAGTGCACCAACAACACTTCTGAATATGAGGCTTTAATCCTCAGACTTAAGAAGGCGCTGGACTTGAAGGTAAAACGCCTACAAGTCATTGGAGACTCCGAAATTATCACTCGGCAGGTACGCAACACTATTCACTGTTTGTCTCCACATTTAAATAAGTATCAATAAGAGGTATGGCGATTGATTTCTGCTTTTGATGCATTTGGAATTAAATCTATTCTTAGAATGCAAAATGCAGCAGCTGATACTCTGGCTAATGCTGCTGCTAGATTTACCCCTTTGAGGGACGGTTTTTCTATTGAAGTTATATATAGACCCTCTGTGCCAGATAACATTACTAATCTACGCATTTTTAATGATGATCAACAGATCTTGCACTTTATGCTCAATGCTGAAGTATTCAAGGACGCGGCGATAGACGAGGCAGAGCATGATCATGCTTTGCAACAAGAGCGTGATGAACGCAAAGAGAACCCCATGCCCAAGGGGGTGGTGTCATTAGAAAATCTCTTTGATCTGCAAAGCCAATTCCGCGGCCCCCCAAACACCAAAGTGCAAAGTTCCATATTGGCACATCGGCAAGTGAACTTGGGATTAGATGAGAACCCAAAGTTCGTTAACCTCGGAAAATACTGTAGTGATGAGGAGACACGGGCCTTCAGCCAATTATTCTGGAAGTATCGAGATGTATTTGCTTGGACATATGACGATTTACATACGTACGATACTCGGATCATTTAGCACGTGATACCCGTGAATGAAGGCGTTAAGCCCTTCCAACAGAAACTCAGAAAAGTGCATCCGGCTTTGGAGCCAATGATTCTGAAAGAACTTAAGAAGCTCTTGGATGCACGCATTATTTTCAAAGTTCGTCACTCCACGTGGGTGTCAAATTTGGTACCAGTACGAAAGAAGTCTGGCGAGATCCGCTTGTGCGTATATTTCCGTAATCTGAATCGGGCCTCAAACAAAGACAACTACCCGGTGCCACCCATGGAATAGATATTGCAAGTTGTGTCTGGATCTGAAATGTTCTCCCTATTGGATGGCTTCTCTGGTTATAACCAGATGCTGGTAGCTGAACCAGACAAATTGAAAACCACCTTCCGGACCAAATGGGGAACCTTTTCTTTCAGGCGCATGCCCTTTAGATTGATCAATGCGGGGGAAAATTTCCAACGAGCCATGGATATATCCTTTCGTGGTTTGATAGGGCAGAGCGTGGTGGTCTATTTGGACGATGTCACTGTGTTTTCAAAACACAGGGGCGATCACTTACGCCACCTCAAGCAAATCTTCGAGAGGTGCAGAAGGTACGGGATTTCGTTCAACCCTAAAAAGAGTGTTTTCGCTGTGGCAGAAGGGAACCTGCTAGGTCACATTATAACCAAGCAAGGCATTGTAGTTGATCCATAATGGGCGAAAGCCATTGCTCAGATTCCTCCCCTGGGCAGTAAGAAAGCAATGCAATCTTTCCTGGGGAAAATCAATTTTGTCCGTAAATTCATCTCGGATTTTGCCCAGATAGTCAGGCTGCTGCAAGGAATGATAAAAAATAATGCTATGTTCCAATGGAATCTACCGGAAAGGGAGGCCTTCGACAAAATCAAACGGGCTATAGCTAAAGCTCCTTCTCTCCAAAGTCCAGATTTTGGCAAAGGCTTTATCCTGTATACTTTTGCTTCAGATTCCTCACTTGCGGCTGTCCTTACGCAGAAATATGGCAACAACGATGAATGGCCCATTTCTTTCATGAGCACCGGTTTACAAGGAGCTGAGTTGAACTACCCAGAAATCGAAAAGCAAGCCTATGCGGTCTACAAAGCGGTCAAGCATTTTAGGCCCTACATCTTGAAAAATCATGTCACGGTTTTTGTTCCACACCCAGCTGTCCGCTCACTTTTCGTGCAGCAGGAGCTAGGCGAGAGGTGAGGCCACTGGGTGGCATGCTTGCAAGAATACGATTTAGAATTTAAACCAGTACACACCGTTAAAGGACAGAGCTTATGCCAAATGGCTGCGGAAGCTGCAAGTTCCCATGGAATTGAAGAAGAATGTTGGGAACAAGAAATCGACATGTACCAGAGCGAACATGTGCCTCAGCAAAGTAGCCCTTCTTGGTATTCCAACATTTCAAGATATTTAGCCCAAGGCACCCTGGACCCTGCTCTAACTGCTCAGCAGAAACGCGCCATAAGACTCAAAGCTGCATCTCACCAACTGATCCAAGGGAAGTTGTTCAAGAAAAATTACGATGGGGTCCTGCTACGCTGCTTGGAACATGACGAAGCGAAGAAGATCTTGACCGAACTGCATGACGGACCAGCTGGAGGTCATTTTTCCGGAGATACTACCTCCCATAAGATAATGCGCGCGGGATACTATTGGCCTACTCTCTTCAGAGATGCGCGTGCATATGTTCGGAAATGCATCAAGTGCCAGAAGTTCACAAACCGAGAAGCACGGCCAGTCGCCCCCTTACTCTCAGTAGCAGTGGAGGAGCCTTTCCAACAGTGGGGTTTGGATGTAATTGGCGAAATCACACCTCACTCTTCCGAACAACACCGGTATATCCTTACAGCTACTGATTATTTCACCAGGTGGGTCGAAGCAACACCTTTATGCCGAATCAATGATCAGGAGGTAATAGAATTCCTCACGCATTCCATCATCACCAGGTTTGGCGTTCCAACTTCCTTGGTTTTCGATAATGCGACTTACTTCTCATCTTTTAAATTATATGATTTTGCGCTGGAAAATGGTATTGTTCTAAAAAATTCTGCAAATTACTATCCCCAGGGGAATGGATTAGCTGAGTCAACTAATAAGAATCTTATCTGTATCATTAAGAAGACCCTGCTATCCCACCAGCGCAACTGGCACAATGCCCTTCACAATGCACTTTGGGCTGACCGTATCACTCCCAAGTCCTCCCTAGGCACCTTTCCATATTTTCTCGTGTATGGAAAAGAAACTGTTCTTCCTCCCCATCTATCTCTTCCTGCCCTTCAGCTGTCCCAAGAATTTCATGGCACCCCATGCCCCACCTTGCAGACTCGAATCGACACCTTGCTGAAGTTGGAGGAAGAAAGGCAAAAAACCCGAGAAAAGTTCACCATCCACCAGAGCCGAATGAAGAGATGGTTTGATATAAAATCCGCAGGGAATAAAAATTTTGAGGTAGGAGACCTGGTCCTAAAGTGGGACAAAGCTCATGAGGAAAAGGGGAAGCATTCCAAGTTCCAAGCACTATGGATAGGCCCTTTCCAAATTAAGGAGAAGTTAGGATCCCACACATTTAGATTGCAAACCCTTGAGGGACGAGTCGAGGTCCTCCCGGTAAACGGGCATGACCTCAAACACTATTTCACTTAGTAGCCCTTGGAGGGCTATCTTATCCTTGTACCATAGTTTCTTTTCTCGCCTTTGTTAAAAAAATAAATAAATAAATAAAATAAAATAAAACAAAATAAAATTTTAAGGAAGGATTTGTTAGAGCCACGCAATTGGCACGCAATTGGCACACTGCAATAGGTTCTATGCTGATGGAAGGCCTTTTCTGATAAAATCGAAGGCGGCAAAATCTTTCTTGTTCTCTGCACCTTAAGGTAGCATATGACCTAGCTCAAGTCATTAAGCGGGAAGCCTACCTCGCCGGTCTGAGAGGGTGTTGGCAAAGAAAATACGATGTAATGGTAACCAGATCAGAAGGGAAAAGAGGTACTCTATGCTGCGACAGGAAATCTGGGAAGAACCAAAATCCTCATACCAGACCAGGAACAACCTCTCTGCAAGCAAAATAAGTCGGGATCCCTCAGCTGCCCAGGCTAAATTTCCATCTCAAATAAGTGCCACGAGCACATCTAAATAAGTGCCTTAGGCACATTCAAAATAAGTGCAATAGCACACTAATAAAGGGTAAAGGATTGAGAAAGGCTTCCTGTGCAGAGAGGTGATGTAACGACTCCACCGGGGTACTGACCAAGCTCGCTGGCAGTGGAGCAACGTTCACGATTCCTAGGCAGTGACTCCGCCGGGACCGAGAGGTTCGCTGGCAGTGGAGCAACACGATGAGGACAAAATAATCATACCGGACCTTGTAGCCGCCTGGAGTTCTCCAACCCTTCGAGTCCAGAGACCTGAAGGAATTAATTTTGGTTAAACAGCACCCGAACAGGCCAGCAGGTTGAGCAACCCAACAAGGTGCCAAAAGGCTAGGCAATGTCAACCGCAAGGTAAAAGAAAAAAGTCAACAGAGACCCCTCCCTCCCCCCACCAAGACTAACCATCGGCACAGACTCTGGGTTCGTCCAGTGAATCGCCATTTTTTGTAGCCCCTACAACACCCTCCAAAAAAAACCCCCCATTTCAAATTTTTGGAGCCCCTTGAAGCTAGAGAGAAACCAAGTGAAGAATCCACAAGGCCAAGTCGCCAAGTCACAAAACTCATTTTTTAGAAAATTGCGACTCTGCGACCTTGCGACCCCGTGAACTAAGGGTCTCAAGGTCACAAGGTCACTAAGTCACAAAGCTAAAATTTTAATGAAATCTGCGACCCCGCGACCTTGCGACCACGCGACCCCAAGGTTGCCAGGTCGCAAGGTCGCGAAGTCAAAAAACTCAACTTTTAATGAAAACTGCGACCCCGCGACTTTGCGACCCCGCGACCCCTAGGTCGCCAGGTCGCAGGGTCGCGGATCCTCTAAACCACGCAAATTGTGACCTAGCGACCCCGCATTAAATGCCCGCACGTACGACCCTTTATATAAAGGAGGTCGCTAGGTCGCATTTTTCACAATCGACGAATAGAAAGAAACGGCTCTGACAGGTCGACTGGAGCGATTTTCCCGGATAAGTTGTCGTTTCCCTCCTGCTTTTTCCTTTGTGTATATTTCTTACCAAACCCATGTCTTCTTAGACCTTTAAATTTCCCTCTGCATGAGCTATTATGTTCTTTTCTAGTTTTGGATGTTTTGTTTAATCTTGCCTTCACCACAACTGCCCAAGCTCACCACATTTCTTGTTCAGCTTCTCATGGCCTTGTCCCCTGCTCCAAAATCCATCCCTTAACTTTTCCTGGACCCTTTTAGCCTTATAATTTTCCAGTTAGAGGGAGAAAACCTTCACGCCGCGCGCGCGCAAAACCCCCCGGCAAGCCCTAGCGCGACCTGCGACCCAACGACCTAGTCGCGAGGTCGCAAGATCGCATTCTCTTCGGTTTTTTGGAATTTGTGACCCAGCGACCCAGCAACCTAGTCGCAAGGTTGCAAGGTCGCATTCCCAGTTTTTATGAGAGTTACGACCCCGCGACCCAGCGACCTGGTTGCGAGGTCGCAACGTCGCATTTTCCTCTATCTTCGAAATTTGCGACCCCACGACCCTGCGACCAAGTCACAAGGTCACAAGGTCGCATCTGGGTTTCTTTTGGAAATCTATGACCCTGCGACCCAGTAAACCAGTGACCCAATTTTACATGTGTCTCAGCTAAAATTCATTGATAAACTGTAATTGGATTTATATCATGATGTCGTTCTTATCTTGGGATTCCTTTATGAATTTGACAGGTGAACTTGGAGGAGACGCGGAGTGTATACCTGTTCTCTCGAATTCTAGAGACATGGCACCCCCAGTGTCCCAGAAGAAGGACAAGCAAGTGGTGGAAGAAGTTGAGGAGCTAGACATGGTATCCCCACCCCCGATATACAGGGATACACTATGTAAATTTGCAAAAGAGGACAACATGCGATGGTACCAAGTGTATCATGAGTTTTCCATACTGGAAGAGGAATTCCCAGAAGATCTCCCAGACCAGGAAATATACTTAAAAGTCAAAAGGTCCAAACTACATCTCGCAGGGGCGCATCCGGCCATATTCCCATGCCCAGAAGTTATAGACTGGATCATACAGAGAACGGATCCCAAGAATTTCTTGATCTGAGACAGCGAAGGCAAGGCTTTCGTAATGCTCGTAGGCTCGAACGCCCACCTCTATTACTCATTGCCTCACCCAAAAGAGTACTTCACACAAGAATGGGCTCTTGCTCACGCAGTCCCGGTAGTTGACACTATTAGACAATGGTGGGAGGAGCCCGAGAAATTTAAAGTCAAGAAAGACCAAGAATATCCGGTGGCTAGCCTGAGAAAGGTTTATAAATTAGTAGCCGCCATGCTTTGCACACTGTACGGGCGCCCTGATTGCTCCACCTTCAACAGCACTTGGGTTACTATCATGGAATATGTAACGGCGCAGGGCACCCATTTCAACTGGGCTGGCATATTGATGACTTCAATGTAGACAAACTTGTCCTCGGCATTGGCCCCAGATGATGGAATTCCTGCCGAATTCTACATGGCCTCTTACCTACTGGATGCTGTCTGCACAAGGTTACACTTTGAGGGATGGGCACACAACTGGGATTCCACGCAAACCCGTGCAATTAATCTGCAAATCAAGGTGTTTTGGGAGTCCAGGTATAAAAAGGATATAGAGAAAATCTCCCAAGTATTTATCCCCACTCTATATAGAAAACTATTTGGCCAAGACGCCCCCTGCATGTCTTGGCGGGCCAGAGAGACTCTAGGCCAAGTGGCACATTGGTTCCCTTTCGCCGGATATACTTTCATCCGTGTATTTGGATCTTTCAGGGCACCACATGCTATGCCTCGCTTTGTTACAGACAAAATTCTCATTCAGGAGGTATGCTTTCAAATGTCCCAGGGCTTCTCCAGTGTCCTGTCTAAAGGTAAAAAGAAGTCGTGGCCCACGCTACCCCTCACCATCGGCGCGTGCATAGTTAAAGACTTCAAAGAGGTAGCAGCGGAAGGAGAAGAGATGAAAAGCTATCACCTTGGAGCGCTAGAGCACCGAACATACGACCCGAAGAGAATAGTTCCTGAACATTGCAAGAAAGCTAAATTTAAGTGGAACTACCAGCATATAGAGTGCCCAGGAGAAGACGAAAGAAGGAACTGGTACAACGCCAAGAGACAATTTGCTCCGGAGGCAGACTTTGGCCAAGAGGATCCGGATGATCAGAGCCTGGAAGATAGGAGCCATCGGTTTGGAGGTGCCTCTTCCTCTCTACCCAAAAAGTCTCGGACCAGCACAGAGCTTATTACATCTATCCAACAGAAAGAAGCAGAGGAAAAATCCCAGCAAGAAAGAGAAAAGAAGATAAAGGAGGATGAGGAAGAACGCAAGAAGAGTTCGAAGGCAACGCAGAAGAAGAAGCAGGCTGAGGAGGCCAGGAAAGAAAAGGAGGAAAAGGAGGCACAGGCCGCAGCAGAACGAGCACTCAAGGCAAAGCTGGACAGAGCAGAAGCTGAACGCCAAAAGAAGGCAGAATAGGCTGCCGCAGCCGAGCGGAAGAGGAAGGCCGAAATAGAAGCAGTGGTCGAAACTGAACACCGACGAAAGGAAGAGGAGGAAAAGAATAGAGAAGAAAAATAGGATGAAATTATAGAAGACATCGAGGTGACTCCCCTCGAGATACCTCTGGGCAGTACCAAGCTCTCTGATGTTAGTTCCCCCCAGGGGCAGGAAGAGGAGGTATTTGACCTCACCAGACTCACATTCGATCAATTCTCTTTCAAAATCCGGCAAGAGAAAAGAAGGTCTCTGGCGCAAAGCCCCTCCGCCACATCCACAGTTGCAACAGGCAAAGACATAGTCCTTGATACCAGGACTAATCCTGTGATGATAGCATCGGCAGGCACGGCTTTCGCCGCAGCCACGGAAGAAAATGTAACCAGAATGAGTAGAGAAATAGTCTCTCTGCAAAATAGACTACAAGCAGCCGAGCAGCAGGAGAAAAGGGCAGAACAGGAGAAATCAGAGTTGAAAGCAGAAGTTCAACAACTCTGAAACCAGACTCCCCCGGTCAATGAAGTCCCACTAGCCATTATAAAAGAGTGTGATGTGTTAGAAGCAACCATGAGGCAGGTGTATGGAGAAATGTTCACCATCAAACAAATAGTCGCCCCATTGGTAAGAGCACGAGCAGAAACTAAGAAAAAGCACGAGCAGCTCAAGGAGGCCTCACAGGCCTTAGACAGAATGATGGACTGGATAGTGCGATACCCTCGGGCACCTGAGAAGTTTCCCAAGAGGGATTGGATTCATACACAGGATGCTAAGGTACAACTCCGTATGGCAATATAGTCTAAGGACAAACTATCCAAGGACCTGGACAAAGTAATGTCTTCATACAACCACTTGATCAGCAGCATCGACTCGATGCACACTCTTCACCACATTCCTTCGCTTGGGGCATTGGATGAAGAGAAAGCCTAGGAACAAGTGGATCAAGAAATCTAGTCATTTCTACAACCTATCAAGCAAGCTGCTGCCACCCCCGAGCCCGTCGCATCTCAAGAACATCTGGATCAGTTTCTTACCACTCCAGTTCGGATTTATACCAAACTTGCCTCTCTTTCCAACCAGATCTCACAAAAAAGGGAAACTCTAGTTCCAAATGCTTTGGAATGCATGCATCGGTTGAAAGAGGAGGTCCCTCTTGTTTCCCCCATAGCGGCAGAGTACTAGACATGGCAAGGTTTCCTCAAAGAGCAGCAGATCGACGCCCCTGACCTCACCATTGCACGTCCATCTTCGTAGCCCGGTAGCAACAAAGCAATGGAAATGGATAGAGGCAGGTCGCAAGTAGGGAAAATTTTAAGGATGGAAGTTCATATTAAAGTTTTGAAATCTTGGCGAATCATATTATCTTCTAATATGAAAATTATAAAAAAATTGGCGATATTTCTATAAAAATATTTAGATTTATAATTATTTTATATTACTTTGTATAAATTTTTGGCAATTTTTAAGGGAAAATAATTTTATACTATAAAATTTGGGTGAATATTTTTTGGAAAAAGTGGAAATTGGCGAATCGTTTTTTTGGAAAAACCATGGAAAACTAGCCCACCTGCGAATATTAGCCCCTAAAATTTTCCCTGGTCGCAAGTCACACACACCAGACAGGTCGCAGGTCGCAACCTCTTCCAGGTCGCAGGTCGTGAGGCAACTCAACAGGCAGGCAGGCGAAAATTCGGGAAGCCCAAAGGGCAAGTTTTGTGCTATAAAACTCCCTACGAGGAAAGTGTAAAGGGCTTTTTTCTTTTGGAAACTCAAAAGCTACATGGCATTGTATTGAAAGATTATACTCTTGTGCATATGAATACAGATATTTGTCAAAACACCCTATGGTTATGATGTGTTTTGCTATGTGAACACTATGTGTATTTCCTTATACAGTTTCAAACATCCTTTGATTAATGAAGCTGCACTCTCCATGCCATCATTTATGCGTCATGGCTATCTGTGTTGTATCAATGATGTTCAATTTATCATCCGTTCTCTTATTGAATGTTAATGAACTATTTTAATAGCATTTTATTTTTTCTTTCAGAAAGTAAAGGGATATCTCACCATAAAGAACTATTTCTTTTGTGGTCAGACTACCTCGCAAGCAGTGCCCCAAAGATGTGTTGCTAACAACACCTCCTTAGGTGTACATGATTTATTTATTGCCTCGCTACGCATAGTGTTTTATTATTGTTTAATGCATCAATCATGTATTATGTATCATGTGAATAAGTGTGTGTCCGCAGTTTCAATCAGGTTCTTTTGAGACCAAAGGGAAGGCATCTTAAGCGGTAGCCGGACCCACACCCCTGATGGGATCCCTACTCCAAACGGTTCAAGGTCTAATTGGGACTTTCTACCGGGGAGATCCCCTACTGTTGGCCGGACAGATTTTCCCGTCAACATAGACGTATCAGAACAAAATTTTCAAGTTGTATTAATGTATTGATCTCCAACTTAATAAATATTTTTGCGTTTTTGGAATAGTCAATCTCTGAGTTCCCCTTAGCAGTAGACTTCTGGTGATTTTGGGTCCAACCCTGGGAGTTTCCCTACTACTTCTGTGCTATAAGTTTAATTACAGAACTTTTGTTTCCAGTCATCTTGTGCATTTCATAAGATATTGTTTAATTGGTTAATTGTGAACATAAGATGCTACAACTTCCTCTTTCATTAGACTAGTCAACCATTCATGCTTTCTTGCTTACAATCAATGTTTTCATAATTGTTTAAATTCTTTAATCATTTCCCATTGATTTTATAATCTTTTGATTAGTTTTAACACAATTTCTATTCAATTCTGAATGTAGTTAATGTTGGATCTTTTCATTATCGTTGTGAGCGTTCGGTTGTTGTTTAACTTAGAGGGATGTCATTCATTGATTTAAAAGAGAATTCCATTGCAAAATTTAGAATAATCAATTGCTGTTAAATTTATTAGAGTTGTTATTCAATTCATTATGGTTGTTTTTTAATTCATCATAGTACGCTGTTCAATTGTAGTTTGCTCTTTCCAGCCGGAGTAGTTATTTCTGCATATGCTTAGAATAGAATAGTCAAAGAATCCTATAATTCCCTTCCGATTTGGTATGATTGAATTTTGAGAATTAGATAGTCTTCCTTATGATAATTTAGAGTAGTTTTCCTTCGATATCACTTGCCTTGAAATAACAAGACTTTCGCTGGGTTGATAATTAAATGAGAAGGATTGAAGTTGCCTGTAACAGTCACCTTTATGACCCAAAATTTTTGGCGTCGTTGCCAAGGAGAGTGTTTAAGAGTGAAATCATTTATTTCTTTTTCCTTTTTCTGTGAATAATTTGGTATTGAAAATGAGAGGTAAGAACCGGCATGCCAACAAGAAAAACGCTTGCTCTCCAGCCAAATTTTCAGCAATTGTGTAGAGGTTAGTAGGATAGGTGCTCTTGTTTTATGACTAGGAAGAAAAAGATAGAATAAAATAAAAACCCCCCACTTAAATCCACAAAGCCCAAAGGACCAGTGATCCTTAGCAGAACAACATATATAGACGAAATCATTAATAAGGCTAAATCCGAGGTATCCATATGACCCAGAACCATTCCTACTCAAAGTCCTACTACACTCCCTCAGGCAGTAGCCTCACCATCTTCAGCCCACGTCGAGATTCAAAATGAAACAGATTGGTCTGAACAAAGACTTCAGAATACTTATCACGTAAGTCCTGACCCTTCAAGAGAGGGAGGCTCTTGCAATTTGCAGAAAGGAGAGGGAGAAACCAACAATGCAACACAGGTAAAAATTCCAGAGCCTGGATACCTTAAGAGAGTGATTGAAACAGAGACACCCAGCATTCCAGATCGAGGAAGTGTTGTAAGGCTTCCTCCGCATCCACTCCCTAATCCCACCGATATTATTCCTCTAGAACAAGAAATTCTCGAAGATTATTGGCATATATTTGATCAGATGAAAAACAACCAGAACTAGAGGCAGACATCAACATTGGAATATCCCATTGTTGATTTGGCTGCAAATGTCCCTATGAAATACATTCCATTACAAAACATCCCCACCTTCCATGGGTTGACCTCGGAAGATCCTGATGCATTCTTATTTGAATTTGATGTCTTATGTAGGGGATATTACTACACCACTGACCCTCAGAAACTGAAATTATTCCCCTCTACTGTGAAGGGAACAACATTATGTTGGTTCATGGGGCTTGGTGGAGGAACCATTAATAGCTGGGACCAGATAAAAAACTCTTTTATTAATAAATATCAAGACTACTTCCAGACTCAAGAACTAAAATATGAAATCTTCAATATGTCTACAAAGGAAAATGAGACATTAGAAGAATACTTCGAAATATTTCAATATAGCTTGAAAAGGTCTCCATATACTACACTGTCTAAAGATATCTTAAAAGAAATGATGATTAAGGGAATGTGATGCAGGAGCATCCGAGCATCCTCATTAAATCAAAATCCAAAGCTGTGAAAGGATAAAACGTGGAAATTCATTGTAAACAGGGGAAAAGTTTGTTAAAATAGAACTAAATTGATGGAACTGATTATCTACCATGTATGCATAATGAGAGATTTAGGGGCTTGCTTGAGCGATTGAGGGAGAAAAATCGTGAATCTTAGATGATCCATGCTCTTGAAAATTTCTATATAAAGAGTCCGTGTTGTGTGACAGAGAGTGTGTGGGAGAATACAATGTAACCATAGGAGAATCTATGACTAAGGCTGAGATGCCTTACACTGTAATCGAGTTTTTTAGATAATTGAATTACGTGTTGTGTAGATCTATGTGTGTATGAGTGTTGGTTACTTATAGTTAGATTTATGAGTTAAATTTCATGTTATGAGTTTACTGATCGACCATCAATCACTATAAGGATCGAAGGTAATTCAATGATAACGTCAGATTATAGAAGGAGCTGTTGTATTTAGTTTAGAGACTCAACGCACTGGTGGTTCAATTCTAGATTGTTATGTGGAATGGCAAGAAACTTGTGCAGGTCTAAACGAGAATGCCAAGAGCTGAGTCAACATGCGGTGGTAAGTGGTATTATGGATGCACATTGGTAGAACCTCACATTTTGGTTAAATTCATGAATCTAAAGTGATGAGGCGGAATCATGACAGAATTTTGGGTGCTTGAAAACCCATATTACTAAGGAAGTGTGAGTCAAGGTGGAATGGTGAGGTGAGACTGGAACTCTGAATCGAGTTGGATGTGGGATGAGTCAATGGTTTCTAAAAACCGACAAAAGGTATATCGCACAGCTTCAAGATGGTAAGATGTTTTTATTTTATTTGTGCGATAGCAAGTGATTATGACATGTAGCCTCACGAAACCACTTATATCGCATGAGTCAAAAAAGGTTATCGATCGGGCTAGTTGGCATGCGATAACACGATGGTCGTTGGATCAATTACTGGATCAACAATGGAGACCTCAATATTATTTTGCATAATGAAATTTCAATTTAAGAGGAGCGCCAACCATCTGATCTTCTATTGATGGTTATCACAATTAAATTTTCTTGGGGTTTAAAACTTTCAATCGGACCGATGTTCTATAAACTTGATTTAATAATTCGAGTTGTCCGCCCAGTATTCAATAGATCCGACGGTCTTCGGATCAAGGTTTTCAAATCAATGAATATCACATAATTAGATGCATGTGGTTTAAATCTTTAAATGGATACGATATGTGATAGTTTAAAATAGAATGCCTTTTGGGTTCCAGCGTTAAGCATTCAAAGTGAGACCAGTATCTGTTGGTCAAGGTTTGTGGAAATCATTGTTTTGTTTGCTTCCGATATATACGTGGGCCCATAACGCATAGGTCCATGCATTATGAAGAAATTTGAAGCCTTGTTATGCATTGGAGAAGGGTTGTAGGTTTCATTTTTGATAAGATGACAGTTAAACTACTCTATAGCAGTTTATCTTTTCATCAGAATGAAAGAAGAATGGGTCGAAACACTTAACATAATGGGAAAGGGGGGCATCTATCAAGAAGAATATGATGACATTATTTCACTATGTATCAGGTGTTCTCCGGGTAGTATGGGAAGTAGGCTAATTGGGCGAGACTCAGCTACAATGAATCCTAAGCAGTCCGGTGGAAATGTGACCAGAGCAAGATTTGGTAATATTTTAGAAGATTTCAAAACTAATATCTTGGGCACCCTGATAATGCAGCTAGATGTCCTACAAGCCAAGAAAAAGAAATCTATAGTAGAAAAAAACTTGGTTGTATTTTTTCCACATTGTCAGAATAAGCACAGCCAACGAGAATGCCCATTAGACATGGTCCAGACATGTGCTATTTTTACCAAGGACCATGCCACTGACCATTTCCCTTCACTTCCGGGGCTGAAAGTAGTTTTTAAAGAAGTAGAAAAAGAGACGGAACCAGTCTATCTAATGAATCAACGTCGATAGTGGCAAGCACGACCAGGTATGCCACAAGACCTACCTCAGTTCTTTTCTTCTCCACAGTTTAACCAAAAAAAACCCTACAACAGCTTGACATAACCAATCACCTTTCTCTACTTGGCCATCTCAATCATTTCCTATGCATCCTTGGCCAACACAATCCTCTTCAGGTAATAATTGGCCAAGTTTTCCTTGTTCTCCCCCTTACTGGAAAAACAATCCCTATCAGTGATAGTGGCCTACCTCCCCTTCACAAAGCACAAATTGGCCTCAAAATTGGCAGCGACCTCTGGGAATGACCAATATATCGATGGTGGTGGGGGTTCAAAGTTAACCTACATTACCAGCTCCATACCCAGTCTAGCACAATCCTCAGCCTATCATGCATCCTCAACTATCAGCTCAACCCAATCCTAACCCTAACAACAGGCCAGTTCGGCTAATTCATATTGTTGAAAACCCAAACCTAGAAACTGAATAGAAACAATGCAATGAACTTAGGCTGAGATCAGGACATGTTATTTCACTAAAAGAAGATATGACTCTACCACAACTTGAATCCGAAATTTTGACAGTGCCTAGACAAACAACTATGAATAAAACAAAGGTAGAGCAGGGGAGGGAAATGGTTGACCAAGGGAAACCTAAAAACCTTATGATTTCTCCCCCTCCATTCCATGAAATATTGACATTACCTAGACTAATAGTCTCTCCAAATTTTGATATCCTAGGGGAATTAAAAAATATTTTCATTAAAATTCCTCTTCTGCAGGCTATACAAGACATTCCTATCTACGCCAAGACAATTAAAGAGATGTGCGGAAAGAAATAGGTAAGGAAAGAAAAAGTTGTATCCACTGTTCATGTGGTATGGGAACTATCAGACTTACTGTTGGGTAAAGAAACACCCGTAAAATATGAGGATCCATGGAACCCCATAGTAACTGTACAAGTCTCTGGCCACCCCTTTCCAAACACATTGGTTGACTTAGGGGCATCCATCAACATCTTAACTATAGAAACCTGCACGAAGTTTGGCACAACAACGTTAGAACCCACTTCTGATAGGTTTGTTATCAAACCATAAGGAATATTACAAGACATCTTAGTTTCAGTGGACTCATGGGAGTATCCAGTTGATTTTTTAGTTATTAACCCAAAAAGAAGGATGGATGGACACCCACTGATACTGGGTCAACCTTGGTTAGAAATAGCCGATGCTTACATAGGCTGCCGAACAGGCAACATGACCATTGCTAGAGGTGATGCCATAAAAATGTTATCATTTACCCACTTGCCAAACCAAGTCTACCCACTATAAATATTCACAGGCATCCACATACATACTGCGAACATAACATCCATTCACCACTGAAAACAGATGAAGCTCCTGAATTCAAAGATCAAATTGAAGATGATGTAATCAATAACTTCATGAATTAGCCATATGCATTTGGAAACTTAAAATGCCAAATGTTAAAAGTAGTTCTTGATGATGAAACACAAGAATACCCCTTGGTAGTTGTTGATAATTAACACATACCCACGACTGCTGTTCACAACAGCATACCCATTGAAATTGAGCCAGGGAAGGTTTTAAATATTAATGGCATTCTGGATAGTAACCAAAAGCAAAAACTCATAAAGGTTTTACAAAAATATCAAGGAGCATTTTCTTGGGACTACCCAGACATGAAGGGTATAGATCCTCAACTATGCACACATCACATTTATACCAACAATGAGGCTCGACCTATTCGGAAGCCTCAACGGTGGTGAAACCCGCATCTAAAAGACATTGTAAAAGATGAGTTGCAAAAGATACTAGATGTAGACTTCATTTATCCTATCTCAGACATAAAATGGGTCTCTCCTTTAGTAGTCGTTCCTAAGAAGAATGGGAAGTGGAAAATCTGTGTGGATTACAGAGAACTGAATAAAGAAACATAGAAAGACCACTTCCCCCTTCCTTTTATTGACTATGTCCTTGATACATTGGCAGGAAAGCAGTGCTTTTCCTTCCTTGATGGGTTCATCGGTTACAATCAAATCTAGATAGACCCCGAAGACCACGATAAAACAACCTTTACCTACCCATGGGGTACATTTTCCTACAAGGTATTACCATTTGGATTATGCAATGCCCCAACAACATTCCAAAGAGCCATACTCAACAATTTTTCTGATATAATAAATGAAGGACTTGAAATTTACGTGGATGAATTTACCCCATACGTAGATGATTTTGATCAGGCACTAGAAACACTAGAAAAAGTATTGGAACAATGTATTTCTACAAGATTGTGTTTGAGCAATGAAAAATGTCACATGATGATGACTGAAGGAGTAATATTAGGACACTACATCTCTGTAGCTGGAATACACGTAGATTCAGAAACAATAGAAGTAATCCTTTTATTAGCCACACCTTGTATGTAGACAGAGGTACACAGTTTCCTTAGATATGCAAGGTACTATCGCAGGTTTATAAATAATTTCTCACAAATTGTTACACCCTTGTATGCATTAACTGGAAATGTTGAATTCCATTGGTCTGATAAATGTGACACTGCTTTTACATATTTACAGAAACTGGTCTCAACACCACCGATATTACACGGTCCTAACTGGAAGCTACCCTTTCACATTTCTTTGGATGCATCCAACACAACGATAGGGGCAGTTCTTGGTCAAGAAGAAGATAAAAATACCTATGCTATTTATTATATTTGCAAGAATCTCACTCTTGCTGAATTAAACTATATAGTGACTGAAAAACAATTCTTGGTTGTCATCTATGATATCAATAAATTTAGACATTATATAACTAGCTATCAAGTACTTCTGTATGCTAATCAATCTACCATTAGATATCTAGCTAATAAACTGATTACAAATGGGAGAGTAACTCGTTGGTTGTTTCTTTTACAGGAGTTTGATATAACTATCAAAGACCGTCCAGGGAAGGAGAATGTGGTTGCAGATTTCCCATCCATAATTCCCAAATCAGATGACACACTAGCGGTGGACGATTAGTTTCCCGATGAACATATGTTCGTTGTAGCATTAAAAACACCATGGTACATAGATGTAAAAAATTACCCTGGTATTAGGAAAGCTTCCCAGACACTTGACATCCAAGGAATGTAAGCTGATTTTTCAGCACAGTGCTAGATTCTCCTGGATCGGTGGATATCTTTTTCATACCGGAGCTAATATGCATATACACAGATGCATCTGAGAAGACAAGATTTATGACATTCTACAGGATTTTCATGATGAACCATGTGGTGGCCATTTTGCAGATCGCAGAAAGATGCACAAAGTATTGAAAATGGGTTATTATTGGCCTACAATTTTTAAAGATGCTAAGAAATATGTCCAAGCCTGCGATAGTTTTCAAAGGATGGGTCACCCAGGCCAAGTTGATGAAATTCCATTACAACCAAAATTGGTAGTGGAACCTTTCGAACAGTGGGCACTGGCCTACATCAGACCATTCAACCCGCCAACAAACCAGAATATTTACATACTAGTTACCACATGTTATGTAACGAAGTGGCTAGAAACAACAGCTTTATCAAGATCCACGGAAGAATCTGTGATTAATTTTCTTTTTGAGCTATTTGTGATATATGGCTTACCATGGGAAGTGATAACTAATGGGGGGGCACATTTCGTGGGAAATAAAATTACGGCCACCATGAAGAATCACCATATCATCCATATAGTCACATCTCCCTACCACCCGCAGGAAAATGGGCAAGTTGAAAGTACCAACAAATTCCTTGAGTCAATTCTCACTAAAACAATATCAAAACATCGTTGGGATTGGGCTACTAGACTACCAGAGGCCTTGTGGAAATATCGCACAACATGGCGAAACACCATTGGATATTCTCCATACCATTCCTATTGAATTCGTAATAAAGACTCTAAGGACAACCCAAAAGGTGGGGCTGGACTTGATGGCGGCCTAGATTAGAAGACTTCAACAAATAAATGAATTAGATGAAATATGGCTATTGGCTCTACAGTGCACTGCAATAATCCAAAAACAACGAGCTAAGTGGCATGAAAACCTCATCAAATGGAAGACATTCCAGAAAGGAGATTGGATGCTTCTCTATGACTCTAGATTCCAAGACTTCCCGGGCAAGTTACAAACAAGGTGGCTCGGTCCATACGAAATTCAGGAAGTACAGAACAATGGTACCCTCACCTTGACTACCATATATGAATCTGGTTCTACATTCTGAGTCAACGGACACAGAGTGCACCTCTATCACAAACCACTTACAAAGGATTCTTTCTGACAGAAGGTACGCAATGATCCCACCATCCAAATTTTAGCTGTAGGGGGTGATAGCCCCACAACTTTAAGTGCATGAAATCTTCCTACTTCCTCTTGTAAATAATGTATATTCTTTCCCTGTAATTTATGTTTTTCTCATTTTTTTGTACATTCTTCATACTCACAGTTGTATTATTTTCCTTTATCCTTCCTTTTGTGTGTTTATTTTTTTTGTTTAATTCTTTGAACAGTTGTTGTTCAATCCCATTGAACAACTACTATTCAATCGAATTGAACAGTTGTTTGTGTGTTTATTTGCATTGTTCAAATCTTTGAATGATTGTTATTCAATCCAATTGAACAACTACTATTCAATTAGATTTAACAGTTGTGTGTTGTTTATTTTTGTTGTTCAAATATTTAAATAGTTGTTGTTCAATCCAATTGAATATTTGTTGTTCAATCGGATTGAATAGTTGTGTGCTTTCGTGTTTATTTGCACTATTAAAATATTTAAACGGTTGTTGTTCAATCCAATTGAACAACTGTTGTTCAATCAGATTGAACATCTGTGTGCTTGTGTGTTTATTTGCATTGTTAAAATCTTTGAATGATTGTTATTCAATCCAATTGAACAATTGTTGTTCAATCAGATTTAATAGTTGTGTGTTGTTTATTTTTTTTGTTCAAATATTTAAATAGTTTTTGCTCAATCCAATTGAATAGTTGTTGTTCAATCGGATTAAATAGTCGTGTGCTTTCGTGTTTATTTGCACTATTAAAATCTTTGAATAGTTGTTGTTCAATCCAATTGAACAACTGTTATTCAATCGGATTGAACAACTGTGTGCTTGTGTGTTTATTTTCATTGTTCAAATCTTTGAATGGCTGCTCTTCAATCCAATTGAACAACCATGTGTTGTTTATTTTTGTTGTTCAATTGGATTGAACAACTCATTCTTTTTTCCTTTCTAATCATGTTTTTTTTTTATGATCTCTTCTTGAATATCCACTCCTCATCTCACACCCTGGTCGTAAAAGACATTTCTAAACAGGAATTGGCACCTGAAGAGGAGAAAAGCAGTAATGTTACTAATATGATGATCCTTTGAAACTTTGATGGAAATCTCTACTCCGAAAGCTGACACGGTTTATCTATGCAATGAAGGGCTAAGACATCCCCTGCTCAAACATGTTATCATACAATTCATATTCTTATAACAATATATCTCTCTACACTCTCGAGTGGTATTCCCCTTTGACATATAGGAATAAGGAGTATTAATTGTATTGGCATTCTTTTTGCTTCTCAAACCATCCCTAACTCTTAAGGAGTTAATGAGCCTCCCTTCATGTATAAATAATAAGAAATATTATGTTTATATGAAATTTTTTAAGAGAGAATAGGGGGTCTCATCATGAGCCAACCTACCATGATCATACAGATTTAACAAATGACATGCCCACAATGGCCAACACACAAGGGAAATGACCTTCTTGATAACTCAAACTGCTTGAAGGACAGGAGGTCTCATCACGAGCCCGCCTGATCACTTTGTTACAATTCTAGTGAGTAGCACTGTGACCACCTAGACACCACACCAACACAGTGGTATCTTCATAAAAAAAATAAAAATGCCTACTTTTCAATAAGAAATATTATGTTTATATGAAAATTTTGAGATAATAGGGGATCTCATCACGAGCCAGCCTACCATGATCATAAGGGTTTAATAAGCGACATGCCCACAATGCCCAACACACCATGGTAGTGACCTTCTCGACATCTCAAACTGCTTGAAGGAAAGGAGGTCTCATCACGAGCTAGCTTGATAACTCCATTACAACCCTAGTGAGTGGCACCTTGACTATTTGTCCATCACACCAGCATGGTGATCTCTCCATAAAATTGGCAAAATATCTACTTTTATATAAAGGATCCTGGCTCATTTTTCGGGTTAAAATAGCAACCCTGTTGAGGCTATGAACGCCTGCTAGCAGTAGTGGCTCTACTTTTGGTATGGGAGTATTTTTCTAATGATAACCAATTACTTTTATACATGCCTTATTTCCTATTTCATCCATTTCTGAGATAAGTGCACTACTCGAATAAGTGTTAATACTATCTACCCGCATAATTAACTATGAATGAATTATACTTTCATGTTTGAATTAAGGGATGATGACACCAATCATAAGCCATCGTTGTCATGCTTCCGTCATATTATACAATTAACAAGGACATGCTATCATAATAATTTCTATATCTCTTTTCTCCCCTTCTTCGGTCATTTCCACCTGATATACACTTATGATAATTACTGATTCAGACCTTTGCATCGCATGCATTCATGACTATTGCAAACTCTCCTCTTTTCTTGAGATCTAAGGCCACGGATGCCCTTATCTCTTGTGCAAACTGTGATTACTTATTTTTTACCTTTTCCCTCGTATGCATTCATGATTGCTCCAATCTCTCTTGTACTTAAGGACGTGGACGCCCTTCTCCCGAGAGAGGGGGTGTAAATATCCATAATGAATAAGCATGTGAATTCCCTACACAAATTCCTTTGGATACGCTGATGGGACTAAAAATGATTGCATTTACGATAGTGAAGTTACATACATTTATGACATAAGGTTGAAATTTATTTTTCTCTTGCATGCAGTGTTTGTTCTAACCAACAGGGTCGGAATAAACGCAGATAGAGGGAGAAATTAGTTCAAATAACACATCAACCATGGGAGGAAATTATCTCTGAAATGAACCCACAAATTTCCAAATCTCATACATAGCTCGCACCATTCTCCAGCAAGTTGGATAGTTTCCATACCTACACAAAATACAAGGGTTTGACACATAAATAACTGCTGAATTCCTGCAGAACCTACGGGAGGGATATACCAGTCTCAGAGGAAGGATTATACTGGTCACAGAGGATATCATCATCGAGGTCTTCGGACTATTAGCAGAGGGAGAAATATGTATTGAAAAACATATCCTCTTACGTGAAGCAGTCTTAGCATACCAAGACCCAGGAGAACCATTGGAACGGAGAGGAAAGGGGATTAACCTTGCGTCCTTACAACAACCTTGACAGGAATTGGTAGCATTCATCTAAAGATACATCACATGAGACGGATGCCAGGACGTGGTAAAACCCCGCCAACTTAAACTCTTAGTTGTTCTCAAACGAAAAATTTCAGTTAATATTCCTTCTTTCTTGAATTTTGTATTGCACGACACTGTTGTTCGAATTAGAAAGGCCAAAAACACCCAAGAAATCATCATCCACCATAGCTTAATCAAATTAATCATCATTCACAAGCTAGGCAAGCAGCATACATCTTGGGATAGTTTTGTTAATCTTGCCCTGCATGCCCCTAAGGAAAACACTATCAGAACAGAAATTGAGCTTCCCAGAGTAAACATACCCACAGAAGAAAGAGGGAAAAGGGCTTGTTCTTCAACCTCGGAACCCAGGAAACGAAGATGGTCTGAAAGACTACAATTATGGCAATACACCTCTGAATTTCAAGATGAGGTAGGACCATCCCATGCACCACCTTCAAGCCCTCAAAACGTGCCCTTACAATACTATGAAGAAGAAATGGCTTGAGTCCTGGAGCAAATGAGGGCATCCCGTGAAATTAGAAGCCCATTTGGACAAGCTGAGGAGAAAGAGGACCCATTGAATCAATCTTCCATCACCACCAGCTCTGGCCACACTAAAATATTACCCTACCAGGATGAATCGCAGGCTTTAAGGGCCTTATCCTCCCTGGAGAGTGAATGGGTGAGTAGGGAAGACTAGACAGAATGGATATCCAAATATGGAAATCAGTTAGGAGACACCATCCCATTAGAAAAAAACACAAGCATGGAGACAGCCCCCCTAACACTTGAAGGGAACAATATCTCACCTAGTCGGGACGTTAATGTAGAAATAAACTCTAGAGTGCAAGAATGAAATATCATCATTGATAACCTTAGAATTGGCACCACCATTCCTGAAAACGAAGCTACTACTCCTCCATCCCCTGCTAAAACCTTACTAGAAGAGAAATCAATTGAAAAGAATTTAAGGAAAATGAGCAGGACCTGCAAGAGGTTAACAAAGATGACAAAACATCTGAAGAAACAGTTGAAGGAAGTGAGCAAGGCTCAGAAGCCTAAGAAGGAATTGGCTACCGTAGAAACCCAAATATATTTTTCCACCCAATTGGTAGAAATTGCTGAAATTTATGTACAGACTGACCTAGTGGACACTGCTGAAGCCTTTGTATAGACTAGTCTATAACTTACAGAAGAGAAGGAAACTCAAACGGAGGAGACACATTCCTACACTCCCCTAGTAGAGAAGGCTACCAATCAAAAATTGCATAACGAATTAATTCAAGCCCAACACAAATTGGCCCAGCACAGAAAGGAAGTAGTGCCCACACAGGAACTTCAGACACTACTGAATAAATTCAAATACCTTTCTGCAACTAAGGATGAAAAATTTTCCCAACTCAGGGAAGAAAGGGCGAAAGTAAAGAAAGCACAGGATCAGGTGGAACAAGCTAAGAATCAAACTAGTATATTTTTATCTCTTTACTCCGATGTACTAACTTGCAAGGAACCGCCACCAACGATGCTCTATTTTTAGTAGAACGATACTTACTATTGAAATCAAGGCTATCAGGGCAGGGAAGCCCACAAATTTTAAAACAATTGGAATTTTTCCAATGTTGCAATGAGCAGAATGAGCAGGTCCAATATCTTTTGTGTAAATTATACTTACATAATTTCTTTCTAGAGGAGGACATGGACACTAATCCCAACCCCTTTATAGGGGACACTCAGTTCCAGGCTTTCCTATATTTTTCCAAGAACCAGCTCGGTGAGCTAAAGCCTACAACACCTTTCAGAAGAGAGAGCATGGCCTAAACCTATGGGTGATGAGGGAACCTACAAAACCCTTGTACCTGTTCACTCAACATAAGAAATTCATGCATAGGAAATGAGTGATCTCCAAATTGGGGCCTATCCATAACGATATAGTGCAGCATGGACGGGATTACTTCCAAGACATTGAGGGTGAATCATTGGTAGCAACTAAACATAGGTGGCTAGCCTCCATACAAAATGTGAAAAAAAGAGAGCCATTTGGTTACAGGAACTTCAAAGCAGCTGCTTCCAGATTCCTTCTATACAGCAATATAATCTTGAACATGGGCCCTACATGGATAGGGTGCAGATACAAGTTCCCTCTCATATGGTACCCCCATGAGGACTATCGTCATGATTATAAGTTGCCAGAGGGGCACACGAACCCCGCCTTTGAAAATATCAAACAAATACATGGCTTCAGACTCTAGAAAGAGGAGGTATACCCTGCATATTCTCTAACCCAGCTACACCTCAACCATTTGTTTTCACTAGGACCTACAAATAGGTAAGCAAGGGTGTATGTTGGGCTGCAAAGAAGGTACATTTCATCCCATCTTTACCACAATTTGTTATGTACTTTTATGAATTCTCCCCTCATATTAACAATAAAGTAAAGAAAAATAATGTAAATCCAAGGCATAATGAACTGATGATAAAAGTAACATTTAAAAACATAAAAATTGACTTGTTACATATTTATTGTTAGGGAAGCAAAGTAGCTGAACTATTGATGACCAAAAGACAGCTGAAAAGGGAGGAAAACGGGATCATAATGGCTCCTATGGGCTGACAGGAAATGGAAAGACACATCCATGCTTGGACTACTCAAACAACAACCTTGAAGCAACAAAGCCCCATATGGAAAGGATCTGTTACTACTTTTTCGCCTTTAAAAGGCCGAAGATGAACAAGATAGGCATATCTGCATAGAGATTTTCCTCTGTAATAGACGTATCAGGACAAAATTGTCAATTTGTATAATTGTATTGATCTCCAACTTAATAAATATTTTGCCATTTTTGGAATAGTCAATCTCTGAGTTCGCCTTAGCAATAGAATTCTGGTGGCTTTGGGCCTAACCCTGGGAGTTTCTCTACTACTTCTGTGTTATACGTTTAATTACAGAAATTGTGTTTCCAGTCATCTAGTGCATTTCATAAGATATCATTTAATTGGTTAATTGTGAACATCAGATGCTACAGCTTCCTTTTTCATTAGACTAGTCCACCATTCATTATTTCTTGCCTACAATCAATGTTTTCATAATTGTTTAGATTCTTTCATCATTTCCCAATGATTTTATAATCGTTTGATTAGTTTTAACACAATTGTTGTTCAATTCTACATGTAGTTAATGTTGGATCTTTTCATTATCATTGTGAGCATTCAGTTGTTGTTTAACTTAGAGGGATGTTATTCATTGATTTAAAAGAGAATTCCATTTCAAATTTTACAATAATCAATTGTTGTTAAATTTATTAGACTTGATGTTAATTTAATTATAGTTGTTGTTCAATTCATCACAGTACATTGTTCAATTGTAGTTTTCTCTTTCCAGCCGGGGTAGTTATTTCTGCATATGCTTAGAAAAAAATAGTCAAAGCATCCTATAATTCCCTTCTGAATTGATATGATTGAACTTCGAGAATTAGATAGTCTTCCTTATGATAATTTAGAGTAGGTGTCCTATGATATCACTTGCATATATTGTGCTTACACTCTTGAAATAACAATAATTTCCCTGGGTTGATAATTAAATGAGAAGCATTTAATTTGCATGTAATAGTCACCTTTATGACCCAACACCAAGACCGATCGACAAATCAGTCGATGGATCGAGATTGGTCTACAAGGTAAATCAATTTGTTGATGGGAGTGTGGAGAAATACAAGGCTAGATTTGCAGCCCAGAGATTCTCACAGATCGAGGGGATAGATTATGATGAGAATTTTGCACCTGTTACAAGGTACTCTTCCATCAGATCCATCCTTGCACTCTCGGCGTAGATGAGCTGGTGCATTGATCAAATGGATGTGAAAACTGCATTTCTCAATGGGATCATTGAGGAAAAGTTGTACATAGAGCAGCCTCAAGGTTTTGAGATCTTCAACAGTGAGTCACATGTGTGCAGACTCAAAAGATCATTGTATGGGCTAAAGAAATCACCCCATGCTTGGTACGCTCGGATAGACAGCAATTTCACCGGGTTGGGCTTCACCAAAAGTGAAGCAGATGCAAACCTGTACTAGGTTGTGGTTGAGGGTAAGATATTGATCATTTTTCTTTATGTTGATGATCTAATTTTGACTGGTAATGAGCAGTTGATACACTCATGCAAGGAGGATCTTGTAAGGGAGTTCGAAATGAAGGACACAAGACTCCTTCAGTATTTCCTTGGATTGCAAATATGGTAGCGGGATGGTGAAATTTTTGTGTCTCAAGGAAAGTATGTAAAGGAGAAACTGGGTAAGTTTTACATGGAGAGTTGCAAACCCATGGATACTCCTTTCTAAGAAATTGGAGGAAATAGGATGCTACTTCTGGAGAGGTAGTGGATGATGTTGTCTATCGACAGTTAGTGGGTTTGCTAATGTATTTGGTGAACATGAGACCATAAATTTGCTATAAAGTTAACCAAGTGAAAAAAGCTATGTTTAAGCCTACCAAGCTCTTTTGGAGGGCGGGGAAGCATGCCCTAAGATACCTCAAGGGAAAATTAGAGTATGGTCTATGGTATAGAAGGATAGAGGGAGTGAAGTTGCATGGCTTCACAGATGCAGATTGGTCTGCCAGTCCATTGGACATAAAGAGAACAACAGGGGGGATCTTTAGCATTTGATTGACAACAGTTTCGTGGTACAACAGGAAGTTATGATTCGTAGCACTCAGTTCAGTGAAAGTGGAATACATGGTAGCAAGTCAAGTTTCATCTGAGGCTATCTGGATGAGAAATATCTTGGTTGGTTTGTTTGGTTCTTAGATGGATCCGACAATGATTCATTGTGATAATCAGAGTTGCATTAAACTCTTGATTAATCCTGTGTTTCATGATAGGTCCAAGCATATATATATCTGGTTCCATCATCTTAGAGATTGTGTGCAAAGAAGGATAATGTTGCTTCAGTACATTCCCACAAAAGATCAAGATGCATATATTCTGACGAAGGCGCTCACTAAGAGCAAATTCAAATACCATAGAGATAGTATCCGGGTGAAGGATAATCCCTTTCTTGTTGAGAGGGAGTGTTGAGATTCAACAAGAAAATTCACCACCCACACCTAGTGCATTAAGCACCTAGTGCATTCAACACTTGGTTTCATTAAGAACCCAAACTAGGGTGGGGCCCACATTTCTATTTTGGGTGCATGTCTATTTTGGTTATCCCTTAATTAATATGGAAATTAAACTGTAATCTATTCTCAATGTGGACTTGAATCAATTAACTAAAAGTGATAAATTCATTTAGTTAGTGGATTTCGAGTTAGAGCTAGTTGGTTAAGCATGCAAAGTAATTCTAGTTGTAACAGAGTTCGAAGTGTAGTGGTGCATGAGTTGGTGCAAGTTCTAAATAGTTTAACTCAGTTAAGTGAGTTAAACTCAGTTATGATAGTTGTAACTGAAGATACACTAGTGAGATATCAAGTGAATTAAATATTAATTAATTCACAATGAGTGATCTCACATGAAACTGAGGAGTTAATATTATCAGTTGCATGCATGTCAGATCTAGTGGAGACCCAGTTGAGTTCTAGGTGAAAGGGAAGTTGAATATCAGTTGTAGGATTATTGGGTTGCACACTTGCAACCAAGCACCCATTGGAGTGCCCATGATACTTATGCAGTCAAGGCAGGAAAGAATTCCTATCTTTTAGGGATATTTACCATCAGGGGTTGCGCAAACAAGGTAGGTTGCCTGAAGGCTGAGAATTGGCTATGTGTTGGTCAGTTTTGCATATGGAAGTGTCAGATAATTAGTTGAGTACTAGAGGGCTCTTGTGAGAAGATTTTTTTATGTAATTTTTTCATGATCCATGTTGAATATACAATAGAAGATAGTGGGGTTTTTAGCTGTAAGCTTTCCCAGGAAATTATTTGTGTTGTGTGTGGTTGATCTTTCTTCATGTTCATGTGATTAGCGATTGTTTTTTTAATCCCTCAAAATATTTGTAGAAGATATTCACTATTTAACTTTAGTACATTGTTAGATCAGGTGAATCCAAGATATACATGCATGTTGTATAATCTCTACATAAATCCTCTTTTACCATGCTTGATTTTATTTGTATTTTTAAAGAGAAAACACACCCACATTTTGATGGTATTTGTATAATAATTTTCAATATTAAATTTACTTCATATATAAACTCAAACAAGGGCAGTAGGCAGCGGTAGTCCCTGGAAGGCCTAACAACAATTAATAAAATAGATCAGAACCAAAGCTTATCATCCATCTTATTAGCTCATTTGTTTAGAGCATTATGTTATTAATGTGAATTTCGGGCATTAATAAAATAGATCATAACCAAAACTTATCATCTATCTTATTAGCTCAGTTTTTTAGAGTGTTATGCTATTAATGTGAAGGTCAGGCATTAATAAAAAATATCATAACCAAAACTTATCATCTATCTTATTAGATCAGTTGTTTAGAGTGTTGTGCGATTAACGTGAAGGTTGAGCATTCCTTGAAGCACTCTATATTCCCACGGGGTAAGATGATCCACTAATTCATCCTTATTTCTCCTAGAACTCAAGATACCATAGTGGCCTTGCATATTTTTTCGTGACAAGGTGCTCTTCAGAAAATTTAAACAATATCTCTAGAAGATTTTCCTTCCCTTCTTACCCTATGTTCTTCATCCTTGTTTATAAGGATAGAGGCATAGGTCCTAGATTCAAATTTCTCTGTAATCATGTGATACCAGGGTTGTACACAAACTACTCTACAAAGGTGAATAAATTAGGCAACAAAGGAGCTAAGAAAACATCTTCGGCAGATGCACATTCTTGCAAGAGGCACGCCGCAAATTCAAATATAAGGAAAACTGCATATATATCCAATACCACAAAATGGAATTGAAGTCCCACTCGCATTGTCTTATGAAGATGAACAATAAATATTATAATGAAAATGATTTGTAATACGTCTAATTATGTTATGCTCTCTGATTTTAGAAATTCTTTGATATTATCTAGCCACTAAAGACCACACTTCTTGGAAGGCCATCAAACTAATTTATCACAAGGCATATGACAATTATCAACATAGTAGACAAAATTGGTTGATAGAATGAAAATTTATGGAATTTGAAACAAATAAAAAACCCATCTCTATTACATTGTGAAAGTCGACAATATAGAAACTAATTGAACAAATTGGATGCAACATTTCTTTCAAAATACCATATTTTGGATATTATTAATGAGTTCATAATATTTACCATTTTGAAACTGAAATGATTCCATTAATCTTATAAATTAATAACAAAAATAATTTTCAAAGTAATTATCTCTTTTTCTAACACGAATTATTACTTAAAGTTAAGGTATATGAACAAATATATGAATTCTTGAGTACCTGTAGATATAGCTGTAAAAAACAGAAGTCATTGCTAGGCTCCAAGAAGGTTAATACATGGTACCATACTCACACATGGTGCCATAGCAGCACAAGTGCACAACCACAACACACATGAGCCCATATTCGAGCTACTCATCTAGAGTGAGATGACATCGACATGCATGTTTACCAAGGGCGACTAGTAGTTGCTGTTGCTGCAATTTATTTTGTGAAGGTTGTGTTAGGGTCCCGTGATTTAGAAGATTGGTAGACCAAATGCACAGGGTAATATCACACCAGTCTTTGGAGTCTTAGGACCTAGCCTTCCTAGATTCAGAGACGGCTCTCTCTATTATATGCAAAGGATGTGAACTTGTTTGCTTTAGATGGTTGATTTTAGGTTAGTTGTTAAGTGTAGGGTTTGTTGTTTGTTTTGGTTGGGTAAGATGAAAAAGTAGAACAGGTGGAGTGAGAGGTCTTAAAATCATTGGGCTATGGAGTCAATGAAATTCATGGATATCTCAACAATGAAACAAGATGCATAATAGGGCAAATCTAGCATAGTCAAATGGATCTTTAAAGGTATGTGTGAAATGAAATGGACATTAATTTTGTGAGCATAGTAGGCATGTAAGGGTAGTGAAGAATACTTAAACAAATACTTTTAAACAAGATAGTATCAAATACTGATCAACATAAGGGCATAATCATAAGATAGGGCAAACCAATAGCTCTTATATTACACTTTAAGAAAACAAGCATTCAAGATGAACAATTCCAATGAAATATAGAAGGCGAGCAACTCATTTAACTTATAGTGATTTCACCTTCAAGGTTTAGAAAAAATTCAAGATAACAAATAACTTTAATCAATGAAGAGAGAATGCTTAAACATCAATGACCAAGATACAAAGAACTTTAAGGAAACTTCTCAAGCATGGAGAAAGGGCATGATCTAAACATGGCCTCTTTGGCTAAACCTAACAAGTAATACTTCAAAGAGAGATTCCAAAACAGAGTTTAAATAGCATTAAATAGGCAAGGTTAACCATAAAACCTATTTGAAAACTACTATATTGAACCATTCATGGAATATATAAGCTTAAGTAGATCTAAGGAGCAACTAAGAATTCCATAAACAAACCTAGCAGAGGAAAGCATCAAGGCAATAAAAGGCAGGAAGGACTAAGGTGTCTCAAACAACATTTCTTAGCCTATAATTTTCTGTCATACTACAACATAGAAAGATCAAAATAATGATAAACATGAAAAAAATAACTATAGAGAGGCACATCACCATTAACCATGCTCAAGGATCTTGCAAGCTATCATCCTTCATCATCAATCAAAGCAATCCATTCAGAAAACCCACAACACCAATTTCTTCTCCAAACTCATAAAAACCATGTATTTCTCTCAAAACTCATCAAATGCCAACATTTACAATGAAAACCCTCATTCTCTATTTATCTAGAAAAGGAGGACAAAAACCCTAGATAGGGTTGGAAAATGTCAAAATCACTCATAAATGTCATTAATGCCCAAGAGACCATGCAAGGCCCAAGGCACAAAATATCCCATGAAATGAATTCCAAAATAACTTCTAGCACCTAATTCTAGAGGGATTTGCCTTAAAAAACACTAAAATATGATTTTGCAATAAATGAGTGTGTTTTTTTTACTTTTGGCCAAAAACACATAGTGTTGTGTATAAGCACAATGCCATCCTAGGCATAAACTAGGTCCTATTGTAGCCAAGTTTTGGGGACCTTCCCGATGTCAGATTTTGCTCCGTGATGACCCATTGGAATTCTTGATGAGTCTACTTTCCAAATATACCTTTTGTATTCTAATTTTTCCCCCGTAACCTATCCAAAAAGTCAATTTCCCCAAAATTTTCTGAGCACAATGCCAAGACAGGCAGAAAATGGGTCTACTTGCAGCCAAGTTTTGGTGGCCTTCCTGATGTTGGAATTTGCTCCGTGATGGCCTGTTGGAAATATTGCCGAGTCTACATTACAAATATGCCTTTTTTTTCTAAATGAGCTTCATTAACCTATGCAAAAGGAAACTTTTCCAGCACTTCTCTAAGCGCAACGCCAGCACAGGCAGAAAATGGGTCTAGTTGCAGCCAAGTTTTGGTGACCTTCCCAATGTCGGATTTTGGTCCGTGATGGCCCGTTGGAAAGCTTGATGATTCCAATTTCCAGAAATACCTTTGTTTTTATGATTGTGAAAATTTAACTTGTATAACATGTCAAATTCCCAAGACTTCCCTGAGCGTAATGCCGGGCCTGAAAAGGAGGCAGAAAGGTGAAAAATGAGGTTTTTTTTGACCTTTTGAGGGGTAAAAAATGCTCCAATTGCACCGAAATTTGGTGAGAACAGTGTCCTAGTCATGAAAAATCCAAAAATGTAAATTTTTCCCTCTAAAGATGCCTGAGGGAAAAGCGTAGCGCCAGTGGCGCTGCGCTTATAGGCCTTCCAATTCTCAAAAAACAAAAAATTTTCCAAATTTCTTCAAAATTGGTGGATGTCTCATTGAAGGAGTTTGAGAGACCTGTAGAGAAGCTTGTGCCAAAATTCCAAGTCTAGCTTGGTATTTTGCTTCTTTTAGTGCCTGGATCTTGACTTGGGCCTTCTTAAGTTTGGCCCTTACAACTTGGTTCTCCAGGCATAATGCTTAGCCATCCTTCTTTGGAGGTCAAGATTCTTGTTCGCCTTCTCCAATTTAGCCTCCAAGTGTATGTTGGCTCTTTCCAACCAAAGCTCCCGAAAATGTGCTATCTCCATGGCCAATAGCTCATCTAAGGGGAGTTTTTCTGCTAGGGCTGCTTCTTGTTCTCTTTTCTTTGCTAATGCCTTTTTCAACCCCATGGTTCTAGGCCTCCTCCTAGATTGTCCTTCTTCACCCTTACTCTCCTCATAGGTTTCCATGAACTCTTCTAGTTTTACCTGTGCCTTTTGGGCTTCTTTTTGGGCCTTGATGGCTCTAGCTTCATAGATTTCAAGTTGTGCTCCTAGCTATCTGTTCTCCAATTCAAGGGCATATTTTATATTTTTGGCTCTATTCAGATTGGCTTGGAGGTCTTCAATGAGTGCATTTTTGTTTTGGATGAGAAAGTTTGAGATTATTTCTTCATTATCCTCATCACTATCTACCTGAATGATCTCAAACTCCCTTTCTACCTCATGATCTTTTTCTTCTTCTTTTACCTTTTTTTTCCCTTTGTGTAGTGGCTGAGCTAAGGTGGATGGCATGGTCCCTTACCTTTTGGAGGCAACAAAAAAAATCCTTGACCCTCTCTGATATGTGAGTGAAAGTGGTGTGATTGTGGTCTTGTTGGTGTTTTTATCATGGTTGTGATCCTCATTTTTGTCATGAAACTCTTCATTTTGTCCTTCATTGCAATTGCTTACCCTTTCACTGTTGTGATCATCATTTGGACTATCACCCTCTGTACTTTCTTCACTTTTATTTTGTTCATCATCAGGACTGTTTTCCTATTTATCTTCTGTACTATCATCATTTTCATTATCACTAAGGGGATGATTGTTGTCATGACTTTTTTCATGACTATTGTCATGAATATCATGAATGTCTTCTTCTTCACTCATACTTGCCTCATTACCTTCTACATTTTTGTCACTTGCTCCACTTGTATCCATGCTATCTTTTGCTTCAGCGTGAGTGTCATTGCCTTGATTGCCTGCATGGTCATCTGAGATGTTTTCCTGATTGTCACTTTCACCCATCTCCATGTCCTCTTCTTGTTCTTCATCATCTGCCTCTATTTCATCATCTGCATCTTCTTCATCTAATATGGTGACTAGTGATGCCCTTAGACAACCCTAGGCCTACTTATAAAACCTGGTAGGAGGAGTGAAATGGAGTAATGGTGAAAGAAAAACTTTGCAAGTGAGTGAGATGGATGTGTAGGTGTATGAATGATCTTCTTGAGCTTGAAAAAGGGCTTATCTTGAAATGAATTGTGATTACCCTGGTGCACACCCCTCTTCAAATGACAATTACTTTCTTGGAGGTTAAAAAATAGAGGTATACTTGCTATGAAGGCCTAGGGTTTCCTATGGCTGGGGTTTGATCATTCTTTTAACCACTAAATCACTAAAAACACTTGAGGAGGAGGGAAAAATACCACCTACCAATTTTAGCTTGCTTACAGGGTCTTGAAAACAGTTTGGAGAGGTTTTCCCTTGAGTTTTTGCACCTTTCTTGCAGTTTGGAGGGTCTTTGGCATGAGCGCAACACCCTGAACGCGTTTAGGTCCCATAGGGTCACTTCTAGCATAAGCGTAGTACCCTGAACGCATTCAGGTCCTATCAGGTCACTGTTGGCATAAGCGCAGCGCCCTAAATGCGTTCAGGTCCTGTCGGATCACTGTTGCCCTAAGCGCAGCACCAATTTGCATAGGGAATTTGGAGACGTTCGCGGTTTCAGAATTGGGCCCATGATAGCTTGTTGGAAATATTAACCTGTCTTCTTTCTAAATATACCATTTTTCATTGATTGGAGTTGATTTTCCCTATTAAAATTTGATTTTCCCAAGACTGGTCAAAAGGTACTGAATGATGGTTCATAAATGCAAAGTGTTGGTGTAGACCACTTTTGTATGCCTTACTCAATTCCAAATTGAGCTCATGATAGCTCATTGGAAATATTGTCAAGTCTAGTTTTCATTTAACTCATCAAGAAATTTATTTGGACACTCTAGCTATGAGAAAACCTAATTTTCCCAAGGTCGCTCTAGGAGTGCAGAAATTCTCCCGTGACACCTGTATTTGTGACATTTCTCCCAAACCATGATACCTGTGTAAAAACTAAAGGAGGTTTTTATTCATGGACCTATAATGGACAAAAGGATCTCTCACTTTTTCCAAATTCATCTCTGGATGGTCAGAAATATATTTTTAAGCAAAACTGGCCCTAGGTGTGGCAAATGACTTTGCTCTTGGAATGAATTCTTGGAAAATGATGGAGGCATGATTTTTATGAGTTGGTATGGATTTATGTTTGCTGATATGATCTATCATATGGATATTTTCTCCTACACCTCCTTTCCATAGAAAACCCTAGCATAGTTGGAAGGGGAAATTAGGGCTTGGTGTAGGCAAAACAAGGGATTTAGGACTGCCTTGTAGAGGGAGGGGAATGAAGGGGTTAAGGGTTTTCTAAATTCTTGGGGAAATTTTTGGGAATAGGGATGGATGTTAGAGAGTAGGGGAAAGTGGAATTTGAAGGATTAAGTGAGGGGAAGGGGTCCAAAATGGAAAAACACAGGCCTAGTCTCGAAAAAGTGTCAAATTGTAGCAATAGGCTAGGTTTGTAGAAAAATGATGATTTTGAGGGATAGGAGTGATGGGAAGTGTTTATGAAGGTATATTAAGCATAGGAGGAGGTGTAAGAGCATTAGGATACAAGCCTTGTTTATGAGCTAACCATGGAAGTCATGAAACCAAGAAAAATGCCCTCAAAAACCTTAGATGGACAATGGAGTCATAGGCAAGGGATAAACGAAGTAATGAGATTATGGGTAGAAAAAAGGATGTAAATGAGAGGCACAAGCCATTTGGATTCTGTAGGAGTTACAAGGTGATCATGAAATGGAAAAATGGTAGGATAGTAAAAAAATTTCTCTAAGGATAATGAAGTCAATGATATTTCTATAACTCACAATGTTCATGGAATTTTGTTTTTATAAATCTAGAACCAATAATTAGTAATCTAGTGATAATGAAAATTATTGATGACTAATAGTGGCTCCACTTGGGGAGGGTAGCACTTTTTCAGGAGGTGTCCAGAACTTCATATCTTCGGGTTTATGAAGACTAGTGCCTCATCCATTGGGTAGATTTTTCTTCTTTAATTTGATGATGTTTCTCTTGAAGCTATGATCTAAAAATCTGAAGGACGTGTTAGTTTCAAACTCATCTCTACCTACCGAGCTTACTTTTCCTAGCATTTTTTCTTCCTTGGGTGCACTTGGACTGGCAAACCCTTGACATTATCTTCTTTTGAAAGAAAAACAAACTACCTACTTCTAGCCTTATCACTTCCAAGAGTTCAGATTATGCTAGTGAACTCTTTTTATTCTCTACCTAGGCTAACTGACTGTCAAGATTAAGCTGTATGAAAAACTTCATTCTCTAAGCTATTGACATGAAATTGAAAACATGACTTGAATCAGGATTAAGAAATCTGTTTCACCATGGGTTGTGGCATTAGAACAAGCTGCACACAAACATTATTTTTGTACAAACAAAACTTAGAAAACATGAGGGTTGTGATCTATCATTTGTTAGGCCTCCTCATATTTCTCTTTGGTTCATATTTGAGCGTGTGGAACCAGTATCTTTCATTCCTAATCTATCCTTTTTGACAAGTCTAGCTTGAATAATTTTGACAATCATTTTTTCACTAACTTATCAACACAAATTTAAAACATGTTCAACAATGATTAGGCTAGATGATTGAACAAGATCTTCTTTTGCATGAGTAGTGGAATTTAGGCTTGCATACTTTCAGTATTAATATTTTTTTGGTATGGGGTTGTACATCTTTTTCAAATCTGCCCTCTTTTTCCTTCTTTCTATGCTTTTGAGTTTTTTCTCTCTTTTTGTTCAAAACAATCTAAAACTAAAAGTAGAAAGATGATCATAGTGTTGAGCGTATTTTCTTTCCTATCTATCCTAATCTATCCTATACATGATATACATTCAACTAGTGAAATATCTTTTCCAATACAACCAATCAAGCAGATGATTCCATGAGGGATCTTGGTTCAGCTCTTTGAATGTGGTGAAAAAATCAAAAGGCCACTCCCACCTTATTAGTTTTTGAACAGTAAAGCCTAAAATGTTCTTCAAATTCTGCATCAAACTGCTCTTAACATGTTTTACTCCCTCTTAAAATGTATCTAACAAATCAGAAAAGGGATCTTGAAACAATATCTGAATGTGAGGATTTGGAAAATAAGCTTGATCCAGGACTGCTTCTTCCTCCACTTGGCTAAGCTTGAGATTCTTTTGGGAAATAAACTCTTCCTCTTCCTCGTGATCATTTAAACTGGTAGACTCATCATATATTGCAGTGTTGTCCTCTTACAATCCTAATATGCCTTGACTAAGTGGAATGAATTCTATGTGAAGGCCATCATGTTGATGAGCAGGAGCACTCTTTGGCAATAAGTCTTCTTGAGAATTAAGTGCAGTAAATCTTATGTGATTATCCATTTCTAAGCCTTTATATGCAATCTTAAATTCAAGGGAACTTGGTGGTTGTGAATCTGGAGCTCAGAAGGGATCTATGTCATCAAGGATTTCCTCAACCATGTCAGGAAAAGGTTTCTTACTAACAACTTGCTCAGGAAGTTCACTATCTTCCTCAACCTCAACACCAAACCAAAAAGGCTATTGATTTCCAATCACATGAAAGTTATTTCTGATGGACTGAAATGAAGTAGAGCAAAGAGTCAAAGATCCCTCACTTACTTATAAACTTTCAAGGCTTTCCTCATCAGTGTCATAGATGGTATGTATTGGCTGACTATTGTTTCCAAGTCGATGAAAAATATCTTCCTCCCACAAACCAACTACTGATGGCTCTGTAAGGTTAGCTTCTATTTGGAGCACATGATTGTCATCATACTTATCAAAATTTGGAAAATCATCAAAATAAGTAGTGTTACCAATCAAGAAAATTGGATTATCAGATTGTTTTTCTTTGAATTGATCTACAAGTTCACTTTCTGATTTATGGTAGATGGGATTAGTAGGAGAAGGAACATAAATGTTTTGTTCACATGAAGGTTTAGAGGTTGGCTATATGTTTAGCATATGATTTATTTCCTCTTAGTTAAAAGAGGAGGCATTTTTATCTTTCTTTGGATAGGACTACAACAATTCTCTTTCTCTAGTGAAGGTTGATTTTGAGGCTGAATGTTTTCTTGAGCCTCACCTAGAAGAGATAGTGAATCATCACTTATGCCTTCAGAGAGATCCTATGGGTTTTCTTGTATTTCTTGATTGGTTTCTTCCTCAAACAACTCCTTTAGGTTGTTATGATAGTTATCTTGAGTATGAAATGCATGAATCTCCTCTAATAGATCTTCAGGATGCCAATTTCCTAAATCTTCATCAATGTTTACAAGGTATTGTATGAGGTCTTCATATTGATCACAACAATTTTCAGCTAATGATAGAGATGGATAATTTATTTATAATGCTCATAGAACACCCTGTGGAGATCCTTTAAGGAAAACAAACTACTTGGTTTCAGACCTTCATACCATTCCCTTGCCTTACCCTCTAATGTTGCCATCAACATTCTCATGAGGCAGTCCTTGTGCCATTCAACCTTTAACCTCCATACATGTATATGAAATTTGATGAGATGTAACAAGGGGTCATCACATTTTTCATCTTGAAATATAGGAAGGTTTTTAATCCAATTTATTTGAGGCATTTTGTGTGGGAATCCAGGGATATGATCTTTATCCATTGGAGCATATCTCCTTTGTATCCTTGGATCCATGTTTGTAAATTAGAAAGGGTCATTGAATATTTTCAACTAGTCTAGAGTTCTTTACCAGTGGAGTCCTTAGGTCTATTAAGGGTTGTGGGGTCACCAGGTGGAAGGTTTCAGCTTTTCTGTCCACCATCAGCAGTATTAGGATTGTTCAATGCATTCCTAGGGGGGTCTGTGAAGACTACTGGGGTCAACAGGGCTATTGAAGACTAGTGGAGTCACCAGGTGGATGATGTTTACTGTTTTAAGGATGTACTGGTTGTAAACCATCAACAAATAAAATCCAATCTAAGGATATTTGTGGGTTTTATGAGGTCTTAAGGATTTCTAAGATGTTATTTATTCATAAGGTCCCAATGTGATCACCATTATGTTAGTGATGGTGATGAGGTGGCAATGAATCAATGGATATAGAATGTTTCAACTTGTGACTTACTCAGAAGGTCCCACCGTGATCGCCATTATGTTAGGGTCTCGTGATTTAGCAAAATGGTAGACCAAATGCACAAGTAACATCAAACCAGTATTTGGAGTCCTAGGACCTAGCCTTCCTGGACACAGAGAGGGCTCTCTCTATTGTATGCAAAGGATGTGAACTCGTTTGCTTTAGATGGTTGATTTTAGGCTAGTTGTTAAGTGTAGGGTTTGTGTGTTTGTTTTAGTTGGGTAAGATGAACAAGTAGAATAGGTGGAGTGAGAGGTCTTCAAATCATTGGGCTATGGAGTCAATGAAAGTCATGGATATCTCAACAATGAAACAAGATGGATAACAGGGAAAATCTAGCATAGTCAAATGGATATTTAAAGGTATGTGTGAAATGAAATGGACATTAAGTTTGTGAGCATAGTAGGTGTGTAAGGGCAGTGAAGAATCCTTAAACAAATACTTTTAAACAAGATAGTCTCAAATACTGATCAACATAAGAGCATAATCATAAGATAGGGAAAACCAATAGCTCTTAGATTACACTTTAAGCAAACAAGCATTCAAGATGAACAATTCCAATGAAATATAGAAGGTGAGAAACTCATTTAACTTCTAGTGATTTCACCTTCAAGGTTTAGAAAAAATTCAAGATAACAAATAACTTTAATCAATGAATAGGGAATGCCTAAAAATAAATGATCAAGCTACAAAAAACTTTAAGGCAACTTCTCAAGCATGGACAAAGGGCATGATCGAAACGTGGCCTCTTTGGCTAACCTAACAAGTAATACTTCAAAGAGAGATTCCAAAACAAAGTTTAAATAGCATCAAATATGCAAGGCTAACCATAAAACATATTTGAAAACTACTATATTGAACCATTCATGGAATAAACAAGCTTAAGTAGATCTAAGGAGCAACTAAGAATTCCTTAAAAAAATCCAGCAGAGGAAAGAATCAAGGCAATAGAAGGCAGGAAGGACTAAGGTGTCTCAAACAACATTTCTTAACCTATAATTTTTTGTTCTACTGCAACATAGAAAGATGAACATAATGATAAACATGAAAACAAGAACTAGAGAGAGGCATATCACCATTAACCATGCTTAGGGATCCTGCAAGCTATCCTCCTTCATCATCAATCAATGCAAGCCATTCAGAAAATCCACAACACCAATTTCTTCTCCAAACTCATAAAAACCATGTATTTCTCTTAAAACTCATCAAATGCCAACATTTACAATGAAATCGCTCATGCACTATTTATCTAGAAAAGGAGGGCAAAAACCCTATATAGGGTTGGAAAATGTCAAAATCACTCATAAATGTCATTAATGCCCAAGAGACCATGCAAGGCCCAAGGCACAAAATATCTCATGAAATAAATGCCAAAATAACTTCCAGCACCTAATTCTAGAGTGATTTGCCTTAAAAAACACTAAAATATGATTTTGCAATAAAAGAGTGTGTTTTGTTGACTTTTGGCCAAAAACACATAGTGTTGTCTATAAGCGCAGCGACATCCTAGGCAGAAAATAGGTCTTGTTGTAGCCAAGATTTGGGGACCTTCCGCATGTCGGATGTTTCCTGTGATGACCCGTTGGAAAGCCTACTGAGTATAATTTCCAAATATACCTTTTTTTTTCTGATTGAGCCTCTGTAACCTATCCAAAAATTCAAATTCCCCAAACTGCTCTGAGCACAGCGCCAAGACAAGCAGAAAATGGGTCTACTTGCAACCAAGTTTTGGTGACCTTCCCGATGTCAAAATTTGCTCCACGATGGCCCGTTGTAAATATTGCTAAGTATAATTTCCAGATATACCTTTGGTTTTCGGAATGAACTTCATTAACCTGTCTAAAAGGAAAATTTCCCAACACTGCTCTAAGCGTAGTGCCAACACAGGTAGAAAATGGGTCTACTTGCAGCCAAGTTTTGGTGACCTTCCTAATGTCGGATTTTGGTCCGTGATGGCCCATTAGAAAGCTTTCTGATTATGCATTCCATATATACCTTTTTTTTTCTGATTGAGCACCTGTAACCAGTTTAAAAATTCAAATTCCCAAGACTGATCTGAGAACAGCGCCAGGCCTGAAAAGGAGGCAGAAAGGTGAAAAATGAGGTGTTTTTTGACCTTTTGAGGGGTCAAAAATGCTCCAATGCCTCTGCAATTTGGTGAGCACAGTATAACATTCATGAGAAATATAAAAGTGTAAATTTTTCCCTCTGAATATGCCTGAGGGAAAAGCGTAGTGCCAGTGGCACTGCACTTATAGGCCTTCAAATTCTCAAAAACCAAAAATTTGTCCAAATTTCTTCAAAATTGGTGGATGTCTCCTACAAGGGGTGTGAGAGTCTTGTAGAGAAGCATTTTCTAAAATTCCAAGTCTATCTTGGCCTTTTGCTTCTTTTAGTGCCTTGATCCTGACTTGGGCCTTCTTAGTTTGGCCCTTGCAACTTGGTTCTCCGGGCATAATGCTTAGTCATCCTTCTTTGGAGGTCAAGATTCTTGTTGGCCTTCTCCAATTTAGCCTCCAAGTGTATGTTGGCTCTTTCCAACCAAAGCTCCCAATCATGTGATATCTCCATGGCCAATAGCTCATCTAGGGGGAGTTGTTCTGCTAGGGCTGCTTCTTGTTCTCTTTGCTTTTCCAATTCCTTTCTCAATTCCATGGTTCTAGGCCTCCTCCTAGATTGTCCTTCTTCACCCTTACTCTACTCATAGGTGTCCATGAACTCTTCTAGTTTTACCTGTGCCTTTTGGGCTTCTTTCCGGGCCTTGATGGCTCTAGCTTCATATATTGCAATTTGTGCTGCTAGCTACATGTTCTCCATGTCAAGGGCATCATTTATATTTTTGGATGTATTTAGATTAGCTTGGAGGTCTTCAGTGAGTGAATTTTTGTTTTGGATGAGAAAGTTTGAGACTCTTGCTTCATTATCCTCATCACTGTCTACCTGAATGAGCTCAAAATCCCTTTCTACCTCATGATATTTTTCTTCTTCTTTTACCTTTTGTTTGTCTTTGTATAGTGGTTCAGCTAAGGTGGATTGCATGGTCCCTTTCCTTTTGGAGGCAGAAGACACAAGCCTTGACCCTCTCTGATATGTGAGTGAAAGAGGTGTGATTGTGGTCTTGTTGGTTTTTTGATTATGGATGTGATCCTTACTGTTGTCATCAAACTCTTCATTTTTTCCTTCATTGCAATTTCTTTCCCTTTCAATGCTGTGATTATCATTTGGACTATCACCCTCTGTACTTTCTTCACTTTTATTTTTTCATCATCAGGACTATTTTCCTCTTTATCTTATGTATTGTCATCATTGTCATTATCATTGAGGGGCTGATTGTTGTCATGACTATTTTCGTGACTGTCATGACCGTTGTCATGATTGTCATGAATGTTTTCTTCTTCACTCATACTTGCCTCATTACCTTCTACACTTTTGTCACTTGCTCCACTTGTATCCATGTTGTCTTTTGCTTCATCATGAGTGTCATTACCTTGAATGCTTGCATGGTCATTTGAGTTGTTGTCGTGATTGTAACTTTCACCCATCTCCATGTCCTCTACTTTTTCTTCATTATTTTCCTCTTCTTCATCTGATATGGTGACTAGTGCTGCCCTTAGACAACCCTAGGCCTGCTTATAAAACTTGGTAGTAGGAGTGAAATGGAATAATAGTGAAAGGAAAACTTTGCAAGTGAGTGAGATGGAGGTTTAGGTGTATGAATGATCCCCTTGAGCTTGAAATAGGGCTTATCTTGCCCTGACTTGTGATTACCTTGGTGCACACCCCTCTTCAAATGACAATTACTTGCTTGGAGGTTAAAAAATAGAGGTATACTTGCTATGAAGGCCTAGGTTTTCCTATGGCTAGGGTTTGATCATTATTTTAACCACTAAATCACCAAAAACACTTGAGGAGGAGGAAAAGGGCCACCTACCAATTTTAGCTTGCTTGCAGGGTCTTGAAAACAGTTTCGAGATGTTTTCCCTTGAGTTTTGGCACATTTCTGGCATTTTGGAGGGTCTTTGGCATAAGCGCAGCGCCGTGAAGGCATTTAAGTCTTTTCAGGTCACTGATGGCATAAGCGTAGCACCCTGAATGCGTTCAGGTCCTTTCGGGTCACTGCTGGCATAAGCGCAGTGCCATGAACGCGTTTAGGTCTTGTCGGGTCATTGCTGCCCTAAGTGCAGTGCCAATTTGTAGAGGGAATTTGGAGGCCTTCCCAGTGTCGAAATTGGGCCTGTGATAGCTCATTGGAAATATTAACCTGTCTAATTTTCAAATATACTATTTTTCCATGATTGGAATTGATTTTCCCTGTCAAAAGTTGATTTTCTCAAGACTAGTCAAAAGGTGTTGAATGATGGTGCAGAAATGTAGAGTGCTGGTGTAGACCACGTTTGGATGACTTCCTCAATTCTAAATTGAGATCATGATAGATCATTGGAAATATATTCAAGTACAGTTGTCACTTTATGCATCAAGAAATTCATTTGGACATTCCATCTATGAGAAAACCTAATTTTCCTAAGGTCGCTCCAGGAGTGCAGAAATTCTCCTGTGACACCTGTATTTTTGACATTGCTACCAAACCATGATACCTGTGTAAAAAATGAAGGAGGTTTTTCTTCTTGGCCCTATTATAGACAACAACCTCTCTCACAACTTCCAAATTCATCCATGTTTGGTCAAAAAATTGTTTTTAAGAAAAACTAACCCTAGGTGTGGCAAATTACTTGGCTCTTGGAATGAATTCCTGGAAAATGATGGAGGCATGATGTTTATGAGTTGGTATGGATTTATTTTTTCTAATATGATCTATCATATGGATCCTCTTCTCCTATTCCTCCTTTCCATAGCAAACCCTAGCTTAGTTGGAAGGGGAAATTAGGGTTTGGTGTAGGCAAAACAAGGGATTTAGGACTGCCTTGTAGAGGGAGGGGAATGAAGGGGTTAAGGGTTGTATAAATTCTTGGGGAAATTTTTGGTAATAGGGATTGATGTTAGGGAGTAGGTGAAATTTGAATTTGAAGTATTTAGTGAGGGGAAGGGATCCAAAAGGGAAAAACACATGCCTAGTCTCGAAAAAGTGTCAAATTGTAGCAATAGACTAGGTTTTGTATAAAAATGATGATTTTGAGGGATAGGAGTGATGGGAAGTGCTTATGGAGGTATATTAAGCATAGGAGGAGGTTTAAGAGAATTAGGATACAAGCCTTGTTAATGATTTAACCATGGAAGTCATGAAACCAAGAAAAATGCCCTCAAAAACCTTAGATGGACAATGGAGTCATAGGAAAGGGATAAAAAGAGCAATGAGATTATGGGTAGGAAAAAGGATGGAAATGAGAGGCACAAGCCATTTGGAGTCTGTAGGAGTTACAAGGTGATCATGAAATGGAAAAATGGTAGGATAGTAAAACAATTTCTCTAAGGATAATGAAGGTAGTGAGATTTCTAAAACTCACAATGTTCATGGAATTTTATTTTTAGAAATCTAGAACTAAAAATTAGTCATCTACAGATAGTGAAAATTATTGATGACTAATAGGTTTGTTCCCTGTATCATCTTTTGGTTTGTCAACTTGAATATCGCCTTTTGGCTATAAATCAAAACAGAGATCCCGAATTTCTTACACTGCAGTTTCCAAATCAAAGCAAACAGTGGTCCCTCCTTTTATGGTAAAAGGAGACAAAGCGTTGTTAGGAAGTTGGCATTAAAGGAAATTTCAGCCTAAAAGTGCCCATGAAATTTTCATTTAATTTTCATGTCATAATATGTAAACTAATCAAAATTCTTTAAATTTAAAAAGAGGTACATGTAAATATTTTGGATGGAAAATAATAAAAACTACTTTTTTAAATTGTATTTTTGACTTATCTCCTTATAGGTTTCCTTAAATTTCAAGTGTAGACACTCGTTGGGTGAAAAATTAAATTCTACATGCAATTAGTACCCATTATTCATACTTTTGAGAAGACCCACCTTGGTAAAAATTGTAGATACATTAAAAAACGTGTTTCAACACATGTTTTTAATATATCTTCAAATTTTATCTATGTGGGGCTTCTCAAAATTATGCATAATGGGTACTCGTTGGATGTGAAATTTAATTCCACATCTATTGAGTGTCTAAATGTGAAATTTTAGTAAACTTATAAGGAGATAAGACGAAAATACAATTAAAACAATTAGTTTTCCTCTTTTCCCTCCAAAATTCATAACTCTTATTCTATTACTTTTACTATTATTTTATTATTTTTCCATAGGAAGCCACTTTTAGGATGAAATTTACTCTAATGAGAATTTAGTTTGAGACATACGCCTTCTTGATGTTATTTCGTGAAGCTTAGTATACCAAAATCCACAACTTTTTATTCGATGACCATTATGCAACATAGTGCTCTGCTTAACAGGTCACAGGTTTCACATGTGTTCTTATTATTGCATAAGATATAACTCTATGGGTTTCATTCTATATTATATATGGAATAAATGTACATATCAAGTAGCAACAATCCTAGTTAGGTATCCATATCTATAGCCAGCAGCTGAACCATTTGATCTACCTCAAGATCAGAAGTACTCCATTGTAGTTTTTTTCAAAACGGGATGGCATTGATCAATTGGTACTCAGTGGACCTAAGTCATAAATATTTCCTCTATTTAGAATTTATATGCATGCATGAATGGGACCCATGAAACTGCATGGTTTATCTTAGTCAATGAACATACATTGCGGGAAGACCCGATCGCATTGGCGATTTTGATGGTTTTTGCAATGTTCTATCGATATCAGAGCGAATCCCTTGGTCTCGGTGTTAATGAAACTAATTCACTAGGCCATGACCAAAGCCACTAATGAGTTGATCGGAGGGAGAAACAACTAAATTGGCTAGGTGGGCGACCAAACCCCGACCCTTCCATCCTAGATGGAATGCGTCGTCCACCCATGCAAAATCGAGTGAATGTTACCTTACCCTAGACGAACTAGCATTACCAAGAATTTCCCATCCTCAGCTGCTCTGATTGATGTTGAAATTCCTCTTACCAGGGCTTGTGCAAAACTAGTTTCATTTTATTTTGTGCCTTTCAAATTTCCTTTTCTTTATTGTTGAAGTTTTGATTATCTGGGTTGGACAACAATTTGAGCGCCTTGATTTTTTGGACAAGAATTTGAGTGCCCTGATATTTTAGAAAAATAAAGAAAGTATATGCTATAGAAAAATCTTCGAGAAAATGTGCCCATGGTGTGTGGGTTTACTAGAAAGGGATTCCTCAGCTTTGCTACACCCTTGTTTATATTTATAATATGGAAAAAAATGAGATCTACGACTGTGGCTAGAAGAGTCAGGTATTTTTTTTTTTTCTATAGAGTTTTTTTTTATGAAATACATTTATTGCATTCCATTCTGCTTAAATAAATTTTTAGTATATGTTTGTAATGTTTTAATTTATAGTGCCTAATTTTGTGATGAAGATGTCTGAGGACATTTTCAATTTTTCTTTTTCCACATTTCACTGATTCTTTTTCCAAGTCTTCAAAGCTATGGTGAAGGTATGAAACAAACCTGATTTTCAAACATCAAACATTTCTATTTTTTTGGGTCGACATTTAGCTAAGCCTCTGAATTCAAAATCATGCAAAAATTTGAAACAAACATTATTTTCAAACATCAAACATTTCTGTTTTTTTTTTGGGTAGACATTTAGCTAAGCCTCTGAATTCAAAATCACGCAAAAATTTGAAACAAACTTGATTTTCAAACATCAAATATTTCTGATTTTTTTGTCAACGTTTAGTTAAGCCTTCGAATTCAAAAAAATGAAAAAATTTGAATTCATAATGACCCAAAAAACTTAAGAGTCCCAAATGAAAAAAAAAAATAGAAAATAAAGAGTGAGTGATGATGGATGAAACAACCAAAAAAAAACTCAAGAGTCCCAAGAAAAAAATGTTAGAAAATAAAGGGTGAGTGATGATCGATGAAACACCCAAAAAAAAAATTAAGAGTCCTAACGAAAAAATAGTTACAGAATAAAGAAAGAGTCCCAAAGAAAAAATAAAAAATAGTTACAAAATCAAGCAAGAGTCCCAAGGAAAAAATAGTTACAAAATAAAGCTTTAGTGATGATTGATGAAACTTATCTCTTGTGTCAAAGCTGCAGACATTTTTAATACACTAGTAGAGAATGATGAAATTAGTGACTAGGTGACTACAACCGTTAGTCACTGCAATTATTCAAGTGAGTTACTACTAAATTTGAGCAACTTTAAGTGATCGAACTAAATGTTGGGTGTGGAGCCTGATTATACTCTTTACATAGATGCATCACCGCATTGGACCCCTATTGATAACGGGGCGGAAATGCCACCCGTCATTTAAACATTTCTTGTGAGGGTCTCGGGGGGGGTTTCGGGGGCAGCACCCCCAAAGCTAAAAACAAATGTAAAATTTCCTTGTAAAATATTGTAATTTGTAGTCAATCTGGGCCGTTCATTAGGCAGATGATTTGATGGTAGAAGTTATGTTTAATTTAGTGTTTTTTTCCCTAGAAGGCAACCCCTTCATTTTATGAGGGTATTGTATTGTGACTGTGTATTGTATGAGTATTATGAGCGAGAAACAGAAAGGGGGACTGTGAGAGAGAACAGAGGATATTACAATGGATCTGTTGTAGGTTGTTTCTCTTCATTTTGCAGGATAATATAAAGGAAGGACTGGTTGTTCGGGGTGGACGTAGCCCAAATTGGGTGAACCACATATATCTGTGTCTCTCTTGTTTTATATCTTTTCTATGTTTTTGTTTTCGCATATTATATGTGTTCCATTTCTTTATCATATATGATTTTCTAACACTAAAAACGGTTAACTTAAAAGACAAATTTAGTCTGGGAATAAAATATACGACTAGATAATAGATGACTAAACTAAAAGCGACTAACTTAAATGGCTAATTTAGCCTAGGATTAAAATATATGGCTAGATAATAACTGACAAAATTAATAATGATTAACGTAAATGACTATTATAGTCCAAGAATAAAAATATGACTAAATAACAAGTACAACACGTCTATGAATTAGTCATTTATGTTAGTAATTTTTAATTGTGTCACTCCAGAAATGGAAAATGTAATTTTGATACTGGTGTTACATTTCACTACAAGGGTCTCTGAATCCATCTGTAGTGTTAAAATTTAGAGACAAAGGGGTATTTTAATCCATCTATAGTGTTAAAATTGTGAATACCATTTTTTCTCTAAATTTTAACACTACATATGGATTCAAAGATCCCTTTCTTTGAATCTATCTGCAGTGTTAAATTTAGAGACAAAGGGGTCTTTCTATCCATCTCCAGTGTTAAAATTTAGAGACCTTCGTCTGCAATGTTAAAATTTAGGCAGATGGATTCAACAACCCTTTAAAGGGATGAATCCATCTATAATGCTAAAATTATAACACTTTTATGCAATCACTACTAAACCAACATAGAAGTTGTTATTAAAATGATTAACCACAACACAAATTAATATAGTCAATATCCTTTTCATAAATAAAAATTATATATGTGTGTGTGTGTGTGTGTGTGTGTGTGTGTGTGTGTGTGTATATAATGACCAACACATTTTCACTCTACTTTAATTTTTAACATTTCAATATATAAATATACATAAAATGAGAAAATGTGTGTATCAATATGAAATAGGACATAGAAAATTAGTAATTTTCACTATTAACCTATTGTGTTGGTAAAGCTATAACAAATGTCTCATTGTTTCCTTCCCTCCATATTTTTTTTAAGTGATGACAAATTTGTTTTATTTTTAATTTTAAATCTCCCTCTAAACACTTAATTTGGATGGGAGATTCAACATCCCAATGTTGCAATGTATGTTTGGATTGCATCTTTCAATGTATGTTTCTCTACTTTTGTATCAAGCTGGGTTTCTGTGTATACTATGGGTCAGTGCCATTTTCTGTGTACACCTTACTTATATATTGTTGCAGAGCAGACTGGGCTGGTAAGGTCGAGTAGTCTCAGATTGTGCGATGATGGAGAAACTTGAAACTTGAATATGAGTTCTATAGGACTTTCATTGGTACTACTCTCCTACATTTTTCCCTGAAAGAGTATATCGTAGGTATATTCAACTCAACTTCAGTAGAAGAGCTGCTCAAGAAGTTCTTGATACACCTAGCAGAATACTGTCCTGAAACAGTTTCTGATGTTTTTCCATTGTTGAACAACATGGTGTTTCAAATAAAGAGTGGAGAAAATATTTGTTTTCACTGGCAGTTCCTTCTAGGTTTTCTCACAGCTCAGGTAGGAAATGCAATTTACTCAACGAACTCTAATCTTCCATGGAATAAAATGTTGTTTTTACCTGAAATTACAAGTTTCCAAATAAATGACGAAGGTTTGGGAAATTGTTTGAAGGGGCTACCTTCTGTTAAGAAGAAGAGAAACTATGGCTCTGTTGATGTATATATGGATGCTTATTTTCGATCACTCCAGGAGGATTTCTTCTGGGGTTTGAAGAAGGGTATATGTGCTCTAAGGAAGAATTTGTTATAGGATGTGCCAATGCATGTGAAGATTTGGAAAAATGGTTATGTTATGGGAATACATTCCGGTGGAAGCTATTATGGTATAATTGTGGCTATAAATGTAGATAAGATGAAGAATTATAAGTGTCCACTGTCTGGAAGCCTTCTTTGTCTCTCTAATGATGGAGGGAACTTCGAGTCCCTAATTTGGGGCATTTTGGCTCACTGTGAATGGAATGATCATGTTTGCAGGGATTGTGGATGGAAGAGGCAGAATTAGAGAAGTGGAAATCCAAGAAATTGGAAGACTCTTGTGTGCAAGCTCAAATATTTTCACACCTAAAAGCCCTACATTTTACAAGGCCTATCAGCTTGTATTAACAACATTGTAGGAGAAATATTTGTAAAAAATTCCTTTCACAGAAGAGTCTGTCTATGCAGAATGGCCAAATAAGCTTCCAACTTATCTCACTCCGAAAACCACTCTAAAAAGGATATTCTTGTCTAACGAAGAGAAGGAAATTACTGCAAATGAAAACATAAGCAATATCAAAATGAACAGCTTGAGTCTTATGTCCACTTTTTTCACTGGTAGCTTAGTCCAAGCGTATAACAAAGCAATAATTTCCAATGATAGATCGGTGCAAAATTATAACAAGGGAAACCCCATGAGAGGTCGAGTCAATGAGTTGGGAAATTTATTAGAACCTAGATATAAAACCAACCTTGATGATAGTCAAATTAAAGAAATTACACTTGCTCTAAAAAATCGAGTAACTTTGACTCAAGGACCTTCAGGCACAAGTGTTTGAATATCATGTTTTAGGCTTCTTTGGATGCTATTTCTTGTGAGTTTACACTAGAAACAAGTTCATCTTCAATTTTTTGAGTTCGAATTGTTGTTGAAACTCGGTGCATTATATCTTTTTGTTTGCATTTCACACTTTATTTTAGCTCTCCTTTGATTCAAGATAATGGTGATCATACAGGTTTCATAATGTTTTGCAAAAAAATGGAGTTTTCTCTTTTTGTTTTTGTTAATTGATGATTTATGTTGCGAGTTTAAACATAAAACTGACTAGTAATTTTCTTAAGTGAACCTAATGAATTTCAGTGCTGATAGAATTCTAAGTTTTGTTAATTGATGACCCATGTTGGGAGTTTAACCACTTACTTTACTAGTAGTATTGGTGAATGAACCTCATGAATTTCAAGGTTGATAGATTTTAGAGCTGGGTATCATAAGACATGTTATATTATTTGAATCTCAACTATAGTAGGGTGCAGAAATGATGAATCTAGACATTGAGGGAAAACTAAGGGCATAACCAATCTTCGATACACTATGAGAAAAAGATTTATATTTTAGTTTATGTTTTAGAAGATGGGAACAACTACCCTTGCTCATGGAGTGGGGTTACATGTGATGGCTTGAGAAGATTTTCTCAACATTAGTAGTAGCTTGGATTGCTAGACATGGTTCTTTTCCTCTTACATGTTTGGAGCAGGGGATGGGAATAACAACCCTATCTAGCCCTGCTCTAGGTTTCTACACTTTGCCAAATTTGGAATATAACTTTTAGAAAGCTGTTCGAGAGCTTGGATTTTTCCAAAACTGATCCCTCCAATTTCCCTATCTTTTGCTTCATCACTTCGGGGCATTATAGTTTTAAATCATACACATACATATTCCACTTATTATAATATTTCAAATTTCTCTACTTGGTGTGCATTGGCTCAGACAGAGTTTGGAATTGTTGCATATCATAGTAGGCTTATGAAATTGGAGTCATATTTTTTTGCATTGAAGGCACACCATGACGTTGTTGTAGATGGTTATGCTGTAGCAAACACTACTACACAAAATTCAAGAACAGGTTGAAACCAGAGAGCCATTGGTGTGACAACTAATCTGCTTTCATCTGAAAATTTCCAGCCTAGATCTTGGGGAAGAAATGTTACAACTTGTAGGATGGTGATTGAAGACAAGGAAAATAATGACAGTGAGAAAGACAGAAAGAAAACTTGAAGACAAAGATAAAGTAAGCACTCCTGTAATAATAGTGCACCCACCAAATAAGGTTCATATAAGGTTCATATGGTCATTATTCTGTTGGAATATAACTCTTGTTTGTTATTATATGACACAATTTCAACTCATTGTCTTACACTATATACAAGTTGGTTGGTATTGGGGATATTTAGACTTGATACTAGCTACCTAATTTATAGTTTTTTTCCACCTTCCCAAATGGTTGTTGTCATTAAATCCTAGGGAGATGTGTGTTGGTGTTCAAAGAGGTGGCTTATTATTGACAACTCTAGTGCTTTCTCATTTAATTGTCAACCCGAGGTAAGTCCTCTTATTTCAAGAGTGTTGCCACAATATATGCGAGTCAGGTCGTCTAATAGTTACTCCTTGTCACTTATGAGGAAGAATTTTCTAACTTCCTAAGTTTTCTTATCCTATGAGGGGTGGCTTGGATTGGTTTTTAACCTAAGATTGAGCAGAAAGATTGAGAAGCTATCTAATTGAATTAAATAGCAGTCTAACTGAACTGAACAACAATCTAGAGAAATCAAGCAACAATTGAATTGAATTAAAGAATGGTCTAAATAAACTGAACATCAATGGAATTGAATGGAACAGTAGTCTAACTAAGCTGAACAATAATGGAATTGAATTGAATCATCAGTCTATCTAACTGAGTAGTAATGGAACAACAATATAACTAGTTGAGCAGTAATGGAACGACAATATAACTAACTGAACAGTAATGGAACAATAGTACAACTGAAGCGATTTAAATAAATCTTATAGAAATTATTTAAGTAATTTTGCAATGGAATTCTCTTTATGAATTAATTAATCAACATTGATTGACGGTTGAATGCTTCATTATGCTAAAAGAAAAGTGCAATTCATAAAGAAAGATAACATCTAAATCAGCTTATTCTACGATCTGTAACTCAAATGAAATGGTATTAAAAGAATTGGAACTATCTACTCATAATGAAATATTGCCATAAGTCAAAAAATAGGATTGCGATTGTCCTAATTCAAGAACATGATTTCTAACAATCCTGAAGAAAGAGAACTGTAACTTTATTGAATGGAAATATACTTTACAACTTCATCAGATACTTAAGCATTGGTTCTACAACTACAAAAAGTATGAAAACTTGCGTGGAACTTCCAGAGGTTGGGCCCAAACCACCAGAAGCCCTAGCACAGTAAAAACTTCAAAAGATTATTGTTCAAAGCTATATATTACATCCATTGATGTTACAAAAATACAATTAGACAGACTATTTTTGATGCGTCGATTAACGGAGTGAATTTCCTATCCTTTCTATGACTTCCCTTCTCTTCCGTCCTTTGTCCTTTTAAAGGCGATTTCAAAAATGTGAAAGTATTTCCCAAATGACAGCCTGCTGCATGTGGCTGTTGTTTGAGTTCTTGGACTCGAATTCGTCTTTCTGACTTCTGTTGGCCACTGGGAGTTATCGAGATCTCATATGTTTGCGTCTATTGGTTAGCTTCCGTTTCCTATTGGTCCAGCGATTCTGCCTTCCTGCATGCAGAGATAATAGAAGTCAATTTTCTATTACAAAAACATCATTTTCATCATTAATCTAATTGTTCTCGTTTTCATAATCTTGTATTCTCTTTATTGTTAATATGAAGAGGAATTCCCCCAAAATTATAACATAATTTGAAGTACTTACAGGGTGAGAACATACCTTAATTTGGGCCCAACATACTCCCCTGCTTACCTAGTTGCAAGTCCTCATGCAAATAGATGATTGAGATGTAGTTGCATTAAGGAGTAGGTAGGGTAGGCCTTTTCGTTGTATGCTCTGAAGCTTGTTTTCATTTCATGAGTGCAAAGGTAGTGCTTGTGGATCCTTCTAGTAATTCATAATTGTGATTATAATCCTCGGGAGGATACCAGAGGAGAGGACTTCTGTATCTACATCCCAACCAGGCAGGCCCCATGCTGTAGACCAGGCTACTATATGGAATGAATCTGGAGGCAACATCCTTGAAATTCCTATAACTAAATGGCTCCCTATTCTTCACATTGTTCGTGGAGGCCATCCATCTTTTCTTGGCTGCTGCTAAGGCCACTTCACGAATGTCCCCAAAGTATTTTCGTGCATTTTCTATGATATCTTTATGGATGGGTCCCAGCCTAGTCCTCACACCTTGCCTTCTCATGAAGTGTTTCTGTTCGATGATCAATTGCAGGGGTTTTGTAGGCTCCCCCCTGACCCATATATCTAGGCTATGCTCTCTTTTTTGGAAGATGTCGTAGGCTTTGGCCCACCTGATCTAGTTTTTGCAAATGAAAGGAAGGCTTGTAGCTGCACATCCTTTATAAAGGGGCTAGGGTTGATGTCTGTGTCTTCTTCTAAGAAGCAGTTATGCATGTAAAGCTCACACAGGAGGCGTTGGACCTGCTCATCCTAATTATTAAAACAATGGATAAATTCTTCTATGGTCCTGAAAGTAGTGGATTTTCCTGCCTTGACAGCTTTAACTTTCAAGAGTAAATACTATTCTGTTGGGAACAAGGTATAGTTGGTTTTCAGAGCTCTACATAATAGGACATCATTATATAGAGAGAAAACTGTAGATATTTTCTTCTTAGCTTGCTCCACCTCCTCTTGTACCAATTTAACCTTTGCCTATTCTCCTCTAAGCTGGGTGAATATCTCATCTTCTGTGGAGGAGAGGTTAGTGAACTTTTTTAGGAGTGTCTGATATTCTTGTAATGGCACCACCTCCTTCCTGCGCTGTGTTATTTCATGTCGCACTTGCACTAGTTCATTGTGTAATTTCTGGTTAGCAGCTTTCTCTACTAGATGGGCGTAGGCAGGGGCTTCCTCTGTTTGGGTCCCCTTTTCCCCTATATCCTTCTGCTCATTTTGGGTGGAGGCTTCGATGGTGTTTTCCAGTTCTGTCTGCATTTTAGCCTTGGTGGTGTCTGCTAGGTTGGTCTGTATTTCAGCCTTAGTAGTAGTTATCAAATTAGTTTGTATTCTAGTTTCCACGATGTCAGCTAAGTTAGTTTGCATTTCGCTTTTGACAGTATTTACTGGTTCTGTTTGAGTTCTTGCAATAGAGGTTTCTTTCTTTGGCTTCCAGGCCCTTCTTTCTTTCTTCAGTTGTTTTCTCAAATATTTTACCAATTTCTTCAATCTCTTGTAGGTCCTTCTTAGTTTCTCACTTCTCCTTTCATCTGAATCTTCACCTGTCCTTATTTCAGCAGGTGGTAGGGGAGAAGAATTCCCCTTTTCAAGGATGGTGTATAAAATGGTGTTTCTGATTATGTCTTCAGAATTTACTTCAATGTGGGGGTCCTGACTAGGAGGAGCGATGCTACCTACTAGTGACAAAGGGGTTGTCTCTGTGTGTATGCTCTGCTCCACAAGGATAGTGTCACCTAAATGATCTTATGACTCCATTCTCTCCTCTCTCTACCCATCATTATACACTTCATAATTATCGATAGGGGATAGAGCCTCATCATCTCGCAATTCCTCTTAGTCAGGTAGGACGTTAGTGTGACTAGAGCTACTGGGGGTGGCAGATTTATCAAAAAGTTCCTCTTACTCCCCTGCTCCCAATGGGTTTTTCAATTCATAGTCTGTCCTTATTTTTCCTAGGACTCGAGCCATTTCCTCCTCGAATTCTTACAAGGGTGCATGGGATGGTTTTGCTTCCTCCATGAGGTTCAAGGTTCCTTGGAGTGTCTTGGACTGTTTTTTCCTGCTTGGCTCTAACGTTGAGGTTCGGGTCCTTTTTCTTCTTAGTGTATTTACCCTGGGGGGCTCAATTTTAGTTCCATCGAGGTTTATTTCTGGTTCCTGTGTCTCAGGGTTAACGAAATTATCCCAGGCTATCTACTGCCTATCTAGCTCATGAGTGATGATTAGTTTTATTAACCCCTGGTGACTAACCACTGCTTAGGGATTCTTGGATTTCCTCAATCGAATAGCAGTATCATGCAATATGGAATTCAAAAAGGCAGGCAGATTAATTGAAATATTTTTTTTAAGAGCAGCTAAAAGTTTGAGCTATCGAGGTTTTAACACATCCCGACATCCTTCACATGTAATAAACTTTTGGATGAATGCCGCCAGCTCCTGCCATAGTTGGTGTAGAAAGGCAGGGTTAATCCCTCTATTTTTTTGTTCCAATGGTTCATTCGGGTCCTAGTATGCTGCTACTTCTTCTCTCAGGAGGAGATGCTTCTCTGCCCATCTTTCTCCTTGCGCTGGTATTCCAGAAACTTCCATGATAATTCCCTCTGTAACTGGTATAGTTTGACCTTTGACTCTGGTTTGCCCTTCCTGCAGATTTTACAAAAATTCAATTGCAATTCTCGTGTCGAATCCCTTTAGTTTGTGTACATATTTCAGCCATCCAACTTGCTGGAGGATGGCACTCGCTACCTCTGAAATTGGAAAGTTTGCAGGCTCGCTTCTAAGGGTATATCCTCCCATAACTGATATGCTCTTCTCCTCTTGGCTCTATTGTTTCAACTGGATGTTGTATGCAAGCGAAAAATAGATTATGGCTCTGCGTAGATAATCTTCATGCCTTAATTGTAGTGTTCCTATGGTCTTATCAATGCATCTAACAAGATTTGTGCAGGGATTTCACATGCTTGCCGAATTAAGGCCAATTACACCCCCTCCCTCGAAGAAAGGGAGCCCACACCCTTAAGTACAGGAGATATTTGGTTGCTCATGAATGCAGACAGGGGAATGTCAGAATTTGGTAATGATAATCTACGTGTGAAGGAGCGAGCGGTTGAGTAATTACTAACAGATGCGGTATAAAGGTCAAATTTAGAAGTTTTCATAATTGTATCTTGTGCAGAAGTGACCGGAAAGTGAGAGGAAATAGCATAGCCATTATTGTGATATGATGTCCTTGTACAACTGAAAAGTTATGATGGAAGCAAGACTAAGTCAAGTAATTATTGGCGTTGTCATCTCAAAGTTCAAAATATGTAAGCATATCTTTGTTAGTTATTCTTATGGCAGGTCATAATTATTACTAATTTGAGTAATAGCTTGTGGTCAAAGAATGGAAGACAAGGTGTATATAAAATCAATTGGCTATTGAAGGATCATGCTTTCATACCACAAGCAGAGCCACTGCTACCAGCAGGCGTTCATATCCTTGATAGAGTTGCTATTTTAACCCGAAAAATGAGCCAGGATCCTTATGTAAGAATAGTTGTTTTGCCAATTTTATGGAGAGATCACCATGCTGGTATGGTGGCCAGATAACCATGGTGCCACTCACTAGAGTTGTAGCAAATTGATTAGGATGGATCGTGATGAGACCTCCTGTCCTTCAAGTCGTTAAGAAGGTCATTACCCTAGTGTGGTGGCCATAGTGGGCATGTCACTTGCTACACTCTTGTGAACGTGGTAGGTTGGCTCGTGCTGAGACCCCCTATCCTCTCTTAAAATCTGCATGTAAGTGTAGTACTTCCTTTTTAATTGTAATATCTTGATCTATAAGGAGGTCACTCTGCTGGTGTGGTAGCCAGATAGTCACAATGCCATTCACTAGAGTTGTAACAGAGTGATCAGGCGGGCTCATGATGAGACCTCCTGTCCTTCTAGTAGATCAGAAGGTCATTACCCTAGTGTGGTATCCATTGTGGGCATGTCACTTGTTAAATACCTATGATCATGGTAGGATGGCTCGTAATGAGAACCCCTATCCTCTTAAATATTTGCATGAACACATAATGATTGCTTTTTATACATAGAGGGAGGCTCATTAACTCCTTAAGAGTGAGGGATGGTGAAAGAAGCAAAAAAAAATGCCAATACCATTAATACCCCTTTTCCATTTATTTATGCTGTAGGGACATATTACTCGAATAGTGCAAAAAGATATATCATCATAAGGTCATGTATTGTATGATATCATATTTGAACTGTGGGTGACTTAGCCTTTCATTTCATGTGTGCGTAATGTTAGCTTCCTGTTTAAGAATTAAAGTGCCAAAGGGCCATCATATTTGTAATTTTACCATTTTCCCTCTCTCTTCCAATTGCCATTTCCTACTCAAGGTTACTCAATTTGAGAAAAACAAAAAAAGAATGGCTATTTAAGTTGGTCGGATAGCAGCTATTCAGAGATTGAGTAGCAGTTGTTCAAATATTGCTCGACACAATTAAAAAACGCTTAAAAAATGGTTGTTCAATTTGAATGAACAACAATTGTTTAAAGATCGAATAGCGTCTATTCTCGAATTGAACAACAAAAATAAAAACACAGTAATGAACAACTGTTCAGTTCAACTGAATAGCAGCCATCCAAGAAGTGAACAACAACTATTCAAGAATTGAACAAAAAAATTAAAACTGTGAAAACGGTTGTTCAATTGTGGTTGAATTGGTAGTCGTTCAAAGAATGAACAATAGCTATCCACGAATTGAACAATAAAAATAAAAATGCTGCAAATGGTTGTTCAATTTGACTAAGCAGCAGCCGTTCAAAGTGTTAGCCCCCCTATGAAATTCTTGACAAGCAAGCTGGGGGCTAGATCATTTTGGAGACCTTCAAGGAATGCATCTCCCCTTAAGACACATCATCCTTGAAGTCTCTCTGTGCTTTTCCTTATACAAGTCCCCTCTACTGTTATCTTCCCCTTAGGCCTGCATTTACCCCTTGTACCCCTGCAAAATGCCCCTTTATCCCCCTTTTCTTCCTTCTGTCAAAGTGCCTTCGTTCCCCTCTACTTCCTTTATTAACCCTATAAACCCCTCCAAAATCCCATTTGTTTCTTACCCTTACCCTTGTCTCACCAAAATCCCCCTTAGTCCTTCTATCGTTACCCTCCCATAGCTTTAAAATCCATTAAAATGGGTTAAAAACCCACTTTCGACCTTATAATAGGCCTAAGCCCCCTTCTTCGCTAACCCCGCACCTTTTCTCTCCATATAACCTAGCACTGCGACCAAAGCGCTTACCCCTGCGGAGGCTTTTCTCTATCCATAGGGTCAAACCATGGTACCCCCGTAGTTGACTCCTCGGGATGTGGGAAGACCCGATCGAACAGCTGTTATTCACTGTGGGGGGTCGACTCCAAGTCCTTATGTCCATACACCTTGGCCCCTCGCATTTCATCTCTGCCGTCCGTTTAAAGCCAGATCTAACGGTCTGCAGTTAATCCATATCGGGCGCAATCTCGACCACCGATCTGTATAGATCGGACAGTGCGGAATCCGCCTGCCTCGGTGGTCCCCGCCTGCTTTCACTATTTAGAAATCACGTTGCATCTCCACTGTCTGTTTGCCTGCCAGATCAACGGCCCAGAGTGTACCCGTCGATTGTGGTCCCCACCCCGTGCCATAACATAAAACAACTTGGTTTATTTCGCACTGCCTTTGGGCGAAGGGTGGTTTTTCCCCGACGGCCAACGATTCCATACATCGCGCGACACGCGTCCTCCTGTACGATTCCAAAACCACTCTTCCCACCTGTTAAATTCGTCCATCGCGCATTATTGTTTGGACACGGATGCCCAGCGAAATTTCCGAAGACCGTCCGATCTGGAGCAGCCCATCCGACGGCTATCGCTCGACGAAGATGCACGATGGATAATGAAGTTGCACGCGCGATAGTCCATGTCCTGGCCCGCCGTCCGTCATCCTCCTACGTTGATCTCTGCCACGATCGACGGTCCAGATTTGTTCACCCGCCGCTGACTTTTCCACTATCCCCGGTCCTGCCACGTCATCTCCACATGCATCCTCCGTACATATTCCCATTCCATTGCATATAATTGGTTCATTTGCGTGTTTTTTCATGTTTTTCATCCGTTCTTTGCTTTGCAAACCGCCAACCTCTACTAGAGAGATTTTCATCATTTCCGCCGCAAATTTCTCCTCCATTTCGCCTGCATGGCCATTTCCTCCATCTGCACTACATCCATTGCCCCCGTCCATGATTTTCTTCAAAGGTTTCATGTTTTTGCAGGGTTATTAGAGGCGGAAAACCACCATGATGCATACGTATCTCTTCAATGGCGTGTTGCGCAGATAGAGAGCTGATATGGGAGCTGGTACTCCAGTGAAATGTCAAGAAAGGTGATGGAGGTATAAATTTCATCAAAGGACAGGTTTTGAAAATCTGCAACCCTATCTGGCGGCATTAAAGCCCGGATCTTGCAGAATCAAAACATTTATGGAGCAGTAGAAAAACCAGCTTATGATTATAGTTTTCAGTGCTCAGGACTGAAGATTTGGATCCATAATGCAGCAGTTTTAGAGGCAAAGTACCAGATTCAAAACCCCGAAGGTCAATCAGAAGTTTAATGCACGAGAGATCATACCACCAGGGTTTCTATAGCAGCAGAATGTTTTCCTCCATCAGAGGACAAAGTGGCCATGCAATTTTTATTATACATCGTGTTCCTGAAGTTTCTTACCCGACAGCAGTCCTACATGATCAAAATCATTGGTGATTCAAGTAGGGCAGACCTCACTGTTTCTTATTTTATTTTTGTTATTGTACTAATAAGTACCACAGTACTACAGTCAGAACACCTAAGCCATACCATAGATAAATGCAAATATTTAAAACAGAATGAGGCTTCGACCCTCTTTTCTTCCTGTGTTTAATGTTACATTTAGTGTTCACCTACCTCCTCAGTCGATCTTTTGTTCATCCTTTGCTATAAAACGTAGAAGGAAATCATTGTAATGGTTGTTGGTGAGATATCAGAGAAATGCAAGCATTTTCCTCTTGAGACAAGTTCTCTGTGTAATATTTTAAGATAGGCTGAGATTTGATGTATTCAGACTGAATGTTCAAACTGTGGGCACTGATGTACCTGATTGGTGTTGTTTTTAATATGACAAGCACATTTCTTTGGATCCTGATCTAAAGCAGCTGGTGATGTTTTCTTATCTCTGTGTTTGATTCCATTTCATTCCATTTCAATAGGCTCGCATCAGAAGTTTGGCATAAGATTTACCCCTGATAGGTACCTTATGTTGCTGCTCTCCCAGCCTTTTATGTTTTCTACTTATATGTGCATCTGAATATTGATTTCAATTGGTTTAAACAGTGTAGTGGATGTTATTGCCTTCTCTCTGATGTATGAATTAATGAAATCTATGTTTAGATGTTCTTGTTAGGATTTAGTTGGATGAGTTGAGAACACTGGGAGGTCTAGAATCCTGTCCCTGCCTCACTAGGATCTTTCCATCTCAATTAAGCCTTTCTAAGATCCCTTGTCCTGCCTCTGATTTTTTCCAAGCAGGTCTAGAGTTAAATGACCTCTGACCTGATCTATAGACAGAATTGGATGGTTCCCCTCTTTTCATTTTCAGTCCTTAATGTCCCATTTCACCAATCATCTTTAAGATCCAAGTGCTCTAGATGACTAGCCCAACTGAAAGCTTGCACATTGAACACAAGTAAATCCTTTCTTGACTCCATAGCCCAATGGCCTTGATGTTCCCTGAGTTATCTATCTTTGCCTAGTTTTCTCTTTGCTCATCCTTGTCTTATATTGGACCCTTCTTTCCTAATTCCCAACAACCAAACCAACAATCAAACAAACAAACCCTGTGCCTATAGCTAGCCTAAAATTATAACTTAGAGCCTCAAATACATACACTTTGACTCATATAGAGAGATCCCTCTCTGGACCTAGGAAGGCTAGATCCTAAGGTCTGAAAGTGGTTCTATGTTGTCTCATCTTTTGGTCTTGTCAACCTGGCCAAAACATGGGAACCCTAACATAATGGCGACTCCGCTGGGGACTCTGAGTGCATTTCACCTTAAACCTTTTTAAAGACTTGGAAACTTAGAACTCTGGTTAGGTTGACAGTAAGTCACTCCTTTCTTGAATCGACCTCTATTGTTGAGTGTCCATCATACTCTTAGACAGAGCTTGGGAAGGGCCAGGTAGCCTCCAGATCTCACCCTCTTCGGAGGTGACATATCTGGTAAATGCCCTCCCAGTCAATCTCTGGTTGGAGTTTGCTATTTTTGAGGAGATTCCTGAAAGGTGATAATTCTTGAGCACTGTGGTGGACAGTGTAACCCCTTAGATATACCCTAAAACCCTCCACCTGGCGACTCCATTATTCCTAAACGAAAATACTCCACTGGTGATCAGTAGGCCTGCTGATTGTCTTGGTTTCACATAAGAATCCACTGGGAGACCAGCCTCTGAGACAACATCAACCACAGTAGAAGTAACAAATAGGGTTAAGATTCTTGGCTAGGAAAACGGCATTCTGGCTTTTAGAACCATTCACACAAGAGCTTATCCTAACCCTGACCCACCTGAAATAGTTGACAATCTAGAGAGTATCCTTAAGGGAGCTCCTATGCCTAAAATACCAACTATTTCCGACCATATCCATAGAGCCAACTCTGCACCGGAAAACCTTACAGCTCTATTAGACCCATTCCTTGACCTAGACCCTCCAAAGAGTTTACCAAGAACTATGCCATTCAATCATCTAGACCAGCCAGACCCTGAGTTTCACAGTTCACCATCTCATAGTGGTCAACACACTAGGGACAGAGGAACCCCTCCATCTACAGTGTTAGACTCCTATACCAATAGGTTTCATCTTTGATTCTTAGCTGCCTTTCATCCCTTCAAGATCATCCCATCCACTTTAAATTTTAAGGATTGTTCTCTGTCTAGCTATCTTGCCCTGTAATACCATCTTGTGCTTAGAATAGAAATCCAGTAAAGCCATCCTTTGATTCCATAGCCCAATGGACTGAAAGCTCTCAACCTTGCCCTTAGTTTGTGGATTCCACCATTTTCCCAAAACAAACTCTTGAATCTATAACTAGCCTAAAACCTTTCAAGAACAAAGATAAATTATAAAGAGAGAGCCCTCTCTGGATGCAGATTGGCTAGATTCTGCATCTAAAAGGTTGGTTTGTGGTTACCTCGGGTATACTTTCCTCTTACACAACTTCTAGGAAAACCTAAGTGATAACATACAGCACCTGATATCCACTTCATTCAAAACTTGGGGCTCTCCCACCCTAGATCTGCTCAACAAAATTCCGCTGGTCCTAATATCCCTGTTGTCCATATACTAGCTACTCGAGCCAACCCTATACCTCATCATAATATCATCATGGCAGCCTGGTATGCTCCCTTAGTATTACCCTAGCCCTTGTTACCCTTACCAAATGATTATCAATCAAAGATCCCACACTTCACTGCAAAAGAGTCCATAACAGCTCAGCAACATGTAGATAAAATGGAGGATTCTTTTGATTACATGGAAATTGATGACGAAACAATCAAAATGAGAATCTTTGCCCAAAGCTTAGGGGGTGATGTAAAGAAATGGTTTAAGAGCTTACCCCCTGGCAGTATCCAAGATCTCCCTGCATTATATCAGACCTTCATAAACAAATGGGAAGTTAGGGCAAACCCTCGCCAACTCCTAGCAGACTACATGACCCTTAAGAGAAATGCGGGGGAGAGTGTCCATGATAACACAACAAGATTTAACAGCATTTACAATGCTCTCCCTCCACATATGAAACCTCCACAAGGTATGGCCCTAGAAAAATACCCCGAAGGGTTTGATGTTGACATGGCCTATGAGCTTAGGGATAAAGAGTACACCACGTTGGAAGACATGCAGAAAGGAGTAGTGAAAATAGAGGCAAACATGATTGAGAAAAGAGCAAGAATGAGATCTGAGAAGAGGGTAACATATAGGGATGACATTGTAGCTTCCACTTCAGATCCAAACTATGACAGACTATCTAAAAATGTGGATAAGCTGCAACAAATGATGGAAAAAATGGTTGTCATAGTTAGCAATCAGAACAGAAACCAGAACCAAAATCAGAACCACAACTTTAGAAGGAACAACAATGCTCCCAACAGAAAAAAAGAATCAGATCAACAAGTTATTCCCCCATTCCAAAACTTTCTTGATGAAGATGAGGGAATCATAGAAGAGTCTGAAGGGAATGCAATAAACATGTTTGAAACAGAAGACTCAGTCCTTAACTGTGATTCAGGGGAAGATCAACCCTCACCTTCATACAGGGATGAGGAATGGTTAGAAACTGAAGATTACAGATTAGGATTTGAAAATTCCATGATGCAGGTCAGAGAACAATATGAACTTAGGAGCAAAAAGAATCAAGAAAATTCCAAAACTAGGACTCCTGAGGTTACCATCAAGAAAAGACCTGATAAAACTTCTAAAACATCTGCTGAAAGTAACAAATCAGCATCCGAGAGTTCTGGTAAACACGAGGAAGGCAACCAAGACACTGAAAAAAAAATCCAACCAACCAGCAGCACTAGCACTGCAGTTAGTGCTCATGATAAAATGATTCCTGACCCTGTACATAGTGAGAAATCACAAACTGATACAGCTACTAAGGCAGTAGCAAATAAAACAGAGTTGAGCACTCCAAAGACCCAGTCCACTTTCAATTTAGAGAGTGAGATTGCGAAAATCAAAATCTCTGTATCATTATCTGAACTGGCCACTCAGGATGTATATAAGGGCCAAATTTTGAAAGCCTTGAATTTAGGAGAAATCAATGATTCTGTAAACCTAATGATGATCAAATAGCCCTAATCTTTGGTCCAAATATTGAGGGAAAGTTTCAGGAGGGAGTAGTACCACCTTTCTATATTAGTCTCAACATCCATGATAAGATACTTCACAATGCCATGCACGATTCTAGAGCGTCGCACAATTTAATGCCTAAGGTAGTAATGGAAAAGCTAGGCCTAGAGATAACACGACCTTACAAAGACCTATATTCGTTTGAATCTAGCAGAGTAAAATGCCTAGGCCTAATCAAGGACTTATGTGTGAGCTTGACCTAGATCCCAGCTAAATGTATGGCCATGGATGTGGTGGTGGCAGATGTGCCACCCAAGTATGGAATGCTATTGTCAAGATCATGGGGAGCAAAACTACAAGGAACGATGCATATGGATGGCTCATATGCCACTATCCCTATCTTTGGCCAACTTAGGAGGCTGTACAAAGAGTCCCAGATGAAATTCATAGTCAGTAGCCCCGAAAAACCTAAAAATTCACCATTATACTCTGTGCACACAGACCTGGATTCTTTCATTCTTTATAACGATCAATCCTTAGGAGAGCCAGAGTCTGAATGCAGAAATACAAGCAAGGACATAGAGCCCATGGACTTTAGCATAATGGCTACCCTAGAAGAATACGATGAAGAAAACCATGGGCAGGGTATTGAAAATGAGACTCAGAACGAACCAGAAATACAATGCAGTCAGCCTATTAGTCACACTCTTCAAAATAACACACCACGTGAAGAACAAGGCAGTCCACAACCTAGTATAGACCCCCCAACGCAACATAATGGCGGACCCCTGTGGGAAATGAATTTCGATGGATCTTGTACTAGGAAAAATGCTGGAGCAGGGGTGTGGCTACGTAACACAGAAAATGATCATGCAGAGAGCCATGCTGTGAACCTGCATTTCAAATGCACAAATAATATTGCAGAATACGAGGCTCTTATTCTTTGCTTAAATATGTTGAAAAAATTAGGAGCCCATAGGATAGCTGTGAGAGGAGATTCAGAGTTATTTATCAGATAGGTGAATGGTGAATACACGGAAAAACACCCCAGGTTAAGAGCATATAGGAATGATGCCATGGATATATTGAAAATTTTCATTGAATACGAATTGGTGTTTGTTCCCAGGAGTCAAAATGTCATTGCAAATGGATTGGCTTGTCTAGCTAGCTCATACCCTAAGACTCCAGCTGACCAACAAATCATCATTCAGACCAAGTTCAGACCTGCAGTGCCAGACAACGAAAAATATTGGCAGGTTTTTGAAGGAGACAAACAGATTGAAGATTTTCTAGTGGGCAGAAATGAGTTTGAAATTTTTGATTCAGACTCAAAATCTGATGACAGCTGCCCAAGTGAGGATCCCCCAGATGAACAAGAAACACCCTGTGACATAGAAATAAATGCCCTTTCTGAAGAAACTAGAAATCCAACCGAAAAATGTGAAAATGCAGATAGTGAAGAAGTAGAAGTGCTGCAGGCCAAAGATAAGAATATACCCAGAGTCCTGGCACCCTTAGAAGACCTGTTTGACTTTTATGATGTAGCAAAAAACCCACTATAGAACATGCAGACTCTGAGGTTGAATAATGCAACATAGGCACTCAAGATAAACCCAAAATTATCAAACTAGCTAAGTCTTTACCTGCAAACATGAAGCAAAAATACATTGACCTGTTTAAAGAATTCATTGATGTGTTTGCATGGAGTTATGAAGACTTAAAGGCCTATGACACAAGCATAATACAGCACAAAATACCCTTGAAGGAAAATCAGAAGCCTTTTAGACAAAAACTCCATAGAATCAATCCGAAACAATTGCCTACAGTGGAAAAAGAGATTAAGAAGATGTATGATGCAGGCATAATATTTCCTGTGAGATTTTCTGATTGGGTATCAAATCTAGTGGCTGTGAGGAAGAAAACAGGGGAGATCAGATTGTGCATAGACTTCAAAAATATTAATAGAGCCTCATTAAAGGACAACTACCCCTTGCCTAGAATGGAACATATCTTACAAAAGGTAGTGGGTTCTATGAGAATATCCCTGCTTGATGGTTTTTCTGGATACAATCAAGTCCTAGTACTCCCAGAAGATCAACTCAAAACAACTTTTACCACCCCATGGGGCACCTTCATGTATGTGAAAATGCCCTTTGGACTGATGAACGCTGGCGCCACTTTCCAGAGAGCAATGGATATAGCTTTTGCAGATGAGGTAGGAAATTTTATTGTCATCTATTTAGATGACATAACAGTCTGCTCCAAGACTGAGGAAGAACACCTAGAACATTTGAGGAAAGTATTTGAAAAATGTAGAAGGTTTGGTCTGTCACTAAATCCTAAAAAGACTGTTTTTGGGCTGCAAGAAGGCAAACTTCTGGGCCACATTATATCTGAGAAGGGAATTAGGATAGACCCACAGAGAGTGGAGGGGATACTACAGATCACACATCCCAAAAAAATCAAAGAATTACAGTCCTTCATTGGGAAAATCAACTTCTTTAGGAGATTTATTCCCAATCTAGTTGAACACCTTAGGAACATGACTAATATGTTGAAGAAGGGTGTGGGAGTGAATTGGACTATGGGAGCTAAAAAATATTTTGAATCTGTGAAACTTTCACTCACACAAGCTCCTGTTCTGTTTAGCCCTGATTTCTCAAAAGATTTTCTGATATTTTCCTTTGCCTCAGAGCACACCATAGCAGCAGTTTTGTTGCAAAAAAACGTAGAGGGTATGGAACAACCAATTGCCTTTTTCAGTAAAGCACTAAGGGATGCACCCTTGAAGTACAACATAATGGAGAAACAGGCTTATGCTCTAGTCAAGGCCTTAAAGGATTTTAGGGTGTACATTTTACATTCCCATACCATTGCTTATGTGCCTAACGTTGTTGTCAAAGATATCTTGTCCCAAGACCCTGATGGGAAAAGGGGCAAGTGGATTGCTGTGATTCTAGAGTATGATCTTGAGATTAAACCCACTAAGCTGATCAAAGGGCAGGGTTTAGCCAAGCTAATGGCTAAATCAAATCTGCAGGTTCTAGACATTAACATGGTGAATGCCTTGGATGAGCAGGAAAGCCTACCTGATCCCACTATAGAAGAGAAATTCCAAAACTCTCCATGGTATTCCGATACCATTTATGTCCTCACCAATCTCAATGCCCCTCCAGAACTGTCAAAAAATAAGGCCAGATTCACAAAACTCAAAGCCATAAACTACTGCAACTTGAATGAAAACTTATATTGGAAAAATCCAAATGGCCTATTGCTGATGTTTGTCTGAAACTGAAGCTGAAAACGTTAAACAAGAATTTCATGCTGGAGAATGTGGAGGCCACCTGAGTTGGAAAGCCACAACAAATAAGATACTCAGGGTTGGTTATTATTGGCCTACTCTTTTTAATGATGTCCATAAAATCATAACTGCTTGCCACAAATGCCAGATCTTTGAAGGAAAAAGAAAACTCCTTCCCCTCCATTTACAACCCATTACAGTTGAGGGTCCTTTCATGCAATGGGGTCTAGATTTTATAGGGGAAATTCATCCAGCCTCTTCAGGACAAAACAAATGGATATTAACATTCACTGATTATTTCACTAAGTGGATAGAGGCCATCCCCACTAGGAATGCCACAGACTCTGTCATTATTAGGTTCCTAGAAGGTCATATCCTCTCTCGGTTTGGTTGTCCAAGGAAAATAATCACCGACAATGCTGCTGCTTTTGGATCCAAGAAAATGGTTGATTTTTGTCACAGGTACCATATCACGCTTGGTCATTCAACGGCCTATTACCCTCAAGGTAATGGCTTGGCTGAATCATCAAATAAGAGCCTAGTGGCAATCATCAAAAGGCTATTAGAAGAGAACAAAAAATCTTGGCACAATAATTTGGTACATGCTTTGTGGGCTGACAGGCTCACTACAAAAAAATCCATTGGCATGTCACCATTCCAGTTAGTCTATGGGACAGAAGCAGTATTTCCTACCAGCCTTGGAGTTCCAGTAATCAAACTTGTCCAGGAGATCCAATCAGAGGAAGACAACATGATAAGAAGGATAAATTAGACAATCCATATTCAGCAAACAAGGGAGGAGGTATATAATAGAGCTGTCAGAGTCTAAGAAAACATAAAAAAGCTATTTGAAAAAAGAACCAAAGCTGCTGATTTCAAAGTTGGTGACAAGGTTATGAAGTGGGACTCAAGAAGAGAGGAAAAAGGTAAACATGGCAAGTTTGACAGCTTGTGGCAAGGTCCATTAATCATCCAAGCCATTATGGGTCCAAATGCATTTTTTCTGCAAGAACTTGATGGTACAGAGCTGTTTGGGGGTCCTGTCAATGGCAGGATGCTCAAGCATTACTTCTGCTAAATTCCAATTTCCAGTTTCATTCTTCATTGTATATTCCATTGCAGTTTATTTCAGGAAAGAGAAAGGTGTTTCAAAAAAAAAAAAAAAGGAGAGAGAAAAAAAAAAGACAGCTGGTCCTAACACGCTCAAAATCTGGACCAGCAAAGAAAAGAAAAATCAACTCTAATATGCCCAAAACCAGAGCTGAAATCAAAGAAAAGAGGTGACTCAAATATGCTCAAAACCTGAGTCACAAAGAAAGAAGGATATTTCAAATTGCAGATTTCATACCTTCACAGTTTTTTTTGCAGTTTTTTACAAGTCTTCACTCCAGCAAGTCAGACAGTCTAATCTTGGCTTGGCTGTTTTTCAATTTCCTGTCTTAGAATGTAGGAGAAGAAACCTGCTGGACATTCTAATCCTAGCAAGTAGTAGTGTAGGTAGAGAAACATATGAGACCAACAGTCTAATCTGGTCTCATGGAGCAATAAGGGTAGAACTAGAATAGGTTTATTTTCTTGTTTGTAAATAAAATGATGTAAAGGGTCTGCTAGCTCAAATGCACCCTGAAGGGAAAGTGGTTAGGATTGTAGTGAGGGTAGGTATACTAGTTGGGAAAATGTTTCTGCTGATGCAACATATTCATATTGTGGCAGTTGATCAAAGAAAGGGATGTGCCAAGCAGCAGGCAACTGGCCTACTCCAAAGATCATTTCTGGTTTCTTGCCTCCTTCAAGAAGAAGTCATCCCCATGTGGAGCCACTATTAGCCCCCCTATGAAATTCTTGACAAGCAAGCTGGGGGCTAGATCATTTTGGAGACCTTCAAGGAATGCATCTCCCCTGAAGACACATCATCCTTGAAGTCTCTCTGTTCTTTTCCTTATACAAGTCCCCTCTACTGGTTCCTTCCCCTTAGGCCTGCATTTACCCCTTGTACCCCTACAAAATGCCCCTTTATCCCCCTTTTCTTCCTTTTGTCAAAGTGCCTTTGTTCCCCTCTACTTCCCCTATTAACCCTCTAAACCCCTCCAAAATCCCCTTTGTTTCTTACCCTTACCCTTGTCTCACCAAAATCCCCCTTATTCCTTCTATCGTTACCCTCCCATAGCTTTAAAATCCATTAAAATGGGTTAAAAACCCACTTCCGACCTTATAATAGGCCTACGCCCCCTTCTCCGCTAACCCCGTGCCTTTTTTCTCCATATAACCTAGCACCGCGACCAAAGCACTTACCCTTGCGGAGGCTTTTCTCTATCCGTAGGGTCAAACCATGGTACCCCCGTAGTTGACTCCTCGAGATGTGGGAAGACCCAATCGAACGGCTGTTATTCACTGCGGGGGGTCGACTCCAAGTCCTTATGTCTGTACACCTTGGTCCCCCGCATTTCATCTCCGCTGTCCGTTTAAAGCCAGATCTAACGGTCTGCAGTTAATCCATATCGGGCGCGATCTCGACCGTCGATTTGTACAGATCGGACGGTGCGGAATCCGCCCGCCTCGGTGGTCCCCGCCCGCTTTCACTGTTCAGAAACCACGCTGCATCTCCACCGTCCGTTTGCCTACCAGATCAACAGCCCAGAGTGTACCCGCCGATTGTGGTCCCCGCCCCGCGCCATACCATAAAACAACCTGGTTTATTTCGCACCGCCTTTGGGTGAAGGGCAGTTTTTCCCCAATCGCTAGTGATTCCATACATCGCGCAACAGGCGTCCTCCTGTACGATTCAAAAACCACTTTTCTCACCTGTTAAAGTCGTCCATCGCGCATTATTGTTCGGACACGGATGCCCAGCGAAATTGCCGAATACCGTCTGATCTGGAGCAGCCCATCCGAAGGCTATCGCTCGACGAAGATGCACGATGGATAATGAAGTTGCACGTGTGATAGTCCATGTCCTGGCCCGCCGTCCGTCATCCTCTGGTGTTGGTCTCCGCCATGATCGATGGTCCAGATTTTTTCACCCACCGCTGACTTTTCCACTGTCCCCGGTCCCACCACATCATCTCCACGTGCATCCTCCATACATATTCCCATTCCATTGGATATAATTGGTTCATTTGCATGTTTTTTCATGTTTTTCATCCGTTCTTCGCTCTGTAGACCGCCAACCTCTACCAGAGCGATTTTCATCATTTCCGCACAAATTTCTCCTCCATTTCGCCTGCATGGCCATTTCCTCCATCCGCACTACATCCATTTCCCCCGTCCATGATTTTCTTCGCAGGTTTCGTGTTTTTGCAGGGTTATCAGAGGCAGAAAACCGCCATGATGCATACGTACCTCTTCAATGGCGTGTTGTGCAGACAGAGAGCTGATATGGGAGCTGGTACTCCAGTGAAATGTCAAGAAAGGTGGCGGAGGTATAAATTTCATCAAAGGACAGGTTTTGAAAATCCGCAACCCTATCCGGTGCCATTAAAGCCCAGATCTTGCAGAATCGAAACATTTATGGAGCAGTAGAAAAACCAGCTTATGATTATAGTTTTCAGTGCTCAGGACTGAAGATTTGGATCCATAATGCAGCATTTTCAGAGGAAAAGTACCAGATTCAAAACCCCGAAGGTTAATCAGAAGTTTAATGCACGAGAGATCGTACCACCAGGGTTTCTACAGCAGAATGTTTTCCTCCATCAAAGGACAAAGTGCCCATGCAATTTTTATTATACATCGTGTTCTTGAAGTTTCTTACTCGACAGCAGTCCTACATGATCAAAAGCATTGGTGATTCAAGTAGGGCAGACCTCACTGTTTCTTATTTTATTTTTGTTATTGTACTAATAAGTACCACAGTACTGCAGTCAGAACACCTAAGCCATACCAGAGATAAATGCAGAGATTTAAAACAGATTGAGGCTTCGACCCTCTTTTCTTCCTGTGTTTAATGTTACATTTAGTGTTCACCTACCTCCTCAGTCGATCTTCTGTTCATCCTCTGCTATAAAACGCAGAAGGAAATCATTGTAATGGTTGTTGGTGAGATATCAGAGAAATGCAAGCATTTTCCTCTTGAGACAAGTTCTCTGTGTAATATTGTAAGATAGGCTGAGATTTGATGTATTCAGACTGAATGTTAAAACTGTGGGCATTGATGTACCTAATTGGTGTTGTTTTTAATATGACAAGCACATTTCTTTGGATCCTGATCTAAAGCAGCTGGTGATGTTTGCTTATCTCTATGTTTGATTCCATTTCATTCCATTTCAACAGGCTCGCATCAGAAGTTTGGCATAAGATTTACCCCTGATAGGTACCTTATGTTGCTTCTCTCCCAACCTTTTATGTTTTCTTCTTATATGTGCATCTGAATATTGATTTCAATTGGTTTAAACATTGTAGTGGATGTTATTGCCTGCTTTCTGATGTATGAATTAGTGAAATCTATGTTTAGATGTTCTTGTTAGGATTTAGTTGGATGAGTTGAGAACACTGGGAGGTCTAGAATCCTGTCTCTGCCTCACTAGGATCTTTCCATCTCAATTAAGCCTTTCTAAGATCCCTTGTCCTGCCTCTGATTTTTTCCAAGCAGGTCTGGAGTTAAATGACCTCTAACCTGATCTATAGACAGAATTGGATGGTTCCCCTCTTTTCATTTTCAGTCCTTAATGTCCCATTTCACCAATCATCTTTAAGATCCAGGTGCTCTAGATGACTAGCCCAACTGAAAGCTTACACATTGAACACAAGTAAATCCTTTCTTGACTCCATAGCCCAATGGCCTTGATGTTCCCTGAGTTATCTATCTTTGCCTAGTTTTCTCTTTGCTCATCCTTGTCTTATATTGGACCCTTCTTTCCTGATTCCCAACAACCAAACCAACAATCAAACAAACAAACCATGTGCCTATAACTAGCCTAAAATCATAACTTAGAGCCTCAAATACATGCACTTTGACTCATATAGAGAGATCCCTCTCTGGACCTAGGAGGGCTAGATCCTAAGGTCTGAAAGTGGTTCTATGTTGTCTCATCTTTTGGTCTTGTCAACCTGGCCAAAACATGGGAACCCCACCAAAAAGATTGAACAACAACTGTCCATGAATTGAATAGCAGAAAATGAAAACACAATAAATGGTTGTTCAATTTGGTTGAACCATGGTCGTTCAAAGATTGAACAACAGTTGTTCTCGAATTGAACAACAAAAATAAAAAACACCAACGAATAGCTATTCATTTCGACTGAACAGCAGCCATTCAAAGATTGAACAACAGTTGTTCATAAATTGAACAACAAACATAAAAATGGCTCTTCAATTTTGGTTGAATCAACAGTCATTCAAAGACTGAACAGTAGCTGTTCAGGAATTTAACAACAAAAATAAAAGCACCGCAAGTGGCTGTTCAATTGAGCGGCATCCATTTAGAGATTGAAAAACAGTTGTCTAAGAATTGAACAACAAAAAGAAAAACATAGCCAATGGCTGTTCTATTCGACTGAACAATAGCCATTCAAATATTGAAAAACAACTGTCCACGAATTGAACAGCAAAAATAAAAAACACAGCAAATGGACAGATGTTCAATTCGATTGAAAAACAGTCGTTCAAAGATAGAACAACATTTGTTCTTGAATTGAACAACAATAAAAACACAATCTTACAAGGAAAATAAATTGCAAATGTGAAGAATGTACAACAATGCAAGATAATTATATACATTATTTACAAGTGATGCTGGCAAACCTCTCATGTACTTGATTTTGTGGGGTTATCACCCCCTTGCACCACAACTTGGATGGTGGGATCATTTTGTACCTGTTGACAAAAAGATTCTTTCATGAGAGGTTTGTTATAGAGGCATACTCTGTGTCTGTTAACTCGAAATGTTGAACCAAACCCATATGTGGAGGTCAAGGTGAGGGTACCATTGCTATATACTTCCTGAATCTCATATGGACCGAGCCACCTTATTTGCAGTTTTCCGGGAAAGTCTTGGAATCTGGAGTCATAGAGGAGTGCCCAATCTCCTTTTTGAAATATATTCTTCTTTATTAGGTTGTCGTGCCACTTGGCTCGCTGTTTTTGGATGATTTTTATGCGTTGCAGGGCTAGCAGTCGAATTTCGTCAAGTTCATTTATTTGTTGGAGTCTCTTAGCTTGAGCTTCTGTTAAGTCCAATCCCACTTCCTGGGTTCTTCCCAAAGTTTTAATTTTGAATTCAATAGGGAAGATAGGTTCTCTCCCAAATACTATCTGATATAGTGAATATCCAATGGTATTTCACTAGGTTGTTCGATAATCCCATAAGGCTTCTGGTAGTCTTGTGGTCCAGTCTCGGTGGTGTGTTACTACCAGCTTGGTAAGGATTGCCTTGAGGACTTTGTTGGTGCTTTCGACTTGTCCATTGGCCTGCGGGTTGTAAGGAGACGTAACTTTGTGGATGATATGGTGATTTCTTAAGGTAGATGTGATCTTATTGCCTGTGAATTGTGCCCCCCATCGGTTATCACTTCCCTTGGCAAGCCGTATCTCATGAATAGTTCAAAGAGAAACTTAATTACTGATTCTTCTGTGGCTCTTGACAAGGCCACTGCTTCTACCCATTTGGTGACATAATCTGTGGCAACTATGTGGGATTTCTAGTTTGATTGTGGGTTGAATGGCCCAATGAATTCCAACACCCACTGTTCAAATGGTTCCACCACCAATTGTGGTTGTAGTGGCATTTCATCAGCTTGGTCTAGCGGCCTATTCTTTGGAAGCTATCACAGGCCTGGACATACTTCTTTGCATCCTTGAAAATCGTAGGCCAATAATAGCCTAATTGCAACACTTTATGCCCTGTCTGTTGTTCTGCGAAATGGGCACCACAAGGTTCATCGTGACAAACTCGTAAGATTTCATAGATTTCGTCTTCCCTTATGCATCTGCGTATGTGCATATCGACCCCTGTATGGAATAGGTATCCTCCAATCCAAGAGAATCTTGCACTGTGCTGTACAATCAATTTTTTTTCTCTCAATGTTAAGTGTCTGGGTAGCTTTCCCACTACCAGATAATTTTCCACATCTGCATACCATGGTGTTTTGACCGCTACAACAAACAGGTGTTCGTCAAGGAATTTATCGTCAACTGTTAGCATGTCGTCTATCTTGGGGACTCTGGATAGGAAGTTTATGACCATGTTTTCCTTCCCTCGATGGTCTTTGATCGTTATATCGAATTCCTGAAACAAGAGTAACCAACGAGTTATTCTCCCATTCGTGATTGGTTTATTATCTAAATATCTAATAGCAAAGTGGTCAGTATATAGGAACACTTGATATCTGGTTATATAGTGCTTGAATTTATTGATAGCATAAATGACAGCCAGGAATTATTTTTCAGTCACTGTATAATATAATTCGGCAGGAGTAAGGTTTTTGCTGATATAATAAATATCGTAAGGCTTTCGGTCTTATTCTTGGCCAAGGACTGATCCTATTGCTGTATCAGATGCATCGGAAGAGATGTGAAAGGGAAGTTTTCAGTTAGGACCTCGCAGGATTGGTGTTGTTGAGACCAGCCTCTTTAAGTATGTAAAAGCGGTGTCACATTTGTCAGTCCAATGGAATTCAACATTCCCAGCCAATGCATATAGAGGTGTAGCTATCTGTGAGAAATTTTTTATGAATCTGCGATAATATCTTGCATATCCCATAAAACTACGCACCTCTGTTTGTGTACAAGGTGTGGCCAATAGAAGGATTACCTCTATTTTAGCCGGATCTACCTATATTCCAGCTGCAGAAATGTAGTGACCTAGGATTACCCCCTCAATCATCATCATCTGGCACTTTTAGTTGCTTAGACATAGTCTAGTAGAAATACATCATTCTGATACTTTTTCTAGCATTTCTAGAGCTTGATCAAAGTCTTCTCCATAGGGTGTAAAATCATCCATATAGATTTCAAGTCCTTCATTTATTAAGTCAGAAAAAATGATAATTATGGCTCTCTGAAATGTTGCTGGGGCATTACATAATCCAAATGGTAAAACTCTGTAATCGAAAGTGCGCCACGGGCAAGTAAAAGTTGTCTTATCTCAGTCTTCGGGAGCTATTTGGATTTGATTGTATCCATTGAATCCGTCAAGAAAGGAGAAGAACCATTTCCCAGCCAATGTATCAAGGAATTGGTCAATGAAGGGGAGGGGGAAATGGTCTTTCTTCGTTGCCTTATTTAATTCTCTGTAATCTACGTAGATTCTCCACTTCCCATTCTTTTTAGGGACGAATACCAGAGGGGAGACCCATTTGCTATCTAAAATAGGAAATTTACATCTAACAGTTTTTGCAGCTCCTCTTTTACAATCTCTTTTCAGTGTGGGTTTAATATTCATTGGGGTTTTCTAACGGGGCATGTTTCCCTATCGGTATAGATGTGGTGCATGCATAGTTGTGGATCCAAACCCTTCATGTCTTGGTAGTCCCATGCAGATGCACCTTGGTGCTTCCAGAGGACTTTTATGAGTTTATGTTTTTGGTTGTCATCCAAACTGCCATTAATATTCAGAACCTTTCCTAGATCGATCTCAATAGGTATGCTCTTACAAATAGTGGTTGTGGAGATATGTTGAGTCTCGAAGTCTGTCACAGGATCCTCTTGATCTTCATGTTTGGGGACTGTTTTCAACATTTGGCATTTCAGATTTTCAGGTGTGGATGACTGATTCATAAAATTATTGATTACATCATCTTCAGTTTGATCCTTGAATTCGAGAGCTTCTACTAGTGTCAGAGGTGGATGGATGTTTTGCTCCCAATATGTATTTGGATGTTTGTGAATTTTTACCATGGGCAGACTTGGTTTGGCAGGTGGATAAATAATGATATTTTTTATAGAGTCTCCTCTAGTGATAGTCATGCTAGTTGCTCGACAGCCTATGTAAGCATCTGCTGTGGCCAGCCAAGGTCACCCAAGAATCAATGGGTGCCCTTCCATCCTATTTTTTGGATTAATGACTAAAAAATCAGTTGGGTATTCCCATGAGTCCACAGAGACCATGATGTCTTGCACTATACCTTCTGGTCTGATAACAGATCTGCCAGCTAGTTCCAAAAGTGTGGCCGTAGGTTCTAAAGATGATATGCCCAGTTTTTAGCAGGCTCCAGTAGTTATGATGTTAATGGATGCCCCCAGGTCAACCAATGTGTTTTGAAATGAGTGACCAGATATTTCCACAATTACAATGGGGTTTCCTAGGTCTTCATATTTCACAGGTGTTCCCTACCTAAAAACAAGTCAGATAGCATTCTTGAATTTTGTTTTTCCACATAATTCTTTGATTGTCTTTTCCTAGATGGGAATGTCTTGGATGGCCTGGAGAAGAGGAATTTTGATACAAAGGTTTCTTAATTCCCCCAGGATGTCGAAATCTAGAGTGATTATAGGCCTGGGTAGATTTAATCTTTCCGAAAATGGAGGCAGAGTCACCCTAAGTTCTTCAGGTCTTTGTTGATCAATTGTTTCCTTATCTTTACATGTTTTTGTTATATTCGGTAAGCTAGGTTCTATTGAGGTTTCAACTTGGGACTGAGGTGGAGTTGTGGCTTCTATAGGTAAGATGGTACATCTTGATCTTGATCTTAACCTTAATTTTTTGCACTGTTTATGTTCGGCATTGGGTTTTGTATTTTCTACGATCTGAATTAGTTGAATTGGTCTGTTATTGGGATTAGGATTGGGTTGGGCTGGAAATTGAGGGCGTATGGAAGGATGCTGGTTATGTTGAACTGGGTAGGTAGATGGAAATGTAGGTTAATTTTGGGTCCCTACTCTTATCGGCAGATTGGTCATTCCCATGGGTCGCTGCCAATTCAAATTGGTGTTTTGAGTAGGGGTGTTTGGCCATTATCTTTGATATGGGACATTCTCCCAATAAGGGGGAGAGCAAGGAAATTTCTGCCAATTACTCCTTGGTGGAGGTTGTGTAGGCCAAGGTGGCATAGGAAACGCTTGGTTTGGCCAAGTTGGGAAGGGGTTTTGAGTCTGCCAAGTTGTTGCAGGCTTTTGCTTGCTAAACTGTGGTGACATAAAGTATTGAGGCAGGTCTTGTGGTATGCCAGGTCATGCTTGCCATTTTTTATGTCGATTCATTAAATAGGCTAGCTCTATTTCTTCTTCTGCTTCCTTGTAGATGGCTTTCAGCCCAATAAGTGAAGGACATTGGTCTGTGGTATGATCCTTAGTACAGATAGCACAATTCTGCACCATGTCTAAAGGACATTCCCTCTAGTTGTGCTTCTTCTGACATCTTGGGAAAAATATGGCTAGGTTTTGTTATGCTATAGCTTGTTTCTGTTTGGCTTGTAAAACATCAAATTGTGTTGTCAAAGTACCCAGGATGTCAGTTTTAAAATTTTCTAGAAGATTTCCAAATTCTGCTCTGGTTACATTGCCATTGGTCTGCTTAAGGTCTTTCTTCATAGAATCACGGCCAACAGGTCTATTGCGTGAGCTACCCTGGGAGCATCTTATACATAAGGAAATAATCTCCTCGTATTCTTCCTAGTAAATATCTCCCTTCCCCATTATGTTAAGCATCTCAACCCATTATTCCTTCATCCGTTTAAGCATCTTGGCTTTTAAAATGTCCTTGGACAGTGTGGTATATGGGGATCTTTGTAAATTGTATTGAAATATTTCTACATATTCCTCTAATGTTTCGTTGTCTTTTGCAGACATGTTGAAGATTTCATCTTTTAGATCTCGTGTTCGACAATAGTCTTGGTATTTGGTAAGAAAAATATTCTTCATTTGGTCCCAGTTGTTTATAGTTCCCCCTCCTAATCCCATGAACCAGCGGAGCGTAGTTCCTTTTAAGGTAGAGGGAAATAGTTTTGGTTTCTAGGGATCGGTGGTGTATTCATATCCTCTGCATAAGACATTAAATTCAAATAGGAATGCATCAGGATCTTCTATGGTTAATCCATGAAAGGTGGGGATGTTGTGCAAGGGAATGGCTTTCATAATGGCATTGGCAGCATGATCAACAATAGGGTATTCTAATGTTCATTTCTACCTCTGATTCTGATTTTGATTATTTTCCGTCTGATCAAAGAGGTGCCAGAAATCTTTGGGAACTTCTTGATCTGGAGGAGTGATTATAATAAGCTTGGGAGGTGAATGCGGTGGGGGTTTTACAACACTTCCATGATCTAGGATCCTAAGTACTTCTGTTTTGATCACTTCTTTAGGGGACTTAGGTTCTGATATTACTATGTGAATTCCTCCACTAGTTTCTCCCCCTCCTTCTTATAGGTTCCAATATCCTCCCTCTTTTCAAGGGTCAATGCCTATATGAATTACAGTCTGCAGGCTTTGCTCAGACCTCTCTGTCTTGCAATGAATCTTGGAGTAGGCTACAGATGGTGAGGCTGCCGCCTGAGGGAGTGTATTAGGACTTTGAATGGAAATAGTTATGGGTCCTATAGATGCCTGAGATTCAACTTTCTTAATGATTTCGTCTATATATGTTGTTCTTCCAAGGATCACCGGTCCTTTGGATTGTGAGGATGGTTGTGAATGATTTTGGATTGTTTCTATCTTTTTCTTCCTAGACATAATACAAGATTGCCTATCCTACAGTTCTTTGCATGACTTGCTGGTAAGTAGGCTAGAGGGCAAGCATGTTGCTTGCCACTACGCAGGTTCTTACCTGTCGTTTTCAATACCCAATTCTTCACAGCAATGGAGAAATATGAATAAAGGAGATGGCTCTTAACACTCTCCCCGGCAACGGTGCCAAAATGTTGGTGTTCAAAGAGGTGGCTTATTATTAAAAACTCTAGTGCTTTCTCATTTAATTATCAACCCAGGGTAAGTCTTCTTATTTCAAGGGTGTCGCCACAATATATGCAAGTCAGGTCATCTAATAGTTACTCCTTGTCACTTATGAGGAATAATTTGCTAACTTCCTAAGTTTTCTTATCCTACGAGGGGTGGCTTGGATTAGTTTTTAAGCTAAGATTGAGCAGCAAGATTGAGAAACTATCTAATTGAATTAAACAACAGTCTAAATGAACTAAATAACAATCTAGAGAAATCAGGCAACAATTGAATTGAATTAAACAACGGCCTAAATAAATTGAACAACAATGAAATTGAATGGAACAGTAGTCTAACTAAGTTGAACATTAATGGAATTGAATTGAATCAGCAGTCTAGCTAACTGAGCAGTAATGGAACAACAGTATAACTAGCTGAGTAGTAATGGAACGATAATATAACTAACTGAGCAGTAATGGAATAGCAGTACAACTGAAGCGATTTAAATAAATCGTATAGTAATTATTTAAGTAATTTTGCAATGGAATTCTCTTTATGACTTAATTAATCAACATTGATCAACGGTTGAATGCTTTTTTATGCTAAAATAAGAGTGCAATTCATAAATACAGATAACATCGAAATCAACTTATTCTATGATCTGTAACTCAAACGCAATGGTATTAAAAGAATTGGAACTATCTACTGATAATGAAATATTTCCATAAGTCGGAAAATACGATTGCGATTGTCCTAATTCAAGAATGTGATTTCTAACAATCTTGAAGAAAGAGAACTTTAACTTTATTGAATGGAAATATACTTTACAATTGCATCAGATACTTAAGCATTGGTTTTGAAACTACACAGAGTATGAAAACTTGCGTGGAACTTCCAGAGGTTGGGCCCAGACCACCAGAAGCCCTGGCGTAGTGAAAACTTCAAAAAATTATTGTTCAAAGCTCTATATTACATGCAGTGATGTTACAAAAAGACAATTAGACAGATTGTTTCTGATGCGTCGATTACAGAATGAATTTCCTATCCTTTCTCTGACTCCCCTTCTCGTCCGTCCTTCGCCCTTTTAAAGGCAATTTCAAAAATGTGAAAGTATTTCCCAAATGATAGCCCGCTGCGCGTGGCTGTCATTTGAGTTCTTGGACTCTAATTCGTCTATCTACCTTTTTCCGGCCACTGGGAGTTACCGGGATCTCATATGTTTGCATCCGTTGGTTAGCTTTTGTTTCCTATTGGTCCAGCCATTTTTCCTTCCTACATGTGGAGATAAGAGAGGTCAATTTTCTATTACAAAAACATCATTTTCATCATTAGTATAATTGTTCTCATTTTCATAATCTTTTATTCTCTTTATTGTTAACATGAAGAGGAATTCCCCCGAAATTATAACAAAATTTGAAGTACTTACAGGGTGAGAACATACCTTAATTTCGGCCCAACAATGTGTTCATCTTCAAACCAAGTTTTGTGTTCATCATGTATGTATAAATGTACTTATTGCACTCAAGGCTTTAGAAATTCTCTCCTTTTGAGATGGTTGATTAATATAATGTTTTTATACCTTGACTTTTCCATTATAAGACTTTCAAGATATCTAAATTTCTACGTGATTTTGTTGCATTCAATTTTTAAATTAGAACAAATCCATGCTTTTGTATTGATCTATCATCACTTTTTGGTTATCCTCAGGCATCAAGTATCAATAATCGGTGAATTTCCTATAGCGCTACCACTGCGTCACTCTACATTCATCTACACTTCTATCAGCATGTCTTTGCACCCTTTTGGTGCAATTGGTAGTTATAAAATTGGATGCATTAGGGGTATATTTGTTCATGAAAAGGTGGTATGGAAGGGATTTTTGCATGGCCAAATATAGAATTGATAGAATTTCTTTCATTCTTATATCCTACTAGGCAGTGTGGAATTTAGAGAAATGATTCACTGGGTATGCTAAGAATTCATATGTCGTTGTCCTGCTTCTTATTTAGGAGGGTAAGAATATTTTTTTGTGGGTGATTTTTGTTGATGGAAGGATTTGGGTATTGACAAAATTCCAGTTATGGGGATTTAGCTACTCAAATTAGAGCGTTATTTGAGGGATTTTGTAGGGAATTTTATGTTGAAGATAGCCTATTATACTCAATATGGATTCTACTGAAGTGCCCCAACAGAAGAAATCAGATAAAAATCTTGCAATACTTCCCCCAGGATTGGTCGATAAGAAAAATGGTGCTACAAAGAAGCATGTTAGAGAAATAACTTCCAGGTTCATATCTAAATCCATCTATTTTTCATCATCTTTTTTTTCTAGTGTTTCTTCCTCTATTACAAAGAGCCAATCTCAAAAACCTACGCAGACAAGTCCTAAACCTGACCAGAGGAGACATCCATCTCCACAACCTCACAATAGGTTTGATCCCAGAGTATCAATTATCGCTATTGCATTGGAGAACAAGTAGCCATATAGAATCTATCCTAGCCGACCGTAAGGTAAAGCTCATCCCAAATGCTAAATTCATTTATTACACTTCGGTTCTAGTGTCATTATTTTGAATGTAGTGGAAATCTACATTTAGGGTCAATTCATGTTATTCTGATAAATTATTTGTGAGGTTATCTAAGGATTTTATGCAATGTTGAGGTTGATTTCAAATATTTTTGGAATGAAATTTTCCATATGTTTAAATACCCAACTGTTATTATATCAAGGATTTGCTTTCATATGCATATAATAACTTAAGTCATATTATGGATTCAATCCGTGGTTGGTAATGGCTTTCAACGAGGTTACTATATGATTGTCTTTCTGAAATAAGTTTGTAACCATGAGCATGTTTTTTCATTTTGGCAGAGCAGGTTTGTGAAGTGGAGCTATATGGAAAAATGGAGGCATTGAAGGCTATAATGGGTCTAGTTATGGGTTGCACAGAACCTCAAGTCACTCAATATCCTCAGTCTCAAATTGTGAATGTTGTAAGGGAGCGAGGGCAAGTTGTAAGTGACAATGAGCACTCGAAGAGACCATTACCTTAGAATGTCAATGGAGAAGTGGGTCATCATTCCATGGGCCATCATTCAATGAGAAATAAATATACTACTAGCCCTACTTCTATTTATGCTCCTCTTCTTGCCTCCTCCCCTTCATCCTCATTGCTTATAACGTTTAAAGGGGAGGATGTGTTGTTGTATGTGTAGGAATTTATAGGGTAAGTCCCTTAGATAAAACACCAAAGGTCACCACTCACAAATAGACCACAAATCAGTACACTAGTATATCATGTGGTTAAAACCATCGAAGAGGGAAACAATCCATGGCCTGAGCCAACATGGCCACTTCAGGTAATTTATTAATATAAAAAGAAAATTTACATAAGATTCTCTCATAAACGGTTACCAGAAAAATGACTAACCATGCTCTTTAAATTGAGATCATGGACCAATCGGGTGTTAATACACAGATCAAGTGTCGGTAATCTTGAGGAGAGAGTGAATCGTCAAGTCACTACATATCGTGACTGTCATATTATAAGTTACAAATGTACATAATAAAGAAACACACTTCACCTAACTCTACACTAGACCAAGTTATACTTAACTATTTCCTATGTGTCGGAATATCCTAACATCCCCCCTTAAGAAAAACTTGGGATAGGATTGAAGGATTTACAAAGGTGACACAAAAGGAGACTATTTCCTATGTGTCGAAATATCCTAACATCCTCCCTTAAGAACAACTTGGGATAAGATTAAAGGACTTACAAATGTGACACAATAGGATAAGGAAGGAGGCATTACAGCCTATCCCCCCTTAATGATAACTTTTCTGAAATCCAATAATATATCGAAGTTTGGTAAACTTCACTTCTGTGAAAGCCTTTGTAAAGATATCAGTGACTTGATCATTGGTTGAACAATACTGAACTTAAAGAACACGGTCATGAATGAGCTTTCTGATGAAGTGTATATGAAGCTCAATGTGTTTCATACGTTGATGTTGAACTGGATCTTTGCATATCTGAATGGCACTCTGATTATCACACCAAAGTTTAGTTGGATGTTGCTAATGAAGACAAAACTCAGACAAGATCTGACAAAGCCACATGGCTTCCTTGCTGGCTTCTGTTGGGGCCCTTGTTTTTGTTTAAGTTTTGAACTTTTGGCCAAGACATTTTGAACTTTGACTCTTTTCGAGTTGCGGAATAAATACACATAGCAACCGCGACCGCGCCGCAGTGACCAGGAGTTGCGGAGCTACCAAGGTGGCGCGGAAGCATTTGATAACTGGAGATCGAGCAGAGATAAGTGCAGATGAAAGAAACACAGCAGAAAACAGAAAGTAGAACACGCAGACATCAGAAGAGAAGCTGGGAAAAGCCAGAGTGAAGACACAGAGAAGCTGCCAGTCGCGAGGAGCGGGTGAATAAAAGGCGATCACCCGGCTGATAAGAGAAGTTGTTGTTGTGTTGAAGGTTGAAGGGATACGAGAGAAGTCGCGAGGATTAAGACAGGGAAGGACACGCAGAGCAGCTGCGGAAGAATCATGCTTGTTCTTCCTATGGTTTCGTACTTTCTATGTTCTCCCTTTATGTTCTAAAATCCATCTATATCAGACTTGTGAGTTATCAGAGAAGAAAGCTATGTAATCATGTGTTCGGCCAGAAGAATAATATAAGAGAAGATTTCTGTCTCAATAAGTTGTTCATGTGCTGTAATGTGTTTACACTGATTTAAAATTTTAAGTTGCGACTATCTGAATGCTTAGTAAGTGATCTTGCATGTGTAATTTGGTATATGTAATGGATGCACTTTCTTTCTTTGGTTGCGGGTTTATTCCTTACCAGTGATCTCATCTCCTTATGCATGTGGTCGCGGCACGCCTCGGGTGAGACGCACTGCTCTCCAAGAGCGGGGTGAAAATGCCGGCGTGTTCCTAGACTACACCGGACCCCTTGTTGGCCACAACCCTTGAACCTGGGTCTTGTCCGCGAGACCTGACTTTTCGCCAACAAATGGTTCCGTTGCCGGGACCTGCATGTTCTAAGGGGATCTAGATCATGGTCTCGAGGATTTTTGAAGGAGCAATATGGTGATGGTGGGATGATCACCTTGACCATTTCATTACTCAGCAAGCAGAGCTGATCAAGAAAAAGGAGGCGGCGATCAGGGAGCTTGTTCTTTTCTCTGACTCAGCTAGTGATACGTACGAAATTTTCTGGGGAAGGTTCCCTACTGACCTTTACAATTGGTTGCGAAGGTTACGAGCGACGGTGCCCCAAGAAGGCTCGCGGAAGATAAACCGCAGGTGGGCGCACGAAGACCTAGTAGCACTGCATCGGGTAGACACTGAACTAACCCGCGCGGTGGATTTTTGGGTAAGGACCACGTTGGAAGGATACACGGTGGAGTTTGCTGCTGAGTGCTATCAGTCCTTCTCGAAAGCTGAGGCTATCTTCCACTCAGGGCTAAGGGGGAAGCTATTAAAGGAGATTCCGCTGTGGATCAAAGCCCTGATGGCGGACGAAGGGTTGATTGAATTCCACAAAACGAGTATGGAAGCGTAAACCACCCGTACTGGGGGAAGGATTGAGGGGACCGATGCTGTGTAGACTGTGAGAGTGGGGAGCGGGGGATGGACGTTGAAGCCGCATGCAAGTTGCGGGAGTCACGTGCACATCGGCGGGCACATATCGCCGATAGGTGGCGAAGAAGGGTAATGAGAGATTTGAAGAGAAGGGAAATCGAGAGGAGAAATCAGAAGGAGGTGCCTCAGAAGACAAGAACCATGGGTTTGGATACCCAGACAGGAGACGGGATGGCAGCGGACGTACAGTGGGTGCATGGGAGCCCAGCGACGCGAGAAAGAGAAGTAACGACTAGCGAAGATAATGGAAAGATGCAGCCCGAAGAAAGCTCTGATGACGAATGGCACAACGTGATGCAGCAGATGTTCCAGGATCAGACGCCACCCACCCCTCCAGGCAGCCCTACGTCCCGCTTTCCGCATAGCCAGGATCCCGACCTTCCCCTGGTACTTTATCAACCTTTAAGAAATATTTTTATTTAGTTACAAGCATTAAGTCAGTCATATAGTAGTTCAACGGCGTCGGTAACACCCGGTAGCAGCAGCGTTACTAGTAGTAGTATTTTCCCTAGTGGGACCGTTACGCAACCAGGACCCGAAGGTTTTATCCTGGTTAATTCTCCGCAAGTACACATGGCTGGATCTTTCACCCGGTACCCAGAGTTCGCTGGCCGGGGAAATGACGACGTAGAACAACACTGGTATCTGTGCGAAGCCATCTGGAGGGCTCGACAGACGCCGGATGCAGGGAAGTTAATAGAGTTCCAAACCACGCTCAGAGAGAGAGCTCTGCGTTGGTTCATCAAGTGGTCCGAGGCGCACCCCAACCCTGTAATCGCGGACGTGAAGCGGGATTTTGTCCGTGAATTCAAGCTCCCCCAGACAGACCAGCAGGGCATCTCAGAGCTGTGGGAAATTAAGCAGAAGGAAGGAGAAACCGCGTGGGAGTTGATGCGGCAATTCAAAGACGCGATCGGGAAACTCAGTTACCCGATCGATCCAAACCACCAGAGGGACTGGTTCATCAAGGCTCTGCTTCCCTTGACACGAACCCCTCTCACACAGCAGAATATTGATAATCTGCAGGACGCTTTGGAGCAGGCCATGAATATTGAAGCCATGGCGGGATACCCCCAGGAATACAGGGGGGGGATGGGCCCGCAAGACCCTTCTCTGATAGGGTTGCAACATCAGATCGCCAGCTTGAATGAAAAGCTCAAGGAAATTTAGCCAGCGAGACCAGCGCGACCGAATGTTTGGTGTACTCATTGCCTGGTCGAGGGACACGTCGCAATCGAATGTCCTCGGTTGCGCGGCGCAGGAGTTGGGCCCTCAGTTGCAGCAATTCAGGGGGGTCCACCACCAGGGGGTGGCGCGGCGATGAACCCGCAGGGAGTCTACCAGCCGCAACAGACCTTTGCGGGGTTCCCACCGCAACCGGGGTCTTCCACCACAGAGTACTGTGAGATTTGTCGGACGATGGGGCATCCTCCTCGGATGTGCCCGATATTACAGAAGTACTCCACGGTGCCGAATAATGTATACTGCGAATTCTGTGTGTCTACGACTCACAATACTGAGCAGTGCAGGGCGCTTGACGCTCTTGCGGATCGATTGGATCGTCCCTCGTACAGGGTGAACGAGGCCCCAAGGGGAAGAGGTGGCGGCATGCGGGGAGGCCGCACAGGAGGACGCGGTCCGGTAAAGTGCTACAACTGTGACGAGGAGGGTCATGTGGCTCGAGAATGTCCCCTTCCGCGACGACCCTGGTGTTCCCAGTGCCGGGTCAATGCCCATGCTACAGAAGACTGTCCGGAGCTCATCAAGAAGTGGGAAGAACGGGTGAGGCAGAGGGGAGCGAATCTGATAAACTCAGAACCGCGCAGCACCGCAACCCCTGACATGCAGAACGTTGCGATAGTAACTCGGGGTGGAAAGAAGACTGGAGACGATGCCCATGAGAAGGAGCCAGCACGAGTGGTTCGGCCGGCATCCCCAAAGAAGTTGATCAGGCCCAACGTCCAGAAGAAGTATTTTCAGGAGGCAGTTGAGGCATTCGCCCAGCTGCGGAACGAGGGAGGGCTGTAGGAGCCCTGGCGGCCGGAATCCGGTGCGCAGAACGCCGCAGATGCTGTGGTCGAGGATTGGCTCCGGCTATTCCTCAGGATTGTTGATAACGCTGGGCTGCGGCAGCAGCTCAAGCATGCTTTAGACGGAGCGCTGCAGGGGCACGCAGAACCCAGAAATCCGGTGGACGCTAGGCCTCAATACGTGCAACGTGTCAAGCGGAACAAGCAACGAACAGGCAAAGAATTCCGGCTTAACACGCAGGTCGCAGGATTCCAAATCAGCGACACCATGTTGGACTTGGGGTCCGACGTCAATATATTGCCACGAAAGACATGGGAGGCTCTTGGAAAGCCACGGCTCGCCTATTCCCCAATCCAACTCAGGATGGCGAACCAGTACTGTATTTTTCCAATCGGCCGACTCGAGGGTGTCGAGGTCGACGTTGCGGGGGTGAAGACATACACCGACTTTGAGGTTATTGATATCATGGGCGATAAGGACCCCTATCCTGCTTTACTTGGCATAGATTGGGCTTTTGAGAATTACGCGATCATCGACCTCAAGAAGGAGCTGATGATTTTTGAGGATGGGGAGGTAAGGGTCACTCAGCCTCTCGACTCGTATCAGGGTCCGCAATACACAGAACCGGTAGACAGTCGGGAGGATGCTCAGATGATGGACCGTCTCTATCAGATGACTGCAGGGAAGCGGGACGATTATATCAACCCGACCGCAACAGGATCTATCAGTTGGCGGAGCGTGCAGAGCTCGGAGCTCGGATCCGAGCTTGCGTGGGAAGACTGGCAGCAGGGGGGGTATGAGACCACCACGCGGAGATGTGCCGCCATCGCTCAGGTCCGGTGGGTTGGGACTGAGATCCGCGGATACCCCACATTGTCAAACATGCAAGCGGTGAATACTTTTATTGCCAAGGTGGAAGACCGGGTCCCAGAGGAAAGCCGGATACCACTCTTGGATGTGGCCTTGAAGTCAACATCGGGACGATGGTGGAACAATCACCGCAACACTCTGTTGCGATGGGAGCGTGTGGCGGATGCTCTACGGGCACGCTTCAAAGAGGATGAAGGGCCCTGCATTACATTTAAACATCATGGAGCTTCCGACCCGCGACAGCATTTGCGGGCGTGCGAGGAACAGTGGCTTAGCGCAAGGTATCCTGAGGAATTGTGGGTCCACAGGTTTGTCCACTCCCTGGGTACAATTCCCCAGGCCTGGTACCTGGAGGAAGAGCGGAAACGGGGAACCCGCTCCTGGAAAGCAGTCGCAGAAAAGTTCGTCCAGAGCTTCTCATTCGAAGGGGAGATGGCGCAGGAATCTCAGGCCCTACAAGCCGTCAAGGAGGTTCTGTTTTTCCGCCATCCTGAACCCGATGAGGGCCCAGTGGCATCACGCTCCGGGGTCAAGCGCGAATTGGTTTGCCAATGAATTGACGGTGATCCGGAGGATGATAGTTTGGAGGACCTTAGGCATCTCTATTTTGACAAGAAGGAAGGCGAGCACAGCATCCGCGACGAGCCGACGACATAAGGAGTCCATTTGCAGCCCCTAAAGACAAAGAAGCTGAACATTGGAACGGAGGAGAAACCTAAGCTGGCAACGGTGGGAGATTACTGGGACGAGGAGACGACAAGAGAAATTTTCAGCCTCCTCCGGGAGTATGAAGATTTATTTCCGTCATCGGTTGCGGACCTGAAGGGGATCAAGGGGGATCTGGGCGAGATGCGCATCACACTGAAACCAGGAGCCAGGCCGGTGAAGCACCGACCCTATCGGTTGAATCCACGTATCAAAGAGAAGGTCAAGATGGAGATCGACAAGATGCTGGCTGCGGGTCTCATCTTTCCAGTAGAAGAAGCTGAGTGGGTAAGTCCCATTGTCATCCAGAACAAGAAGGACAGAGCGGAAATCCGTGTCTGCGTAGATTATCGGAGTTTGAATAATGCTTGTATTCACGATCCTTTTCCCACTCCCTTCAGCGACGAAGTTCTAGATCATGTCGTGGGAAACGAAGCTTATTCCTTCACTGATGGGTTTTCGGGCTACCATCAGGTGCGCATCGCCGAGGAAGACAAAGCAAAGACAACATTCACAACTGAGTGGGGATCATTCGCATATCACGTTATGCCGTTTGGTCTGAAGAACGCACCGGCTGTGTTTTCCCGGATTGTCATCGCTGCTTTCCGGGAGTACATTCACAAGTTCCTGGAAGTCTATATGGACGATTGGACTGTTTACAGCCTGCTGAAGAAACACGCCTCCCTATTGCGTGTTATGTTCGACCGGTGTCGCCAGCTGCAGATTTCCTTGAACTTGAAGAAATGTATTTTTGCAGTACCATTCGGCACACTCTTGGGTCACGTGGTGTGTAAGCAAGGGGTCTGCGTTGATCCTGCCAAGGTCGCAGTCATCATCCACATGGAGGCCCCCGAGACTGTGAAGCAGTTGCGGGCACTGCTCGGGCACACAGGATACTACAGGCGGTTTATCCGCAATTATGCCAAAATCACTGCCCCTTTGGAGAAATTGTTGCGGAAGTCAGAAGCATTTGAGTGGACGTTGGAGTGCAGGAAGGCACTCGACACATTGAAGGAGAAGTTGGCGACGGCACCCATACTTGTTCATCCCAACTGGGATAAGCAGTTCCATGTGCACATTGATGCGTCCGGGATTGCACTTGGCGCTGTATTGGCGCAACCCGGGGAAACGACAGTTGACCACCCCGTATACTTTGCCAGCCGACGGTTATCGAATGCGGAGAAGAATTACACCACGACCGAGCAGGAGGCATTGGCGATGGTGTACTCTCTTCAGAAGTTCCGCCACTACCTTCTGGGTGGCAAATTTACATTTTTCACAGACCATTCGGCATTAAAATATCTGGTCAATAAGCTGGTGTTGGAAGGAAGAATCTGTCGATGGCTTCTACTTTTTCAGGAGTTCACGTTTGAGGTGATTGTCAAGCCTGGCAGGTTGAACGTTGGTCCCGATCACTTATCCAGGCTGGAGACGGGAGAGAATGAAGGTCCGTTGGACGATCAGCTCCCGGATGCTGACCTATTCCGAGTTGAAGCAGTCCCAGACTACCTGGCTGACATTGCCACGTATCTGACCATGGGACAATGCCCTGAGGATTACACCCCTCTTCAGAAACGCCACTTGGTTGTCCGGGCGGCCGATTATCAATTGATCGCAGGGCAGTTGTACAAACTGGGCCTGGATGAGGTGTTGCGCAGGTGTGTTCTTGACCACGAGCGGGAAGCAGTGATGTGGGAATGTCACAGCGGTGTTGCGGGAGGACACGTGGGTGCTAAACCCACCGCAAGGAAGGTGCTTCAAGCTGGCCTATGGTGGCCGACGGTACATGCATACTGTAAGGCCTATGTGAAACGTTGCGATATTTGTCAGAGGACGGGAAGGCCTTCGCACAGGGACGAGCTTCCGCTACACCCGGTGCATGTGTTGCGGCCATTTGAGAAGTGGGCTGTTGATTTCGTAGGCCCCATCGCACCAATCGCTCGCCATTCCAAAGCCCGGTACATCATTACCACGACGGATTACCTCACACGGTGCGCTGAGGCAGCAGCGGTACGTGACTACTCGGCAGAGACTGCTGCTCGGTTCATCTTTGAACACATCATCAGCCGCTGTGGCTGCCCACGGAGCTTAACCAGCGATCAGGGTACGCATTTCATTAATGCCACGGTCAAGTCGCTACTGGACACATTTATGATTCAGCATCATAAAAGCAGCCCATACCACCCACAGGCCAATGGTACGGTGGAAGCCTTCAATAAGATTCTTGAAAAGGGCTTGACAAAAATTTGCAACGCTCAGCGGGATGATTGGGATGAGCGGCTACCAGCGACATTATGGGCTTACCGGACCACGGTAAAATGTTTGACCAACCAGACGCCTTTCCAGTTGGTGTATGGCCGGGAAGCGGTGATTCCCGCCAAGTTCACCGTGCCCAGCCTTTTGATCGCAACGTCCCTCCACTTCTTAGAAGAGGCGTCACTTAGGGAACGCCTCTAGGAGCTACAGGAGCTGGATGAGGCTCGATTCCTTGCCGAATTCCACCAGAGGGTTGAGAAGGCCCGACAGAAGGCGTGGCACGACCGCCACATCAAAACTAAAGCTTTCCAAGTTGGCGGCAAGGTTCTCTTATACGACAGCTGGTTCCAGAAGTTTCCAGGCAAGCTCCAGATGCATTGGCTGGGACCGTACTTTGTCATCGAGATCCGCGACTCAGGAGCCGTTCGGTTGGCACAACTGGACGGCACAATTCTTCCGGGATGGGTGAATGGCGCACGCCTGAAGCCCTACCAGGAGTAGGTACTTCTCACTTTTCATTAATAACTCTCGCAACCTAGAGAACCCGTAGAGTAGTGTAGTTGAATAACTCTCCCGCAACCGGGACGAATGTAGGTAGTCTTTTCCAATTATCGGCACTCAGTCAAATAACCAGTCAGTTGCGGGAACATTACCGCAACCGACTGTGGTCGGGGCGGGCCAGTCCAACGTGTCGCAGCGCCAGTCCAGCGTGTCACCGCGCCAGTCCAGCATGTCGCCGCTCCAGTCCAGCGTGTAATGCACGAAGGATCCATCCTCGTGCCAGTGTCAGTCCAGGTCATTTTCGTCAGTCCTTTTGTCAGTCCGTAGGATAGCTCAGATTTGGTCATAAATTCCCTTAATGGACAGTAATCATATTGTAATCATTTGCCATCAACCACAGTTCCCTCAGCCGTCGGGTCCGCCCATCTCCCCATGACGCCGTCAGCAACTGTCAGATTACACATAGGCCTGCGATTGATCACACGATTATCGCAGGCAAGAAAGATAGCAAGAATTAATTGCCGTTATGGAGTCTCATCAACTCCGCGCGTGCCAGCAGATGGCCCTATTTTTATGAAGGCTATCAGCACAACGATGACGGACCAGTTCAATTTGGAAGTTGCAGCGACTCCGGAGCAATCGCAGTATCAGAGCACTCAGCACCTCGCAGGAAGTTACAGAAGAATCGTCCAAGTCTATCAGAGACGTGCCAAGATGCCGAGAGCTCTTCTCTCAGTTCCTGAACCAACGTTAGATAGCAGAATTCACCGAGTAGAGTCACTGGTCGGCAAGTATGACAATGCACCCTGTATGGACGCCAACTTGTCCGACCCGGCTGAGTTTCCTCACCTCCATTGGCAGACATTCATGGAACACCATTACACACCCGGGAGCAGCTCTAATAGTCGAATGCGGGAAGAATTCTGGGGCCTACAGCAGTTGACTTTGATGAATTTGAGGAGTCTTCCCGTCTTCAGGACCACCGGACCAGTTCTGCAATGCACCCGGTTCCTCCTCAGTCGGGTGCAGAACGGGTCCCTGTGGCTTAACGAAGAAATTCCAATACATGCCGCAGACATTAATCGGCTTACAGGGCTATCTCAAACTGGTTCAGATGTCTCCACTGTGGGCAGACATCCTCCAAGTGCGCCCGGAAGTCGGCTGATGCAGACCTCTACGCCAAGTATGGCACTCGCCGGGGTGGTAAAGGTGCCAAGATAGATTTGATAAATGTACCAAAAATCCGGTTCGCTTGCTACCTGATCGCTAGCAAGACCATGCGCCACTACACAAAGGGAGAGTGCACTTTGGACACAATTTCCATTGCAGAGCACTGCGTCCAGGGAGCCAGGTTGAATTGGAGCTCGTTTGTGTTGAAGGAACTCTTCGCGGCTTGCGAAGACAATTACAAGCAGACTACCAGTTTCATCTATGGGTACTTGCTCTTAGCGTTCGCCATGTGGAAATGACATCTTCCCCCGATACGGACACCGGCGGAGATCACCGTGAGCTAGCCGCTCGCGATGAAATATTCCCCCTGGAAAGTGTCCACCGACCCCAGCAGCAAGTAGGTGAACGCAGAGGCGTTCCGAGAATGGTATGGGATGATGACCGATGTGGTCACTTACCAGCAACGGGTGCCTCGGCACCTGTTGGATGAATACAGTGAACAGGTGTGGTTTGGCGTCAGCCACAACCACACTTTCATCCGGCTGACTTGTGTACCGCACCACACTTTTCATATGGCGCCCCTTCGCTTCCAGCTAAATGACAATGTTTTCCACAGGGAGGTCTCTGCGTGGTCGGGGGTTGCCCAGCACGTCCGCGACGGAGTCATCCGCTACAATTTTGAGGGGATGAGGGCCACACAGCAGCCTGTCGCGACCAGCGCAGGGGGATCTTCACAAGTTGCGGCGGAGACAACCCCAGATGCAGCTGGGACCGCAGCGGACCTGCCTGAATCGCTGGTCCCTATCGTCGAGCATTTCAATGATCAGGCACGGCGACTCAACGTGGCAACCCAGGTTGTTTCCAGTGGTGCCCCTATATTTCCTTCCTTTACTGAATTTCGTATTAATCGGTCCCGTAGTCTCTCCAACACCGCCCCCCTCACTTCCCCCATTCCCACTAACCTGTTCACTTCTGCCACCCCCCTCATCACGCCAATGGGTGAACTGGGCCCCGAACCCGATTCCGCCGACCCACCTCCATCCAAGAGGGCCCGCACTACGGCCACAGATCCCGTGGTGGATCTTACGGAGGATGATCCACCAGCCACGCCACCCACAGCAACTTTGATTCCGGAGGAACCGCTGATTGATCTGGCAGATTTCCTCAACCTTCGTCTCCCTCACACCTCGTTCACTCCATCTACCGCCCCCTCCACCAGCCGACCACATGCCACCTCCCCCAATCCGTCCAATTCATCAGCCACTGTGTCCGATTCTTTGATCTGGGAACTTTTTGGCGGTGACCACGGGGCGGAGGTCACCTCCAGTACTGCAGCCGTGGTACCACCGGTTGACCCCGTGGCCACATCCCGGGATTCTCTTCCAACTATATCTGTCCAGCTAGCCACAGTTGGGGTTGATTCAGCCGCCCCTTCCACAGAGAAAACCACGCAGCAAGACCGACCGGAGCCTGATATGGCCACTTCGGTGCAGCAGCAGACGCCGGTCCATCCTCCAGAGACTTCAGGCCGAGCAGCGGCCATGGGCCAATCTTCGCAGGAACAGACGCCAGAGCAGGGTGCACCCAGCACAACAACTGCAGAACAACTAAGTCCAGCACAGCTGTATCTGCTCATTCAGCAGGCGGCCCTCAAGGCCGAGCAGATTCACGCCGAGCTACAGCGGCGGTGCACCGAGCAGAGGAATCAGATCACGGCGCTTACTGAACAGCGCAATCAGTTGCTGCGGGAGAAGACCAACCTCGAGGAGCAAGTCAACATTGCTATCCAAGCGATCTCCAGCATATGGCCCGCTGCACGGGCTCACCATGCTCCACTTCCCACCAGAATCGAGGAGGACCCTATCGCGCTACAGGCTCATCACCTCAGGGAAGTTTTCACTAATGTTTGCAGGGAGAACCAGGAGTTACAAGTGGCGTTAGCCGCACGGCCTACCCTTCCAGATCCACCCAGTGACCATTCAGGACAGGTAACTGCCAAACAGGCGCAGGCAGTTAGTCTACAAGCAACTCTCCATTCCACGGCAGCCACGACTTCTGGCCTTCTACGCAGTTTGCAAGAGTGCTCACTCGCGTTAACTGTCAAGACGCAGCCCATTGCTACCCAGCTGCAACAGATTTCCCGAGACATTCAGGCGACCACGGACCCTGCAAGGTTGGATCAGCTCTACGCCCAGTCGGACGAGCTGGAACTTCACATGCAGCAGACTGAGGCCGAATCAGCAGCGGCCAAGTACGTCATCCGGGAGATCCGTCCGCCCCTTCACACCCATGCTGACGCTATGCACCAGCTGGATGCCAAGGCAGAAGCCCAGCTCGCCACTCTGTTCGGGGCTGCCCCGACACCCATATATGAAGCCGCCGCTAACCGCATCTCTCAAGACGCCGACCTGCTTATGCAGGAATGGCAGCAAGTAGTGGCGACCTTCACAGAGCTTAGAGATTCAACACTCCGCCGGGTCCCGGAGTTGGGGCCCTTGTTTGTCCAACCGGATGGCGGAGTACAGCAGGAAAGGGTGGCGGAAGAAGGAACAACAGAGCAGGGCACGGAAGCCAGCGGGGGAATGGAAGTAGAAACTGTTATTTGCGATTGACTCGCAGGCAAGTCAAAGAATTGTGGTCGGGGCCTGTTGGGGCCCTTGTTTTTGTGTAAGTTTTGAACTTTTGGCCAAGACATTTTGAACTTTGACTCTTTTCGAGTTGCGGAATAAATACACATAGCAACCGCGAACGCGCCGCAGCGACCAGGAGTTGCGGAGCTACCAAGGTGGCGCGGAAGCATTTGATAACTGGAGATCGAGCAGAGATAAGTGCAGATGAAAGAAACACAGCAGAAAACAGAAAGTAGAACACGCAGACATCAGAAGAGAAGCTGGGAAAAGCCAGAGTGAAGACACAGAGAAGCTGCCAGTCACGAGGAGCGGGTGAATAAAAGGCGATCACCCGGCTGATAAGAAGGAGAGTTGTAGTGGTTGTTGAAGGTTGAATGGATGCGAGAGAAGTCGCGAGGATCAAGACCTGAGGAAGGATGCACAGAGCAGCTGCGGAAGACTCATGCTTGTTCTTCCTATGGGTTCTTACTTTCTATGTTCTTCCTTTCTGTTCTCAAACCCATCTGTATCCGACTTGTGAGTTATCAGAGAAGAAAGCTATGTAATCATGTATTCGGCCAGAAGAATAATATAAGGGAGGATTGCTGTCTCAATACGTTTTTCATGTGTTGTAATGTGTTTACACTGATTTAAAATTTTTAAGTTGCGACTGTCTGAATACTTAGTTAGTGATCTTGCATGTGTAATTTGGTATACGTAATGGATGCACTTTCTTTCTTTGGTTGCGGGTTTATTCCTTACCAGTGATCTCATCCCCTTATGCATGTGGTCGCGGCACGCCTCGGGTGAGACGCACTGCTCTCCAAGAGTAGGGTGAAAATGCTGGCGTGTTACTAGACTACACCGGACCCCTTGTTGGCCACAACCCTTGAACCTGGGTCTTGCCCGCGAGACCTGACTTTTCGCCAACAGCTTCAACTGCACCAAAATACTCTACTTCTGCTGAATAAAAAGAGATGTCACTTTATTTCTTATAATACCATGTAATAGGTCCTAAACCAAGAGTGAATACATATCATACAGTAGAATTTCGATCATCAAGGTCACCAGCCCAATCAGAATCAGTGAAACCAATCAACAATGGAGATGCTCGTGCACTGTAATGAATCTCGAACTTAACTATACCTCGAATATATCAAAGTATTCTTTTAGCTTCTTTCCAGTGACTTTCATGAAGTTGGTACATAAACCAAGCAACAAAACCAACGACAAAGGAAAGGTCAAGATGGGTATGGGTTAGATACAGAAGTTTACCAACAAGTTGAAGGTATGAGGTAGCATCAAATTTATGGTTAGTACAAGTGACTGAAAGCTTGACTTCGAACTAAAAGGGAGAAGAGGCTAGCTTACACTCTTCCATGTGAAAGTGGCATAGAAGATCATAGGAATATTTGGACTGGGAAAGGGTAATACCTTCTTTGGATTACAAGACTTGAAGACCATGGAAATAATGCAAGTTTCCTAAGTCTGTCATTTCAAACTTATTTTTGAGGCTAGAATTCACATGGTTTATATGGTTGGGATCACTGCTAGTAAGGATAAAATCATCAACATAAAGAACAATGATGATGAAGGCCTTACCCACTTTCTTGGTGTAGATAGTGTTTCAGAATGATGCATAGAAAATCCATTATCTAAGAGAAATGTATCCATTTTGGCATACCAAACCTGAGGAGCTTGTTTGAGACCATAGAGATACTTCTTAAGGCGACAAACAAGCCTAGAGTTGTTTTGGATAAATCCAGGGGGTTGTTCCATGTAAATTTCTTCATGCAAATATCCATGTAAGAAGGTGTTTTAACATCCATCTGATGGACTTCCCATTTAACAGAGGCAAGAATGGAAAGAACAAGGCGAATAGAATTCATTTTGGCAACAGTGGAGAAGGTTTTAGTATAGTCTGTTAGCCATCAGTAAATTTTTGTCAGATTATTTTCATACAAAATTACTCATTCTCGAAGTCTGTTGTTCCCTTCAGAAATTTGTTTCCTAAAAAGCCATTTTTATCATTTTATTCCCTCCAAATTTTCATAAATTTCCCCCTTTCCTCTTCATTATCCTAAAAAACCTTCAAAATTTCCTTTCAATTCATAAAATTCCCCTCTTATGGCTATAAACCCTTTTTTATGGTTTAATAACCCTCCTTTATAGTTATCGGGACTTCAAAAAATGCATAAAACCTCTAAAAAACCCCTTTTTCTACCCCTTTTTAGCCTTTAGGCCCCTGAGGGCTTAAGTCTTTCCACCCTTTCCATCATCAGACCGAGCGCTATAACCAAGCACCTAATCTTATACCCCAAACCCCTTTCCTTTCGCTCCTGGTCACTCATTCCTCCATTGAACCTTTCCCCACTCCTTTTCCTCTAGCCCCTTCCCTTACCATTTGTTACCCCCACGCCCCTTACAAAAACCTTTTCCGTTGCTTTTTCCTCGCACTACCTGGCAGATTCCTTATCAATTGAGACCTTCAATCCTCAAAGATCAATGTTCATGATGCTTCCTTTTCTCCCCCAACCCTCCCGACGAAATCCCATCCATTCACCCTATAAATCAAATCTCCGTCATTGATTTGTTTGATCCCACGGTCCTAATTCAATCCGACAGACCAGCTCCTCTGGACCCACCATCCACTATCTTGTGACTCATCCAATCATTTTTTGACACCTAGCTTCCACTTTTTCTCCGCCCTCACACCTTTCCCATTGCATTCTCTCCTGACCATTGGATCCGCCCTTCCTCATCCAATGGTCGTTATCTCATATCACACAACTTTTGCGTCTAAGATTTAATGTTCCAAAATCACACGATACCACCAGTTTTACAAAAGCCACACAACGCGATACAATTGGATCGCGTTCCCTCCGAGAAAAACCACTTACCGCCCAAGGGTCGCGCGAAAACCACCAGCGCCTGCATAATCACCCCCTTCGCACTACTCCTCCTGCTCTCTATCCGCCTCTGCAAGCAGTTTTCCAATACTACAGGGTTTATTAACATGTTTTGTGGTTTTTACAGGATTCAATGGTGTTTCTACAGACCAAAGGATTTCTCACGATTCATAATGAAATATGGCCAGAAGATAAGGGCCCTCGTGGTCCAAACAGAGGCAAAAAGTCACGAAAACGGGAAGTTACAAGATTTATTTTCACAGTTTGACCAATGCTCTATGAGCGTTGGTTATATTAAGAAGCCCTCCCACTTCGATGAAGCCTCTTATACACAGCAAAGGGGAAAGCCCATCGAATATTCAAAGTTAAAGGATTAATGCATGAGGTTGAAGATTAAAAATATAATCTTACAGTTTAAAGGCAAGGAATAGAGATAAAGAGATCAAAAGAAAAGGTTAAAGATTCCAAGGGTTTAAATCCTGATAGTAAAGAGATAAAGCATAGTTTGAAGGATTAAAAGGATTAAATCATGTTGTTTTAAGGTTAAAACACAGTGTAAAGGTGGATATAGTTAGCAAAATAACAATTGAAGACCGAAGTAGAATGAAAAGGCATGATCAGCCTTAAAACACAAAATCACAGTTAAATCAGTGTTTTAAGGTATTAAGGTAGATGGATCAGTAAAGGAAGCCTCTGAATGCCACATCATTGAGGCTATTGCTCCTCAAAATGCCACCTACCAGCTGATTTCACCTAAAAAGAGTGCATATTAATCACACAATCAGAGATATTTCTAAAGACACCTCAGAATTTATTTCCAACCTACCAAAAGCCCCAAAGTCAACAAAAGTGACTGAAGGTGATGAAATTTAATGTAAAATTGATTAAAACAGAGATGAATATTTGAAATCTTCTCCCTTAGGCCTCCCAAAAATCGAGAAACCATTACTCTGAATTAATTGCACAAAGGACTCTTCTTTACACTCCACCTCCTCATTCTTCTATAAAAACTTATGTAGAAGACAGTATAGAGGGGACCTAACATATTCAATGCCTTCAACTTGTGAAAACCCTTTAGCAACAATATGAGCTTTAAGTCTATCCACTTTTCCATCTTTTCCAAACCTTATTTTGTAAACCCATTTGCATCTGACAATTTTTCTTCCCTTTGGAAGAGGAACAAGATCCCAAGTATCATTTTCCAATAAGGAATGATATTCTTCATTCATAGCTTCATCCCAATCTGGATGACCTGAAGCTTCTTCAAAGGTTTTTGGATCAGGATTTTTTGGAACTTGAGCCAATAAGGAAGAGGTTCTTTCAAACTGAGAACATGTATGATGTCGATCTACAGGGTCACCTGCAAGAGAACCTGCTGCATCCCAATTAGAGCGGACCCATCTTGGAAGTTGTGGAGCTGAAGGAATATCTTCAAGAGGTGGAGGATGATTTTCATCCTTGCTATCATCATCTGAACTAGAAGGAATGCTATCAAAAATAGAAGATACAGAGAGAGGTGGCACATATGCCGAATCAAGCTCGTAGGCCAAAGATGGCACACAAGCCAAACTAGGCTCGCAGGCCGATATGCTTTCATCAAATTTTACATCGTTTATAATGATTATATTTTTGGATTTTGGTTGAAGAAGCATATATGCTTTGAGATCTTCAGAATATCCAACAAAAATTCATATTTCACTCTTAGGTTCTATTTCAGAATATCTTCGAGGATTTTAACCACATGATATACTGGTATACTGATTTGTGATATGTTTGTGAGCAGTTATCTTTGGTGTTTGATCTAAGAACTTACCCTGTAAATTCCTACATGGTATCAGATCCATTTTGAGGGCCACATCCATTGTTGATCCAAATCTGAAGCCGGTTTGACTACATGTGACTGTCGTTTTCCAGATCTACTATTTCTTACCACTTTTGGGACAGGAGAATTGCTCTTTTGTGTTCGGAGCATCTATTACAGTGAGGAACCCCTTTTGTTTCATGCAAAAATGTTTCCAGTTGCCCGAGTTATGTCATTTTAGATCTGGAGGTATAAAGTATCTTTTTTGTAGTTATATTTATTAATCATTCTGCTTATTTTGGTTCCCTCTGTTTATTTTGGTTCCCTCTGTTTATTTCGGTTCATATTTTTTTTATTTTATTTGACGGATCTATATCCTCTTCTCTGTGTATGCTCTTTGATCTGCATTGTGTGAAATCTCGACAAATTAGAATTAGGAAGACAAGATTTCTTTTGCTATGTATGCTCTTTCCCCGCATCTTTGTGCGATCTTGGGAAATCAAAAATAGCGAAAAAAAGGATAGTTGCTGGTAAGGAAAAATAAAAATATAATGTTCTATCGTAAGGCTTGCATTTCTTTTTTTTATGCATGGATTTGTGTGTTTTTTTTGTAGGGAAAACCACGCACATCGCAGAGCAAAAAAAAAAACCCTTCCTCCTTTCAAACAATTACAAAATTCTTTTACTAGCTCACTTGGTGTAAAATTAGTTTATAAGAATAGAGGTATTGGGTTCAAGTCTCTCTCTCAAGCTTATTTTTGTAAAAAAAAAATTGGTAAGTTGTTTTTTCTTATAAATCCCTTTGGCAAGTTGTCAGTTTTAAAAAGAGGGTTTTATTTCAAAAGCACATGTAAAAGCAACATTGTAAAAGTGACTCTCACTTATTTATAAAAGTGGGTCACATAAAGTAGTCTTTTTTAAAAGTGATCTTACTATATTAGTTTTGAAAAGGTAGGGTATTTTTTTTTTTTAATTAGAACTTCATCATCAGCTTTCAACCTTTCACATAACTATTCGGCATCTACAATACATTTTTTTCAAAAAGAGATAACTTCTTCATCCGGAAGCCATTTTCCAAGCCGTTTTTTTTAACCGGCCTAATTTTTCGAGATATTTCCATTGGAGTTGTTAGTTCCAGCCCTTTTCAGCTTTAGTTTTTTTTGAAATGGAAAGTGCATGCTTGGTTATTCTTAATAGCACCAATTATTTCGAATGGCTATCCTACATGATAGTCTTACTTAGAAGTAAATGGCTTTATAGAATAGCCTCAGGACAAGAAACTAAACCTACTGATGGAGATAAAGTTGCTAAATGAGAAAATAAACAAGATCAAGCACGAGGGTTGCTAGGAATGTCCATTTGATTTCATATCCAAGAAATTGGCATCCTTGATGCAGCTATGAAAAAGATAAATATTGTTTTTGGCATTCAAAATAAAATCAGGACCCACTAGCTGGAAAATGAGTTGCTTACTTTGGACCCCAATAATTTCTCCTCTATTGAATATTTTTCAAGACCCTTAGACTTATTTTAGAAGGTTGTAAGGTCAAAAAGGAATATGATAGCCTTATCTATTCCATTATTTCTAAGCTTGTACCTGCATACTTTGTATTTGTTTCCACCTTCCATTCCATTAGAGAAGCCCTCATTTCTCAAGGAACGAACTACAAGTCCCCCTCTTTTGATTCTTTTTGTGATTCTCTGATAAGAAAATAAGAAAAACTCTTACACCTTGGTCTTATCAATATTGGAAACTATTCTAAGAAATCCTTAGCATCCCAACAACAACCATATAAAAATAATCCCAAGAACAAGTATCTTAAAAATAATGGTCCTAAACTAAACAAGGGTCTAAAGCAATTTCAGCCGAAAACTAAAAAAGCAAATCACCAAATTGATAAGGCAAATAAAAACAAAGGGAAGAAAACATATATACATTACAAATTTTTTAATCATTATGGCCATGTAGAGTTCAAATTTTTTAATAATATGGAAGCCTTGGAAGGAGCAATGAAGAAGCACCACATCAATTTGGAGAACTCTTCAACTTCATCTTCAGGCATGGAAATTTCTTCTTATGGTTTTCAAGCACCAAGATTTGGTTATGCATTAAATGTATCTTCTTCTTTTCATTCTCATGAGTGGCTCATTGATTCTAGAGCTTCTTATCACATGGCCAAAAATAAAGCCATGTTTTATTATTTAAATGATTGTAACACCAAACATATTTATGTTGATGATGATAGATCTCTTAGTGTTGTAATATCGGGAACCATTCATCTAGATAATGGTCAGTTTAATGATGTATTATGTGTTCCTACCTCGTCTTGAAAACTTCTATATGTTTATCGTATAACTCATTCAGGTGAAAGGAAAAAAGTAGAATTCTCACCTCATGATGTTGTAATCAAGGACCTCAAAGATCCCAAATATATTTTAGCTACTCGCATTGTTTATGATTCCACAAGGTTGTATAAGTTTGAAAAATTTGGGTCATCATGTCTTCCCTCCATTTTTTTTGCTCATAATGATGAAGTGAGAAAACTTTGGCATGAGCGATTTGGTCACTTAAACTATCTCTCTCTTCAAAATCTATGTAAATAAAATATGGTGACAGGTCTCCCTATGTAGGAATATACAGGGTAAGTTCCTTGGATCAAACACCAAAGGTCACTGCTCAAAAATAGATCACAAATCAGTACACCAATATATCACATGGTTAAAACCCTTGAAGAGGGAAACAGTCCATGGCCTGAGCCAACATGACCAATTCAAGAAATTTATTAATATAAAAACAAAAATTACATAACCTTCTCCCATAAATGGTTACCAGAAAAATGACCCTCCATGCTCTTTAAATAGAGATTTTTATCACAAAATTAGACCTGACAGGCTGCTAATCAAATCAATCTCGTGCAACTGTTTCAAACCAATATTTTGATTGAAGCTTAGCCTCCTCAACCTGAGAGGGCTCTCTCAAGGGTTAATGATTTGGATAAAAAGTATATATGGCTAACTCTATGTGGGGTAATAAATAGATAAATGATAGATATTGGTTGTAAATCACATCAGCAAGTGCACATTGGGCTTATGGAGTAAAAAAAAATTCAGCAAAACAGTCAATCTACTTAACATGGAAGTTGAGGCATATCAGAGTTTTAGTCAAGAGATACACATGTGAAACTGTAAAAAAAATAGTCAGTTTGTTTATATAGGAAGTCAGAGCATCAAAGATGAACTCTGAGTAACATAGAAAAACACCACTGCAATAGGATAATAGAAAGATGAAATTAGAACAAGAACACACTAGAACTCCTTCTGAATCTCAAGTTGGCTAAGTAGAAAAAACTGTATTAGTTGAACACTAGTCAATTACAATAATCACAGTCTTTTGCTAAAAATGTCCAACCCTTGGCATATTCGACTTCTTGATATTTTATAGATAATTTAAAACATGAGATAACCTTATTTGATGCTAGATACATCGAACTCCTAACTCTTGACACGTTTCCTAACCATATGACATGGTATTTATTACAAAAGGATAACTAACCTACTAAACATTCCTATTACAAATAGGATTCAAACTCTTAATCACTTATCTATAACAACCTTATCTTAATTAAATACATCCTTTTCCAAATGTATTAACACATGGTCGAATCTAGATGATTGGCTTCAAATCTTTATGACCATAATGCTGACCTCCATGAAAGTAGGAAACAGTCCCCTGTTTTCTAGGCATAGGGTCATCTACAGTTTTGAAATGTTCTAACCATCATGAAATCATCATTTAAAGGTCCTTTGTTGTTAGGAATTGAAGTAACACCTTCCAAAAATCTTCCCTAAGCTCTAGCTGTCCAAAACCATCTTTACACTGTTCAAATGAGCTGTAAGAGACTGTGCAATGAAAACAACACAATTTCGTAGCTTTTTCAATAACACTGCTCTTTTACCCTTTTTTCTTCAAAACCTTGACTTCTTTCCTCCAAAACTGACTTAATTATCTTTAAATATATCCTCCTCAACTTTTTCAGTTCTTGATTCATTCTTTTACCCCTCAAAATTTGATGAAAAAGGGCAAGAAAAGCTACTACAGCAATTTCGTAGCGCTTTTTTCCCTTTTTACACTGTCTGTGCTACAAAACTGTTGAGTGAGCAGTGTTGTTCAAAATTTTCCAAAATGAAAACTGTAAATGTACCAAAACTCAAAATGAAACTGATTTCATCATGTCAAAAGCCATATGAACTGAAAACATAGTCATTTCAGCCTTCATGAGGTCCTTTCTTCATTTTCACTTGATTTAGCTTTTGACTCTTTAATGATTGTCATTTTGCACCTTTTTTCTTTAAATCATCCTGAATCACTTTCAGCTGCTACTCCAAGTCTTCCACTTGATCTTTAAGTTTCTTGTTACTATCTCTCAAGTGAGTATTTATTACTCTGACAAGTTTGGCTTCCTTGATTGCTGGGACTTTCCATGTGAAAAATTGCTCTGCACTACATGGAGCTTCAGAAATAGAACCAGTTTGACCTTCCCATAGTGCCTTCATTATTTTGAACTCTACTTTCTCAATATTGTGCTTTCTAGCCCTCTTTATCATCACAACAATTTCTTGGTTTTCCAACCTCAATTTCTCTTCAAGATGTTGACACTCTGTCATTTCTTCTTTTCCCTTCTTTGTTCTACTGGCTGCATGCTGTACTGTAGGTGATGAGAGATCAACCACTTCTTCAGGGGCTTTAGCTGCTTCAATAGTTTCTTGAATTTCCTTGCTGCCTTACTTGAGTTTCTTAGCATGCCTAGTTAAAGGTTTTCTTTCTTGAAAGATGAAGGCTGCATTTGCACCCTCAAACTCAAGCTTCTTTCTAGACTTAGCCTTTTTTTGTTTTTGCTCATCTTCTCCAATGAAGTCAACTTTCACAATGGGTGTCTCTTCTATGTCAATATCATGTAGGATGTCATCTAAATTTCCCTTTATTACTGGGCTATCCTCTGTAGCTGTAACAACTTTTTTTCCCTTTAATGCCATTACTTGGCTTCTTGTTACTCTTTTGATTTCCTGCTTGCTGACATCTTGTTTCTATTTTGCCTCTTTGAAACTCTTTGACCTCTATTTTTCAGGTGATGGATTTGGTGTATCAATCACTTGTGTCTACTCTGTCCTTTTCTCAACTTGTTTCCTTGGCTTCAGTTTTGCAAATTCCTTTGGTTTTGCAACCACAGGTTGAGTAGACTCTGTTGTTGGTGGTGATGGAGTTCCTTTAGTTTTAGGGTTTCTAGCAGGAGTTAGGGTTTCCAACTCAAAACCATTTATGAACAAAAAGGATGACCAATCCCTGCATATCTTTTGAAGCTCATTCAAAATCAATAACTTCATAAAACCATGATGAAACAAATATGTTTCACAACCTTCAGATTTGGATTTTACATTATCAGCCATTTTTGCAAGACTCCTATGTAGATAGAAAGGAAAATCGAGAGAAATCTTACTAGTGAAATGCAAAAGCAGCTTAAAATGATATGTGTAGACCTTATGATATCTTCCTTCACATGTAAAATATCTTTTAATGTTGAGCATTAGCTTTGCATAAGTTTCTTTGATGCAGCTTCTAGGGATAGCGTTATTGAGGTCCATATCTGCATACTCAAGTTTCATGAATTCTTTACATGGCTCCATATCAAATTTGAAACTTTTGAACCAAGTTTCTTGACCCCTTGGTATCTCTGTCATAGCAGTAATAATCTATGGTGTAATTGACACACTTAGCATCCCAACCTTGGTAGTTGTTCCATTGAAGTGCAAGGAAAATTCTTTATACACCTATGTGTGGCAACCCTGCAACTTTTCACAAAACCGAAGACAACCTACTTTGATGAATGCCTCCATCACTGCTAGGTCTTCAATTATGGCCTTCATATTTTCAGGCTCATGTCTTAAGTAATGTCCCCCTCTGTGAATTCTATTTTCCTTTTCCATGCTTCAAAGAAAACTTTTCAGCCTCGCTTGACAAATTTAATCAGCTTCTCTTGAATATGTGAAATAGCATCCTCGCTTGATTAGTTTATATCTGCCTCACTTGATTAAGATGTAGAAAACCTTTGTATGGAACAACAATAGGTTTGGATTTTACTTCAGAGCTCAGACACTGGAATGGATGTAAATGGAAACGAGAATGACCAATTAACCAATATCTTGAATTTAAAATGTCATCTCATAACTGAATGATGCCTCATTCATACCCTATCATGGAAATGATGACTGCAAGATGGGTAAGTACATTGAATCTTATCACTAACTAACTCATCATACCACTAACCTATCATTTCCCAACGGATTCTGAAAAATTCCAGCTCAAATGACAAGACAATTTAGAAATCGCGCTTTCGTAGCATTGGAAATGTATTTTTCCCTATTTGCACTATGAAACTATTAGCGCTTTCGTAGTGCAAATCAACTTTTTTGAACTAGTGGCGCTACGAAAACATGGAATCTTGGATAATTAAACAGTTTTGACCCAAAACTTTATGAAATGACTCCCAAATGGAAATTATGGATATCCGACAACGAATGGACCTTTAAAATACTTTATTTGAACTTAATGATGACCTTCAAACTATAAAAAATATAAAACCTTCCCTTGATCAAACCTAAAATGAATCCTACAACCCTATTTTGACTCATGAACCTACTTGAACTTGACAAAATGATGTTTGAATTTTTTGGGTGATAATAGAGATCATGGACCAATCGGGTCTTAAGCCATGGATCAAGTGTCGATAATACCAAGGAGAGAGTGAACCGTCAAATCACTACATATCGTGACCATCGGATTATAAGTTACAAATGTACATAGTAAAGAAACACACTTTACCTAACTCTACACTATACCAAGTTATACTTAACTATTTCCTATGTTTCAGAATATCCTAATAGTATGCCAAATGTTGCAATCAAGGAATGCGTTGTTTGCTGGGAAACCATAATCTAGGAATGGAACTACAACACCATTTAATTCTTCCTTTTCTTTTTATTGCAATCTCCCTCATAGTATTGGAATGTTTGATGTATTCTCATTTTGGTTAACTTTGGAGTTCGGACATTAGTCTAACTTTTGTCATCATTTGAGAAATATTTTTCCAGGCATTGTGAAGATTTTTTTTTACAATCATGTTGTAGTAGCCCTAGAAAGTGGAACAACAAGGAAACTTCATAGTTGTGTGTTGATTGCTGGGACTAGAACAATAGTTTATGGCTTCAAAGAAGATGGCAGAGAATCCATAGTTGCTGGTGCAGGACCTGTTAGGGTCCTATAAATATAGGATTCATAATTTTTTAATTGAATTTTGATAGCCTTGTAAATATGTACATCCCTTGCTTTCTGCAAGTTGTTTTCCCATATTTAGAAAAAATCAAAAAATCAAAAATCAAAAAGAGGGTAAAGTCATAAAATAAAGATCAAAGGACTTAAAAAATATAGACCCAAAAAGAAAAAGATGAAAATAAAACATGAAAGTGTGCAAGTCTAAATGCCACTACTTTTTAATTTTTGCAAATGATTATGGCAGAGTGTCAATAAATTCCATAATCCATGATGATTTAAACTGCTTAATCTTGACTTGTCATGTTTTCAATTTCCATGTTTTAGATAGTGAATAAATATTTGTCAGACAGTTTAATCCTGACAAATCAATAGATAGGTAAAGAATAAAGAGGAGCTCATCAGTTTAATCTGAGCCCCCGAATGATATAAGGTAGATTTAGATAGTTTTTATACTTTTTCAAAAGAATAAAATGTTTCAAGGTAGCAAGCTCAAGTGCACCTGCAAAATGGAAGAAAAAATGTTAGATTAAAGTTGGGTAGGTAGAAAGAAGTGGGAAGAAGCTTGTAAATATTTATCACCAGGTAAAAATTACTAATTTCCCATCCCCTGTAGTAATTTTTCATTCTAAACTCTCAGTTAAAGAGGCTCAGAGCATTTTTCTGACTTCTGTTGGGACCGGACCCAAGGCTCAATGACTGATTAGTTGAACATGTTGAATTCCTATATTAATCCCTAATTATCATTATTTACTCTTCATTCACCCATTACAACTCAAATTTTAAGTAAGAATTCTTTTCTTACTTAGTGATACACAATATCCCATTTGATTAACTTCCTCCATTTCATAAAACATACAATCCCTCAAAAAACATCTTATCCTAAGTAAAAGTGGTGAAATTATCAAATGATAAACTTTGCTTTAAGGTTTTCACTTTACTTAGTCATATAAGTGTATTGATTGAGTATTTCATTTTCCTTGTCATTGATTTTTAACTTATTCTATTAATTCCTTAGAAAATACCTTATCTTATTAATATAACTCCATTTATTTAAAATATCCCCCTAAACCCACTATTATAAGATTTTATGCCAAAGTTAATTATCCACATGTTGAAAATAAAATCCCAAAATATACCCCCTTTGGCATAAAACTAACAATGTATAAATATCCCGCCCCACTATAGTTGTTAAATCTTCCATGGTTTAATAAACTATATAATAAAGAATGACATGACTATCGAGCTTATCATAAAGTTTAATTTAACCTAAACTTTATTCCCCCAAAACCTTTGTAAATACATTGTTTTTATCCCCGCATTAACCCAAGGTTTATTGCAAATGAACTAAAGGTTTATATCATAATTCACATTGATTATTTCCAACTATGTAATAGCCTCACGCTATACATAGCCTAACCCATGGTTAAATATTCATATTCCACCTCACGCATCCATATCCTACATCTAAACCTTTGATTATAACTATATAACATTCCATAACCCGCATTACCCTTTTGTAATGAAACTTTGGTTATAAATCATATTATATAAAGTTTTATTACATTGTTAATCCATTCCAGTGCTAATTATTTGAGTTTCCCCGGTCCCACCCAACCTTTAAACTGCAGCTTTTCAACCCTTCGCTCTTTTTCCGATGATCCAACAGTTCTAGACTCATTTCGCGCTCAAAAATCAATCGACCTCTCACTGCCCAAATGGATGCGAAATGGGTGGTTTTCCCATTTCCTCCCTCGGCGACGTGGAAAAATATGATTGCATCACATTTGTTTTGTTCAATACAACTTACAACCCAGATCCAATGTGAAACCCACCAATGGTTTTCGCATTCGAAAACAAAACCATTCCCGCTTTTGATGTGACTAGCATTTATTACGTTTTTAAAGATTTGTATCAAAGTTTAAAATCTTTGTTATGATTCATATTAACTTTATTTGCATATTCCTGACTGATAAAGAGCTCCACTTGGCCGTGTTAAGATTCCCAATTCTGTTTTAAACTGTGTTGGTCGATTTCCTATCTTAAACTCTGATTTGACTCCAAACTCCTGTTTCAAGACTATAAAAGCCATTTCTCTGCACCAGGACCCATCCGCAGGAACAAACAAAAGCTTCGGAAACCCTTTCAAGTGTCAAATTACCTACAAATTGAGGTATTTTCATCAGTTTAAAACCCTGCATAATCAATTCTGAACCATCCCTAAGCAAAACAAGCTTTCAATTATAGAAATTCATTGTGGAAATTGCCCAAAAACGCCCGAAACAAGCCAAACCCTGACCAATTTTTTCTAGGAAACTATTGGGTATGTGTTATATTCTTTCCACGACTAAGCATGTTGGGCGCAAGGGGTCTGAGTAGCACCCCGGCGAAATTTTTTTGGTCCTTAATTTCCGATGGGTAGTCTACGCCCATGGTTTTGTGCATGGTTTTGCACATGGTTTTGGGGTATGATGGTTTTCGGCCCCTGGAATTTTGTAGATCTGGTCAAGGGAACTACGGTTATGTTCTAATCTAGGGTTAATGGATTAGGGTTTATGTATGCTTCAGCATGTATATATATATGTGTTGTAACACTAAAAGGAATATAATGAAAAATCAAGCTGGTCGTCCCAATTTGGGATCCAGGGGAAAAATCTCTATGTTTCTCTGTTTTATGTTTTATGCTCTTGCTATTGTTTATTTTCTGTTATAAGATTCGTGTGTAGATAATTTATGTTCAGGGTTAAAACCTACATTTGGTATCAAAGTTTTTTCAGCTTCAAGGGGATGCCTTTGCTGCTGAGGGTTTTTTTCTCGGGCCTGAGGTAAACCATGTTCAGTGGGAGATCTGTGGGATTGATTCTTGCGATGAAAGAATATGGCGAGCAGCGGGAAGATAGAGATCGAAAAATTTAATGGTCAGAGTTTTGAGTTATGGAAGCTCAAGATGGAGGATTTGCTGGTGGATAAATATCAATGGATCACGGTAGATCCAGGTACTAAACCAACGGCAATGTCAGATGAAGACTGGAAGAAACTGGATTGGAAGGCTAAGAGCACAATACGGTTGTGTGTCTCAGATTCAGCATTGTTGAATGTATCTGGGGAAGCTACCGTGAAGAATTTGCGGGAAAAACTTGGGACTTTGTACCAATCTAATTTTTTGACGAATAAGTTGTTCCTGTGGAAAAAGCTGTATAACTTGAGAATGAAGGATGGAGACTCGGTGACAGAGCATCTGAATGCCTTCAATACTATGGTAAGTCAGCTGTCATATGTTTATATTAAAATCTCAGATGAAGATAAGTGCATCAGTTTGTTGTGTTCTCTACAAGACTTGTGGGACAATCTGGTTATTGCAATAGGTAGCAATACAACTACCTTGAATTTTGATGACATTGTCTCAGCCTTGTTGTCGGAGGAAATGAGACGGATAAATATGGAGGGCCAGAATGTATATGCCTTATCTATACGAGGAAGGTCCCAAAACAGAAACAAGAATAAGGTTTTGAGTGGGAGATCCAAATCTAGAGGGAGATCTAAATCTCCTGGAAAGTTTGTAAAGGTATGTTGGAAATGTGGAAAGGAAGGGCACCACAAAAGGGAGTGCAGATCTAAAGCTCCTGAGAAAGGAAAGGGATCTGATGATGCTCCTTCTGCAGAGGCAAAAACTACCTTGGATGAAGGTGGGGATGTGTAATTGGCTTCTTCTTCAAATACACATGTAGATCATGAGTCATGGTGGATTGACTCAGTTGCATCCTTTCACTTCACTCCCCATAGGGAGTAGTTCTGCGAGTATGAGAAATATGATGGTGATGTCTTCCTAGGGGATGATAGGAAGGCCAAAATCATCGGACGTGGAAAGATCAAGGCAGATCTCTTGCCAAATTGAAGGATTAGAGTCTCTTCTTGGTGTTAACGCATAAAATGGTGCATTGGCCAGAAATCTGATTTCTATAAGAAAGATGGATGATGCAGGTGTAAAAACAGTGTTTGAGAAAGATTCCTGCAAGATGGTTTGGGGAGCACTGGTATTAATCCGGGGAGTTCGGACTGGAACTTTGTACAAGCTACAAGGTAGCACTGTTATTGATGGGTGTAACAATTCTATGGTTCTTGAAAGTGGAGTGGAAAGCCTAGCTGTCTCTAGAGAAAAGACCATGCTGTGGCATCAAAGGATTGGACATATTGGAGAGAAGGGCCTTCAAATACTGCATAGAAATGGTATGGTAGAAGGTATGTCTAATTTCTCTATGGATTTCTATTTATGTGAAGATTTTGTGTATGGGAAGCATAATCGAGTGAGTTTTCCTTCTGGTGCTAAGAGGGTGAACAAGATATTAGAAATTGTGCACAGTGATGTGTTTAGACCTGTGTCAATTCCTTCACTAGGAAAGTCTATGTACTATGTTTCATTCATAGATTACTTCTCAAGGAATATATGGATATATTTCTTGAGGAAGAAATCTAAATTCTTTGACAGATTTAAAGAATTTAAGGCTCTGGTGGAAAACCAGACAGAGAAGAAGATAAAGGTGTTGAGGACGGATATTGGTGGGGAGTTAAGAAGGAATTTGAAGAGTTCGCCAAAGTGTGGTATACGATAGAAGACTACTCCATATACACCTCGACCAAATGGAGTTGTAGAAAGGACGAAGAACACTAATGAAGGAAGAAACGTATAGGTGGTACCGAGTTAGGACAAGAATTATGGGCGGAGAGCGAGGCAGTGGAGACTACATGCTATCTGGTTAACAGATCACCTTCATCAGTGTTGGAGGATAATACTCCACATGAGGTATGGAATGGTAAGAAACCCTCTCTTTCACTTCTAAGGGTATTTGGATGTGATGCATATGTATATGTTTCGAAGCAGAAAAGGACCAAGTTGGATAATAAATATGAAAGCTGCATCTTTATTGGGTATAAGGATGGTTTAAAAGGTTACAAGCTTTGGAACCCAGAAAAAAGGAAGGTTGTGTACAGTCAAGATGTGGTGTTTAGAGAGGTGAAATATGTTGTTAAACATGAACTCATACCAAAGGAACCTAAGAAGATAAAGTTTGAGCTAAAGGAGGATGAATCAGACTCTACAACAGAAGAAGACTCAGAAAAGGAAGAGCCACAAACTCCAGCTGTGAGAAGATCAGCTCGGAAAAGAAGGCAACCAGAAAGGTATATTCCATCTGCTTTCTATCCAGGTTTTGCCTTAACTATAACTGATGATGATCCCAGAACTGTCAGGGAGGCAGTAGATTCAGAGGATGGAAAACTCTGGAAGGAGGCCATGGTTGATGAAATGGCATCCTTGCATAAAAATGAGGCATGGGATCTGGTGGAGTTGTCGGCTGGAAGGAAGCCCATCGGGAGAAAATGGGTGTTTATGAAGAATATGAATGTAGAAGGCAAGGTGGAGAAATACAAAGCTCGGTTGGTAGAAAAAGGTTATTCCAAGGTGCTAGGAATTGATTTTGGTGATATTTTTTCTCCTGATGCCAAGGTTACTTCTATTAGATTAATTTTATCTATTTCTGCTACATTTGATTTTGAGATAGAACAGATGGATGTAAAGACAACATTTCTTCATGGGGATCTAGAAGAGGAGATCTACATGAAGCAACCTAAAGGCTTTATGGTGAAGGGTAAGCGGTTGACGAGGGTTGAAGAAGTCTACGCTTGTATGGGTTAAAACGGTCACCAAGGATGTGGTATCGAAATTTGATACATATATACGGGGACTTGGCTTCACCCGAGAAGCAAGGAGGATGTTGTGTTTATTTTAAATTAATTGGTGGTGTTATTTATTTGGTCTTGTATGTGGATGATATGTTGTTGATTGGAAATGACAAAGAAATTATCCAATATTTGAAGACTAGCTTGTTCTCCAAATTCGACATGAAGGACCTTGGTGCTGCAAACTATATTTTGGGCATGAAAATTAAGAGAGATCGGACAAAGAGGAAGCTCTGGTTAAACCAGAGGAAGTATGTCGAGACTATATTGCAGAGGTTCAATATGCAGGATAGTAAACCGGTGAGTGTTCCTATTCCTGTAGGTGCAAAGCTGTCTGCTGAACAGTGTCCCAAGCACAAGAAGAAGAGGAGGATATGTCCCGTGTTCCATATGCAAGTGCAGTGGGTAGCCTAATGTATGCAATAGTGCAGCTGCTAGACCATACATTGCACATCTGGAGTGGGAGTATTGATTATGTTTATGTCAAACCCGAGGAAGGATCATTAGGCAATGATGAGAAGTGGGTTTCGGACATCAGCTACGTGGCACTAGTGATTATGGTTTGCTACGTGCTACCGGGGAAGACTGGGATTGGAAAATAATTTTGGACATTGCGTGGTTTTGTTGATACAAACAAATTTGGAGATCTGAACCAAATGGTCTACAAGTGGGTATGTGTTGCTTTATTTTGGAGGCATAGTCAGTTGGATGGAAGTAGGAAAACAATACGTGGTAAGCTCTTTATAACTCAAATGAGAATACAGGCGACCACTCATGCAAGCAGAATCGGTTGGTTGCGGAAGATTGTGTTCAAGTATGGGGTTGGTACAGCAAGCTATAAGGATAGACTGTGATAGCCAAAGTGAAATTTTCTTGGCTAAGAACCTTGCTTATCATTCAAAGACAATGCACATTGATGTTCAATATCACTTTGTTAGAGATATGGTTGAGGCTAAAAGGGTGTTACTGGTAAAGGTGGACACTTTGAAGAATGTTGCAGATGCATTGACAAAGTCTGTGAGCACTCAAAAGTTCTCTTGGTGTAGAGAAACAATGGGTGTTGAAGAGTGGTGTGGGCCAATGACTGGCCTCCACGTGGCCTCTATGGAAAGAAAACAACAAGTGCGAGAATGTTGGGTATGTTTGATCCTTAATTTCCGATGGGTAGTCCGCGCCCATGGTTTTGTGCATGGTTTTGCACATGGTTTTGGGGTACGATGGTTTTTGACCCCTGGTATTTTGTAGATCCGGTCAAGGGAACTACGGTTATGTTCTAATCTAGAGTTAATGGATTGGGGTTTATGTATGCTTCGGCATGTATATATATGTGTTGTAACACTAAAAGGAATATAATGAAAAATCAAGCTGGTCATCCCGATTTGGGATCTAGGGGAAAAATCTCTGTGTTTTTCTGTTTTATGTTTTATGCTCTTGCTATTGTCTATTTTCTATTATAAGATTTGTGTGTAGATAATTTCTATTCAGGGTTAAAACCTACAGAAACCTTATTTCCGCTGTAAGCCTTTTTAAGCCAAATTTCCTTAGCTTACAACCTCTGAAGATAAATTCCAAAACAAAAAGGGGTTTAAAGCCTACAGATTTCTTAAAAAATCCTTTTTCACAGTCTAAATCATTCAATAAACCCTTGTTTCCTGTCTTAGCCTAGTTTTCATTTCTCAGAAGCCTAAATTGAGCAAAGATATCACTTGAAATTCTCCTTAGCCTAAATTTCTTAGTTACCCCTCTGTTTAAATTAAATTACTTTTTTAAACCATTTAATCTTACAAAAGAAGCCAAAATGCCTAAAAAATAGAGTTAAACCTCCACAGACAGATCTAATTCCATAGGTTTTTCAAAAAACCTTCAATCACCTCCTTGCAGACTTGAATTTCATTAACAAATTGTTTTGCAGGTTTCTATCAGAATATGGATTTGGACCAACAGTTCCAATACTAGTTGACAAAATTGTTTGCTCCAAATTCTCAAATTTTAATTCAAAGGCTTCATTCAACAAAAGTTTGTATACAAAGAAAAAATAAAATCAATTCAAAGAGAGATCAGAATGATGAAATGTGCACAGTGAATGGTAAAAGTGAAATGAGAATTCATAGGGACAGTGAAAACATAACAGTTAAAGAGTATCAATGGTTAAAGTGTATCAGGTAAAAGTCAGCGTGAAAAGTTAAACAAAGTTACAGAGTAGTCAAGGTAAAACAGTAAAAGTAAAAACAGAGTCAGTAATGGTCAACAGAGATGAAAATAATTTCACCAACAACAATGAATTTTATCCAAAGTGAAAGTAAAATAGTTAAAAGAACAAAAAGTTTAAAACATGAAAACAGAGCAACAAGGAACATTTTCGCAGAAATTTCCTATTTAAGTCATTGTTTTGCAGAAACTATTATGACCAATCCAAGATTAATTCTGAAAAAATGAAGCATTTTTGCGTTCTTAAGATGTCTAGCTACAAAAACCTCTCTCACTTTTCTAATAGTCATTATGGGTTGGGAAATGTTAAACCATATTGAAAAGCACGTTTTGCAGAAAATTCCTATTAAGTCATCATTTTGCAGAGAAAATTGTGGCCAATTGGAAATACATATTACAAACCTGAAGGAGTTTTTTGTTCCTAAGCGACCCATATAAAAACACCTATCTCACTTTGTGCACAGATATTATATAATGAAAGATACATGTGCATATTTACAACCTAGTTTTCAGACTCTGTAAAACTCTGTTTTACACATTTTTGTAGAGCCTATTGTGAACAGTTGGAGAAGAAATTTAGGAAACTGAGAGAGGTTTATTTCATAAACATACTCATATATAATAACCTCTTTCACTTTTTACATATATATTTCGGATTGAGAAATAAAAAGGTATCATTGAACCTGAAGTTTGGAGAATTACTGGAGCAGAATGCACAAAGAAAGGAAACAGTTAGTGGCTTGGATGCCTCATCATCAACTAAGAGTTGAGATCAAATTAAAATTCTCCTCTTTTTCATCACCTATCCATAAAAAATAGTGCCAAATAGATGCATTAGTTTTGAGTGTCCTTTACTTAATTTTTATTTATGTAAAACAGTGGGAGATATTTGTAAACCAATCTTGATATATTTTCAAGATATTCTAGTTTAGAATTTGTATAAATACTTCACTCTTTGAAGTATTTTAGTGTGGAATAAAATTTCTAAGATTACTATAGACTTTTTGCAGATACATTGCAGGCTTACATGTGTTGATTTCGAAGTAGCAGACTGGACAAAGCTAATTGGGCATCATAATTCAAGATTCTTGCGATAAGTTAAAGAGTAAAGTGCATATTTTCTTGTCATTGTTTCATTTCTAAGTTCCATGCAATTTCATTATGTTTTTTATTTGTCTTAATGATTAACTAGGAATATTACTTCAGGATTAGCTTATTTCTCCATGTTTTAACTAAGTTACCATTTAAATGTTTTCTGTTGATTTCCAGTGTTAGGAATCCTTCATTGATTTTACTTCCGTTTGACCCCTGCCTCCTTCCTCCATTGTCCGGATCAAAGGATCCTTCATTGCCATTTATCCCGACTATACCATTTCATCAAAAGCCTTTTACCCAAAACTCTGAGGGTTATCTACCTTCCCCTGAATACATTTGCACCCTTTTGGCCTTGCTTTCTAGTACTGTTATCTAGACTTAGACTCCATAGCCCAATGGACAAGTAGATCTCTCATTAGTTTAATCCTAAGTGATTTTTACCCACCAAAAGATTTTAAAACAAAACCAAATGTTCTAACATAACTAGCCTAAAAGCATAAATAAAAAACAAAGATAAATCTTAAAGAGAGAGTCCTCTGTGAACTTTAGGAAGGCTAGATCCTAGAGTTCCAAGTAGATTTTTGGTTACCTCAGACTATTTCTCTTGAACTTGGAGAAATTACTAAGTGATAACATAATGGCGACCATACTGGGGAAACTAAAATTTTCTTCAGAAATATTTTACAGGTTCAGATCTAATCTATGATGGTGGATAGTGATCAGACACACAAAAGTTAAAATCATCCACCTGGCGACTCCAAATCAATTTCACAATTAAAACTCCACTGGAGGAATGAACCTCAAAGAACAATATGGAAAGATCAGGATTTCAACTTGGATCTTAATCCAAGACATTCTGTTCTTTCTCATTAAGAAAGTTTTTCAATGTATATTGTATTTTATAGAAGATCTTAGATTAGTTTTTAATTATTTTCCTTTGAATATTGTAAGTAATAATTCTCCTAATCTCTTTGAGCAACTTTCTTCTAAATCCAATGATGATCATTTTCCAATTAAGAAGCCTCAAATAATCAAGACTGATCTTACAATCCCTGTACATATTCCTGTACCATATAAAGTTCCAGATAGATATAAGCCCCTTATTTTACCTCCTATACTCCATGATTTTCCTAAAAACTACTACAAACATCTTCCTAGATTTGATGGAGAGAATGGTATCACTGCCCAAAAACATATTCAAGGTTTTGAGAATTATTTGGATTTATTTGAAATTGATGAAGATGATGTTAAAATCAGAATTTTTTCTCTTTCTTTGCAAAATATAATAAAGAGTTGGTTCTACCTAATGCTAGCATCTCAAATTTCTAGCAGTTTATGTAACTTTTCCTTGATAGATGGATAATCAAAGTTAATCCTTTTGTGATCACGGAAGAATATAATCAGTTAAAAATACATCCAAATGAAACAATACAACAAATTTCTGACAGATTTAATCAAGTTTATTATTCAATGCCAGAAAATATTAGACCTCCTCATGATTCAACTCTCTTGCATTATCCAAGTGCCTTTGATCCAGAAATAGAATTTTGGTTAAGAGAAAGAGATCCAGAAACACTTGTACAGATGCAGAACATTGCAGTTGATGTAGAAGTTAATCTACAAATCAGACAAGAAAAGTTGAAAGTAGAAGAAGAGGAAAAGAAAAACATTGTAGAGGTAAAACTTAGCCTTTTGGTAAGAAAAATAGATGAAAGAATACAAAAGATCTCTATTAAAGATGAATTTTTTGTTCAAAATCACCTTGATACATTTAATAAAGAAATAGAAGAGGTTGATAGCTATGAACAAATTCCTGCTAATTCCAATTATCATAGATCACAAAATGGATTTACCGATCAATATGTGGAAGAAGAATCTACTGATTTAATATGTATGTTTGATTACATTCCTTCCTTTGATGATTTTCCTAAGTATTATCATTATGATGATATTTATGTTCTCCAAACTCAAGCTAACTTTACAGAGCAATCAGAAGCTAGTTTATGGGATGAAGAAACTCATTTTCAGCAGATTGAAGACAGTGATCAACCAATACAGATCAGCCATGAGAGTGAGGAAGAAAGAGCAGAAAATGTGGAAATAAGTAAATATTCTTTACCCCTTTTTTTTGCTTCATTTCAGTTCATTAGAGACAAATTTCATGCCATCAATAATCAGCAATCTTTAGAAATTGTGATTGACAACAAAGAAGATAATGAAACTATTGATCAGGATTTTTCAATTTCACAATTGTAGTTATCAGTTCCCATTGAAATAATTAATCAAATGACACAAGAAATTTCCATAACACTATGTTTTGAATCATTTCAGTGTTTAATGAGAAAATTGTTGAAGTTTATGAAGTCCCATGGAATCCTATATGCCATAGGTTGCAGCAATTTTCCCAAGTTTTTCATGATCCAATAGCTAATATGTTTGATATTGAATGCATTCAAAGCGTTCCTCTATTAACTAACTATGAATTTCAAAATCAAGATGATAAAGGTTTCAACATTCAAACATTACAATCAGTAAGAATATCATCACAAATCTTATCTAAAATTTTGCAGGGAGATACAGATGAAAATAACATTTCAGATTCATGGCATGGAGGCCATCCAGAACAGATGTACATTTGTTTAGATCAGTTAAACATCAGTGTATATATTTTGGAAGATCCTTTTGTACATTTTCTAGAGTCAACAAAGGAAATCAAGTGTTTCCTTATCCTCTCATTTGTTGACAAGTTTCTAATAGGTTGCAGAAGTACAGTTTTGATAATCAACAAGAAAATGCAATAAAATCTATCAAAGTATATAATGCTTGAATGGTTGCATTGGCTATTTCATTTTACCTAACCAGCAGTTGGACAGCTGATTAGAGTAAGTAAATAGGATTTCAGCTTATTTCAGTTTTCAGTTTTCATCTAGTTTGAAATAATTCATTAAGGTTTGAAGGCAAGGAAAAGGCCCTAAAACATTAATGATTTAGTAGTGTGGTTTGAAGTTTGCAACTCCTTTTAGTCTCAGATCAGATTTTAGTTTGCAGAAAAAGGTGTAAATTCAGTTCAAGAGTTTTCAGTCATAGCATAAGCATGTTTGGGATTGGCCCAATGGATCAAGCTACTAGTCGATGATGTTCTTGACATCTCACAAGGAGATGCCATCCCCATGTGAAGCCGTTGTTAGGTTCCTATAAAGATAGGATTCATAATTTTTTAATTGAATTTTGATAGCCTTGTAATTATGTACATATCTTGCTTTCTGTAAGTTGTTTTCCCATATTTAGAAAAAATAAAAAAATCAAAAATCAAAAAGAGGGTAAAAGTCCTAAAAGAAAGATCAAAGGACTTAAAAAATATAGACCCCAAAAGAAAAAGATGAAAATAAAACATGAAAGTGTGCAAGTCTAAATGCCACTACTTTTTACTTTTTGCAAATGATTATGGCAGAGTGTCAATATATGCCATAATCCATGATGAGTTAAACTACTTAATCTTGACTTGTTGTGCTTTCAATTTCCATGTTTTAGATAGTGAATAAATATTTGTCAGACAGTTTAATCCTGACAAATCAATAGATAGGTAAAGAATAAAGAGGAGATCATCAGTTTAATCTGAGCCCCCAGGTGATATAAGGTAGATTTAGATAGTTTTTATACTTTTTCAAAAGAATAAAATGTTTCAAGGTAGAAAGCTCAAGTGCACCTGCAAAATGGAAGAAAAAATGTTAGATTAAAGTTGGGTAGGTAGAAAGAAGTGGGAAGAAGCTTGTAAATATTTATCACTGGGTAAAAATTACTAATTTCCCATCCCCTATAGTAATTCTTCATTCTAAACTCTCAGTCAAAGAGGCTCAGAGCATTTCTCTGACTTCTGTTGGGACTGAACCCAAGGCTCAATGACTGATTAGTTGAACATGTTGAATTCCTATACTAATCCCTAATTGTCATTATTTACCCTTCATTCACCCATTACAACTCAAATTTTAAGTAAGAACTTGTTTCTTACTTAGTGATACACAATATCCCATTTGATTAACTTCCTCCATTTCATAAAACATACAAACCCTCAAAAAACATCTTATCCTAAGTAAAAGTGGTGAAATTATCAAATGATAAACTTTGCTTCAAGGTTTTCATTTTACTTAGTCATATAAGTGTATTTATTGAGTATTTCATTTTCCTTGTCATATTGATTTTTAACTTATTCTATTAATTCCTTAGAGAATACCTTATCCTATTAATATAACTCCATTTATTTAAAATATCCCCCTAAACCCACTATTATAAGATTTTATGCCAATGTTAATTATCCACATGTTGAAAATAAAATCCCAAAATATACCCCCTTTGGCATAAAACTAACAATATATAAATATCCCACCCCACTATAGTTGTTAAATCTCCCATGGTTTAATAAACTATATAATAAATAAAGACTTGACTGTCGAGCTTATCATAAAGTTTAATTTAAACTAAACTTCGTTCCCCCAAAACCTTTATAAATACATTGTTTTTATCCCCACATTAACCCAAGGTTTATATCGTAATTCACATTGATTATTTCCAACTATGTAATAGCCTCATGCTATACATAGCCTAACCCATGGTTAAATCATCATATTCCGCCTCATGCATCCATATCCTACATCTAAACCTTTGATTATAACTATATAACATTCCATAACCCGCATTACCCATTTTTAATGAAACTTTGGTTATAAATCATATAATATAAAGTTTTATTACATTATTAATCCATTCCAGTGCTAATTATTTGAGTTTCCCTGGTCCCACCCAACCTTTAAACCACAACTTTCAAATCAATCTTAGCCCTTCGCTCTTTTTTCGATGATCCAATGGTTCTAGACTCGTTTCGCGCTCAGAAATCAATCGAACTCCCGCCACCCAAATGGATGCCAAATGGGTGGTTTTCCCATTTCCCCCCTCAGCAACGTAGCGAAATCTGATTGTGTCGCGTTCGTTTTGTTCAATACAACTTACAGCCCAAATCCAACGCGAAACCCACCAATGGTTTTCACATTCGAAAATAAAACCATTCCCGCTTTTGATGTGACTAGCATTTATTACATTTTTAAAGATTTGTATCAAAGGTTAAAATCTTTGTTATGATTCTTATTAACGTTATTTGCATATTCCCGATTGATAAAGAACTCCGCTTGGCCGGGTTAATATTCCCAAATCTGTTTTAAACTATGTTCATCGATTTCCTACCTTAAACTCTGATTTGACTCCAAATTCCTATTTGAAGACTATAAAAGCCATTTCTATGCACCAAGACCCGTCCGCGGGAATAAGCAAAAGCTTCAAAAACCCTTTCAAGTGTCAAATTACCTGCAAATTGAGGTATTTTCATCAGTTTAAAACCCTGCACAGTCAATTCTGAACCATCCCTAAGCAAAACAATCTTTCAATTATAAAAATTCACTATGGAAATTGCCCAAAAACGCCAAAAACAAGCCAAACCCTGGTAAATTTTTTCTAGGAAACCTTATTTCCCCTGTAAGCCTTTTTAAGCCAAATTTCCTCAGCTTACAACCTCTGAAGATCAATTCCAAAACAAAAAGGGGTTTAAAGCCTATAAATTTCTTAAAAAATCCTTTTTTACAGTCTAAACCAGTCAAGAAACCCTTGTTTCCTATCTTAGCTTAGTTTTCATTTCTCAGAAGCCTAAATTGAGCAAAGATATCACTTGAAATTATCCTTAGCAAAAATTTCTTAGTTACCCCTCTGTTTAAAGTAAATTACTTCTGTAAACCATTTAATCTTACAGAAGAAACTAGAATGCCTAAAAAACAGAGTTAAACCTCCACAGACAGATCTCATTCCACAGGTCTTTCAAAAAACCTTCAATCACCTCCCTGCAGACCTGGATTTCATTAACAAACTGTTTTATTTTTGCAGGTTGTTATCAGAATATGGATTTGGACCAATAGTTTCAATACTAGTTGACAAAATTGTTTGCTCCAAATTCTCAAATTTTAAGTCAAAGGCTTCATTCAACAAACAGTTTGTATACAAAGAAACAATAAAATCAAGTAAGAGAGAGATCAGAATGATGAAATGTGCACATTGAATGGTAAAAGTGAAATTATAATTCATAGGGACAGTGAAAACATAACAGTTAAAGAGTATCAGTGGTTAAAGTGTATCAGGTAAAAGTCAGAGTGAAAAGTTACACAAAGTTATAAAGCAGTCAAGGTAAAACAGTAAAAGTAAAAAAAGATTCAGTAATGGTTAATAGAGATAAAAATACTTTCACCAAAAACAATGAAGTTTATCCAAATTTAAAGTAAAACAGTTAAAAGAACAAAAAGGTTAAAAGATGAAAACAGAGCAAGAAGGAACATTTTTGCAGAAATTTCCTGTTTAAGTCATTGTTTTGCAGAAACTATTGTGACCAATCCAAGATGAATTTTGCAAAACTTAAGGAGGTTTATGTTCTTAATATGTCCAAATACATAAACCTCTCTCACTTTTCTAAAAATCATTATGGGTTGGGAAATATTAAACCATATTGGAAAGCACATTTGCAGAAAATTCATGTTAATTCATCATTTTGTAGAGCAAATTGTGGCCAATCGGAAATAAATCTTACAAAATTAAAGGAGGTTTTTGTTCCTAAGAGACCCATATACAAAATCATATCTCACTGTGTGCATATATATTATATAATGAAAGATACATGTGCATATTTACAGCCTAGTTTTCAGACTCTGTAAAACTCTGTTTTACACATATTTTTGCAGAGCCTGTTGTGAACAGATGGAGCATAAATTTAGGAAACGGAGAGAGGTTTATCTCACCAATATATTCACCTATAATAACCTCTTTCACTTTTTACATATCTATTTCATATTGAGAAATAAAAAGGTATCATTGTACCCCAATGTTGTCGAATTGCTAGAGCAGAATGCACAAAGAAAGGAAACAGTTAGTGACTTGGATGCCTCATCATCAACTAAGAGTTGAGATCAAATTAGAATTATCCTCTTTGTCATCAACTATCCATAAAAAATAGTGTCAAATAGATGCATTAGTTTTGAGTGTCCTTTACTTAAGTTCTATTTATGTAAAATAGTTGGAGATATTTGTAAACCAATCTTGATATTTTTTCAAGATATTCTACTTTAGAATTTGTATAAATACTTCACTCTTTGAAGTATTTTAGTGTGGAATAAAATTTCTAAGATTACTATAGACTTTTTGCTGATACATTAGAGGCTTACATGTGTTGATTTTGAAGTAGTAGACTGGACAAAGCTAATTGGGCATCACAATTCAGGATTCTTGCGATAAATTAAAGAGTAAAGTGCATCCTTTCTTGTCATTTTTTCATTTCTGAGTTCCATGCAATTTCATTATGTGTTTGATCTGTCTTAATGAGTAACTAGGAATATTACTTTAGGATTAGCTTATTGCTCCCTGTTTTAACTAAGTTACCGTTAAATGTTTTCTGCTGATTTCTGGTGTTAGGAATCCTTCATTGCTCCTACTCCCGTTTGACCCCTGCCTCCTTCCTCCATTGTCTGGATCAAAGGATCCTTCATTTCCCTTTATCCTGACTATACCATTTCATCAAAAACCTTTTAACCAAAACTCTGAGGGTTATCTACCTTTCCCTAAATACATTGGCACCCTTTTGGCCTTGCTTTCTAGTACTGCTATCTAGAATTAGACTCCATAGCCCAATGGACAAGTAGATATCTCATTAGTTAAATCCTAAGTTATTCTTACCCACCAAAACCTTAAAAAAAAAACCAATTGTTCTATCATAACTATCCTAAAAACATAAATAAAAAACAAAGATAAATCTTAAAGAGAGAGCCCTCTATGAACTTTAGGAAGGCTAGATCCTAGAGTTCCAAGTAGGTTTGTGGTTACCTCGGACTATTTCTCTTGAACCTGGAGAAATTACTAAGTGATAACAGGACCAGCCTTGGGTGATTAGGGCAGGTGAATTTTAGCATTGTTCATCTTTAAATAACACAGATATTGTAGCTTTATGGTTTATCTTAATTTAGAAAATAAAACTGAAAATTTTGACTTTGGACATGTATATAACTATTCATTTGTTTAATTCAATTCAGAAGTGTGAATGCTGCCTAAAGTAAGAATCCTTTGAAGTTAGTTCCATTTTATGATTTGGTGTGTTTTTTAAAATGCGAGGAATGGGTTTGGGTGATGTTACCAACAATGTGCTTTACCCTATTGTTAGTTTCAATCCATGAAAATGCATATGGATCTTGTGTGAAGAAGTGAAAACATTAATGAAGATCATCCGAACATTCTTATTCAACTGTGCATGTAAGCTTTGAGATGTCATCCATTGTATATGCAGCTACATGGCTTGTGCCTTTGGGAGAACACTAATCTCATTCTATAAATTTATGACATTGTTTTATGATAATATTATTTAACTTGAATAGAAAATAGCTTAGATAACTATCAATTAATGAATTGAAATTTTATAACATCTGGGAGTTGCACTCTGAATGAAGAAATTCAAATAAAGTGAATCATTCAAGAAACAATGTCACAAAATCTTAATCGAACGATTTCTTCTACATAAAATGGAAATACACACACCAGATACAACTACGAAAATAAATGGAGCCATTCAAGACATAACTCAAACCATGCAAGGGGAAAATACTACTCCTAGTTGCACATCCTGAGCGGGTCATTGTTTTGAAGGTCAAGGTGTTGAATCCATCACACATAAATGCTACTCATGGAAACATAATGGAATAAAATATATAGGCTTTGAATGCATCATATAGAAATTGTAGAGTACATTTTAATTGTCTATATCTCTCTTATCTCTCACTTGAACCCTAAATGCGTTAAAACAGGAACTACTTATGAGGTAAGGTTGTTGCATTCTTTGAAATTCCAACAGAATCCAAAATTACCCTGAAAACTTCCTAAAATTAATTCCCATGTATAACCTAATAACTTCATGAATATAATTCCCAGGTATTACAATAACTGGTGAAAATGAATTCGCGTCTAACAGGACAACCCTAACTACAAATTTGACTTTGCAAAAGAACATTGGATACTATGAGCATAATAATAAAGAACTAGAAGTCATTCATGTTGTTCAGGCTTGCCATGGAGGCGATTCATGCTAATGAAGGAGGAAGGCGAAATCTATCAAATATATAGAGGAAAATGAAAAAATTGTTATGGGCATCGATGTTTGTTGGGACAACATTGTTAGGTTGAAGGAAAGAGCTCTAGTGGGTCACTGGGACTATCTAAAAATGGAAGGAGCACAAATGAAAGAATGGATTTATAGAACTAGACATGCATAGTTGGATATCATCCAAAGTTTAGCATATTATTAAATGGGTAGTTTGGTGTCCATTTTATGCCTCAGAGGATGCAAAAAAGATAAGGACAATGCCATGGGTGAGAGGCAGAGGGGTCTTAATATTACAAAAATGTTACATTGGAATTAATCCCATCAAAGAGAATCCAAAGAGAAAATATATTTGGGTCAAATTACGAGGGCTCCCACTTGAGTTTTGATCCAAAAGGGAAATCTCTGAGATAGAAAAAATATTGGGAGGTTGTATTATGTGGATGAAGCCTGCATAGCATTATTGGACAAAAGAGTGGCTTGGTTCTTGATTGAAGTGAATTTTTCCAAAGGACTCACTGCAAATTTGGATATTTTTGGGCAACCTTCTCAATCAAACAATAGGTGGAATATTGGGGCATCTGTTTCGGGTGCATTGGCTGCCATGAAGTTGGCATCTAATTTCAGGGTGCACAAGGGGGCTTGGAGGGGTTTTACCTGGTTGGAAAAATTATTCCCTCTATATGAACAAGAACCCATATTTTTCACATGGACATCGGGTTAATTCTCAGACACAATCTAACCCAGACATGCTTGATATAGAGGACATGCCCTTTGAATATGGGTCTCTGCCTGAAGTTGAAAACATTTCCATGAATCCGACCCTGAATCTGGCCCAAAAGAATAATGATCCAGAATCATGTCCTCACAATTTGAGGGTCTGAGATAGGAATGATTCTCCATTTAATCCTTCATGTTCGACCCCCTCCTCTTTGGTTGTTGGGCGTAATCATAAACCTAGGGCCACTGGCGTTGATGTGAGATATTGTCCTGCCTCTCCTCATCTGCAGCACAATCCTAGATATGGAGAATCATTTTTTCCTCCTCTCGTATACTTAGAGCTAGACAACATACTTAATGATGACTCGATAGGTCTGGAACTATTAACTATAAAAAGATCCTTTTTCCATAACGGTGAAGGGGTTTCTAGCTCTGAGAAATTAAAACCTGGCCCATCCAATAAACGAAAACCTCTCAAATATAAGAAGATCTCTTCATGTTTCAACCAAGCTTTCAATCTCAATAATATGTTCACTAAATATTTGGAAGCAACCCTCTACCCAACGTTTGATTTGTGATGTCTTGGAAACAAGGAAGGAGCCACTCATGTGCCTAACATCCAAGGCCTTAGAGCAAAAATACTCGAGGTTGACCATCCAAAATGATAATCATGTCATATAATATCAGACGGTTGGGGTTGGTACCATCTTGATAAACACTTCATAATTTAATTCTAAATAAAAGACTCGCAATGATTCTTCTCCAAGAAAGAATGGTTGACAGGGACAAGGCCATCAAATTACTCTCTAATTTATGCTCAAATTGGGACATGTGTGCCATTAGTGCAGTCAAAAACTATGGTGGACTTGTAGCTATCTAGAACCCAATAATTTTCTCCCTTAAAGCCTATAGAGTTTTTGAAGGGATAGTGCTCTCTAGTTTCTATAAGGGATCAACACACTGGGTACGTATTCTTAATATCTACGCCCCATACTCAAATTAGAAGAACTTGTGGGAAAATATGGATGATTGTGGGATTTTAGATCTCAATGGGCTACTCATTATCAGTGACTTGAACCTTACATTGAGCCCAGAGGAGGTCTGGGGAGAGCACAAAAATTCTGATCTGCTTGCTAGATTTTTCACATTGTTGTTTTCACAAAAATTGCTCATATACATCAAATTGTGGCCTTTGTGACCCACTTGGAGGAATGGCATAACACACTGAAGGGATAACGAAAATTTATGATCTATTTTTCTCCACACTTCCATTTACGAAAGGATCCAAAATCTTAAAACATGGAACTCATACTTGGGCACATCTGATCATGATGCAATTTTTCTTGAATGGTCCAGAGGAAATGACCACATTGCTTTTCCTTTTAAATTTAATAACACATGGTTGGAAGACAAATACTTTGTGGAATTGGTCAACAAATCAAGGAAGAAAGCTATGGAATTCTATACAACACATAAAATAGACCTAGTTACTCATAAATTCAGCAAGCTCAAACATGAGGTGAAAATATGGATTTGGAAGATATTGGATCATATCTGACTTTTTCTTATACAAATACCTTTTTCACAACATGTATCCTTTAGGATATTCCATCCTTCCACATGAGTATTAATTGTAGATAACATCCACACTTCTCTTTATGTAGCCCTGTATTGGCCCATCTAGATATTATTCAAAAATTAGAAATTAAGTTCAAATAAAAAATTACCTTTTGTGATGGCCCTTTGTCATGACATTTTCTTGTTGCAACATCAACAACCTACATTCATATTGACACCTCTCCAAGATATTAATTATTCAATATTCTTATTTCTTTTCAAACTTTTACAAGGTCTTCATATATTTCCCATGAAGATATCATAGTCAATCCTTCTAGTCATTGGATGTTGATTGCCTTCTCCATAGTTGCATCTTTCATGATCTCTTCTTTTTTCTTTATTCACATATTAATTTCCAAGAACTCCCAATCATAGTTCCTTCATTTTTTACCACCATCTCATATTCCATATGAGGACATATTATGTTAATTTCATCTAGTCGATATGAGACCCATGCCTTCATGCATCATTTTAATGAAAGAGATCATTTTCCCTTGATCATGCTCATGAGGTAGAGCATGCATCCTTACTATATCCAACTATATAATTACAAGACTTGACTCATTGAACATGTTATAACCCAATTGAACTTGATTTTATGCTCATCAAACAACTCAGTGTAACTATTTCAAACCACTTCTAACTGAATATTAGCTTCTTCAGTTTGAGAGTGCTCTCTCAAAGGGGTTTTATGATTTTGAATAATGATAGTACTATATGGCTAACTCTATGGAATTGTAACTTGTTTTGTATGATTGAAGGTTAAAAAATATAGGCTTGCTACCATTGGGCTTATGGAGTCAACAATCAGTAGTTTCAGTGACAATGGTTCTTCACATGGAAGCTGAGGCATATAAAGGTCTTTAATAGAGGCAAATCACACACAAAACATAAGAAAACACAGTCATTTCATTACTAAAGGAAGTTAGAGCATAATATTATGAATTCTGAGTAATTAGAGATGAATTCTACTCTAAGTGATAAAACATAAGATAAATATCAATAAGATATCAAAAACCTCATGATAATCTCAAGTCTGTCAAGAAGAATGTCACTTTGTATTACTGATATTGGTCAAAAACATAAAAGTAGAAATTTGGTGCAAATTTTCTCCAACCCTTTACTACTTCGATGTTTTATCTATAAATAGACATTATTTACAATAAGGATGATATGCCTAGTGTCTAGATCCTCGAATTCTCCTATGACACCTTTCATAACTGAAATCAATAACTTACAACAGAAAAGTGATAGTTACCCTTTAAAGAAACCAACTTCTAATAGGACTCTATCTCCTATTTATTACATTCCTCTAACTTATCTGTGAAATAGCTACATGATGGTTACACAATGAATATTACATGCTCAAAGGCCACATGACCAATTTCACCACCACTTTACATATTTTAAAGCACCCTTAGATTTGTGGAACTTAATCCTGCTTTTTAGGAATGGATGACCTTCATCTTGAACGTTGTTTTGACCGATGACCTGGATACATGGCACTCCCTTTGAGTCATAAATATATTCGGATGAAGTCCTTTGACATGCTGTAAGTCTCCAGCTAGTAAAAATTGCTTTAAAGATGCTCAAAATTCTTCAAAAAATTCTCGCTATGAAAACATGACAGTTTCGTGGTGAGTTCTGGTAGCGTGGGAAAAATGGCTTTTTCATCCATCCTCTTCAATTATTTTTTGTTACATCATGTTAATCATGTCATGACACCTTACCACCATGGATCCCCCTCCTTAAAACATTCAAAAACTGACTTTAAATGCAAAAAGGCACCTACAGGTTTTTTCGTAGCATATTTCTGGCTTCAAGCCTGAGGTACGCTATGAAACTGTGTAAAAACCCAAAAATTTCCCCTTTCAAAATTGTCTTAAAAAACGGACCTCCTACTGCAAAATTTTGATTCTCTGCATGTTATGAACCTCATAAGACATATTCCATTTCGACTTACTACTCCTGTGGTGTTTCCTCCTCATGAATCAACTCCAATTGCTCTTCAAGATCTTTCACTTTCTCCTTTAATGCCATATTCTTGGATTGCAAGTGAAGGTTTACCTTTTTGATGTGTTTGACTTCTCCCCTTAGTGGCTAAGTCCACTTTATCAACTTTTTGTATTTTACAAGGTCTTTGAGACACTTTTGACTTGATCTTCCTATATTTTCCTCATTTTTTCAAACTGAACCTTCTCAGCTCTATGCTTCTTTGCTTCTTGCTTTGAGACTAATATCCCCTTTCCTGCCTTGTTCAACTGCTCCTTAAGGGTTTCAATTTTTTATTTTTTAATTATTTTCTCTTTACCCTTATTTTTTTTGATAACCAGCTCTTCTTTTGCAGGTGAAGAGATATCTATGATGCTTGGTGGTTGAGTAGTTTCATTGACCTTATGAGTCTCTTTGCTGCTCTCCATGACCTTTCTTGCATGTCTAGTCATTGGATTTCTAGGTTGAAACATGAAACCAGCATCATCACCTGCAAACTCTAACTTTTTAGTTGTCTTACCTTTCTTAAGATTTCTTCCTCAATCTTCTATGTCTTCATCTTGGAAAATGGGAGTTTCTTCAATGTCAATTGCATGCATGATGTCCTCTAAGTTACCCTTAACCACTGTTTGGCTCCTAGCAACTCTCTTTCTCCTATGTTTGCTGACTGTTTGCTTCTGTTTTGTAGGTGTAGTTTTAAGTGTGTTAATCTTCTGAAAAGGATCTATCTTCATGCTCACTAGTCCTAGTGGGATGATCTATTCCCTTCTTCAGATTCCACTACCACTGTTGGTGATGAGATACTTCTAGGTTTGGAAACCCTTTTAGGAGTGAAAACATCAACTTCAAAACCACTCATGAACAGAAATTATGTCTATTATATTTATATTCTCTTCAACTCCTCTGACACCAACAACTTAATCAAACCATGGTGAAAGAGAGAAGTTTCATTTCCTTCTGTTTTAACTTGAACATTATCTAACATTTTACCTAGACTTCTATATAAATAAAAGGGCAAGTCAAGTGACCTCTTACCCACAAAATGCAGAAGAAACCTGAGGTGGTAGGATTATACCATGTGAAACCTTCCTTCACAAGTAAAGTACTTATGAATGATCATCAAAAACTTTGAATAGTTGTCCTTCATGAAACTCCTAGGGATAGCATTTGTTAGATCAATTTCACTATGCTCTGGTTTGATGAAGTCTTTGCAATCATGCATGGTGAACTTGATGCCTTTAAACCATTTTTCCCCTCCTCTAGGGATTCCTTTTGCTGTTGAAATGTTGTCTAGTGTCACTGTTAGGTTCAACATTCCCACCTTTGAATATGTTACAGTGAAACTATTAGAAAAATCCTTGGAAACCTATGGATGATAACCTTGCAACCTTTGATAGAATTGCAAGCAACCTGTTCTTCTAAATACCTCCATGGCAGTTGGGTCTTCATTTAGAAAATTCATCTCCATGGGCTCATACCTGTGGCAGTGACCACCCTTTTTATTTTTCTTCCTTGCAGCCATGGGTGGCTTTATATCTTCTCAGCCTCGCTTGCTTGATGACGCATGCAACCTTCGAATCTGCAAGCAATCTTCTTAGCTCGATGAAGCAGCTCTCTAGAAATCCAATAACATGCAAAGATAAAGTGGAGTATGAAAAAAATACTAATTGGGTAAGGTTTTATGGTTTAAATGATAACTCATGCCTTAATCATGACACATGCATGCTAAAAAGGGTAATGATGACCTTAGAGATGGTTTTGTACATTTGAATTAACCCTAAGAGACTCGAATCAGCTCCACCCTAACTCCTCCAATCATGAACTGAAAAATTTGCATCAGATTTGACAAGATAGACAAGAAAACATTTTTTCATAGCGTATCTAGTTTATTCTCTGATAGTTTCGCTATGAAACTATTAGGCAGTTTCATAGTGAAAACTGTTGTTTTGCAGTATAAAACGCTACGAAAAATTGTAAAACTAGATTAAGTGTCCTTTTTAAATTTAAACTCTTGGGAAATGAAAATTAACACCTTATGATGATAGATAGGACATGACATGACCTAAATGGAGGTGGCTTTGAACCTTAGGATAGGTTAAAAATGTAAAAATTGAAATTTTCCTATACCAACATGAAATACCTAAGGAGACCATTGATAAATGAACTGTGTGACAATGTCAAGTAATGTTTCACATTTTTTTGAGTGATAACAAAACATATGCATATATACCTCTTTTCTTCTTTGGTCATCTAGACTTCCTTTAGGAGCTTCATGTCCTTGATTGAGAGTGCTTCAATCATATTTGACATGCTGCATTATTTTGTCATCATACCATCATTCTTTCAAATAGTGAATAATATCCTTAGCAATACACTTGCTTCTTCCAAGAGATGAACCTTCTAATAAAGATTCCAATGGAGGATCTTGATTATCCTCATCATGCAAATGCTCCTTTCCAACGATGTATGATGATGTCTATACTAAATTACTTCCTTCTACCCATAAGTACTAATTATGCTTCTAACGAGGTTCTAAAGAGTTGGTTCCTTCTATTGATGTCTGCCATAGACTTTTACTTCAGCTATCTTTCAATCTTCTTAGGATGATGTCATGAGATCTTGTTTCTATGTATGCATTTATGATTCCATCACTTAAATGATTGCCTTAGAGGAGGCCTTCTTCACCCTACTTTCCATCTAGCTAAGATCCATACATCCATAGTTATAAAAAAAATTTCTTCCCTCTTGTTTCTTAGAAAAAAGGTTCAACCATCCATCTTTACTTCTTGTACCTGCAAAATTTATTGACAAGCACCCCAAGAAACGTATACAACACCAATAAACGATGCCAAGATTTTTAGGGTTTACATGCAATTAAGAGGTCATCCTAGGTCTTGTAATGATCAAACCCTAGATCAGATTCTATCCCCTCTTATGTCATGCTAGGGTTCATATTTTTCCCCGGAATACTAACAAAACCTTAGAATCTTATCTTCAACCCAAAACATCTTAATATATACCATACATACCTTATGGTTACTTATCTTTGTAGAGATGACTTAAATTTCTATATGCAATATTCATCGATTTATTTTTGAGTGTGAGATATCCTTCACTGTACTTTATATTGATTCTTTCAAGTATATGATTTCCACTAACCTTGGATTGATGTCCTTATAGCTTCACAAGTCCTTGTGCAAATCTGATAGCTATAAGAATGTCATTGTTTATTTCTAGCTTCAACATTTGATTGATGACTAGATTGATTCAAATTTTTTTTCCTTGGATCATGACATTGATCAAATATATATGAGATTGGTGACTTCCACATGTACTTGATCACCACAGGATTTGAAATTTGTAAGAAGAGTATAATAACAGTGTCACAAGGACACATCTTTGAAGAAGAGATGTACTTTATCACAGAGATAGAAATATCTATGCTTCAGACAATTGATAAGTTTATAATTCTTGACATGGATCAACCGTATGCCCAGAAGAGGACCTTAATGAATTTTCATTTATGCTTCTTTTTGAAGTTTCCCTTTATCAATATTTTGCACAATCTCAACTCTTTAATGGAGACTTCAAGATAGTTATATTTACCTTAGAATATTGGATCTGTGGTTGTTATGAAACGGTGCAAATAATCTAGACTTCTTTTCTTAAAAATCTTGTCTTGCAACTTAAATTTTTTGATTCCATATTTTGGCTCTAGATCTTGACTGAAATTCAGTGCTTCTTCTTTGGTGGGTACCCTATATTCTTCACAAATGAGAGGAATTACAACCCATAAAATTAATCTCGATCTCTTCTTCTTGAGATGATGAAGGAGCGAGGTTACGAAGAATGCTTCAAGTGTAGAATGCTTCAAACGAGGTTCTCATGGTGACTAACTGTAGCTTGTCTTGAATATGAATTTAGCTTCTTCTACAATGTTTCAAGCTATTAGCTTCAAAATTTCCTTCTTCTCAAATCAACAAGTTTGGAAACTATTTCTTGAAATATTTGAAGCCCTCTTAGATATGTCATACTATGTAGGACTTCTTCTGGCCTTTATTTACTTCTGAAGTAGATCCAGTACCAACCTCGACCCTCTAAATAGGGCTTAACACAGTCACTAGAGAGAAGGACTTGAAGGCTTCCAATATAAACTTATGGAATAGGCATATTTGGGATATCTTCCCTCAAACTAGGCCTTCATATTATTGATTGTATAAGCCTTCACATTATTCAAAATAGGATAGTATTTTTTCCCCTCAATCCGTTTCACCTGTTCCATTCATCACAAATGAAAGAATTTTGGACGAAGAGAGTAGCATGCCAATCTATAGTTCACTAGGTTTTTCCCTTCTTGTCACTTGTTCTTTGTGTAGAGAATTCTCCCAATGGTTCTTTGTGCTCACAATTCCAATGGTTTACATCCAACAAAGGAGAAATGGAAGGACAATTCTTATCAATTTAAGCTATAGATGGGTTCATGTTGGAGCAGCGTTCCTTAGGACCGCAATTTTGGGAAATTAATAATTTTTTTATAGTTTTAGGTCGTGCACACTAAGAAATGCAGAGGTCAAGGGGATTTGGAGCGGGTTAAATCCCCTTCATGAGTTGTAATGGGCAAAAGGGTAGATCTAGGAGTCTCAAACCAGAGTATGCAGGCCGTAGATGAGCAAAGGCTAAGATATAAATAGAAGTGTAGATTGAGTCGGATATGGGTGTTCTAAGTAATTTTTGATGCATGATTTGAATGGAGAAGCAAATCTGTAATTTTCTATGTCTGAAAGGCTCTGCTGGCTGTGTGCATGGAGACCTTAGTCCAGTTGTATGTGGACCCCACTAATTGTGTGCGCGGAGACCTTAGTCCGGCTGTGTGTGGACCCCGCTGGCTATGTATGCAGGTGAATTTGAAGATGTGTAAAGGGTTTTATGACATTTAATGAATAAAGAAGTATTTTGGGATAAATCTCAGTACGACATGCATCTATGATATGTTTGTTTATGATTTATGCTATTTGTGATTGGATCGGTTGCGTACCTATTTTCATTTTTAATATAATTTTTGAATGCATATATATATTACTCTAAGACCTTAATGTCACTTTACTAAGACTGTTGAAGGAATTGCGAAGCCCTTATCTTTGCGTGCACAGGATACCCTGCGTAATTTGACCTAGAACTGCCTGGTTAGGGTTTTTGGTTAGGGTTTCTATTGCAAAGGCTAGTCCACTATTATTATAGTTTTGAAGAAACCCACATCATTTAATTCTCTCTTAGGGTGTGGAAACCTAGTTCCATCAACCCCCCAACTACTTCCGGTGAGACTTTCACCTGCAAAAGTAGGTCACTACTGAAAGGGCCAGTAGTAAGAGGGTCTTGTTGGTTAAGATTAACTTTGAACTTGGGTCAGGACCCATCAAGCCAACAAATGGTTCCGTTTCCAAGACTGGGAACATTTTGAGAGATATTGGCTGATGTGGTGGCCATCAAAGCCTGAGTTAGAAGACTAGTTTGAGAAGAAAATTCAAGAATTTTCCATTAAGGAAGAAAAAGGTAAGAAGTTGTCTACTGAATATTGGAAACAATATTATATTTTTAATATTATCTGAGTTGCAAACCTGCTGGAAGGACGATAAGGTCACCCAGTGGACACCTGATTTGATCCAACAATTAGAGCAGACTGATAACTCCATCACTCACACTGTAGATCATTGGGTCAACAAAATTTTGGGAGGGTTCTAACAGAGTTTGCACTAGATCAGTTTTTGTCATATTCCGAAGCTGTAAGGAGGTTCTTCAAAGGACTGAGAGGCAAATTCATACGCTCTCTGCCTTTGATAATTAAGATACTATTGTGTGAAAAGGGTGTTTTGTGCAGTCGCACTAAGTGAATGACCCCAGATAAGCTAGAAATCACTACGCATAGCAGGAAGAACTATTGGATTAATCAGAGAGGAGATAGATCTGTATACATCCCTCTGAGAAATCCACCTAATAGTGATACACAATGTGGTGAGGCTACGCGCATCGGGGGAAGCCCTCTAGCTACTCCACAATCAAACTCGCACAAGTGTAAGTCATCTCCTACTCCGCCTCCACCACCACCAGAATAAGATATGGTTGCGCACATGAAGCTACACACCTTCAAGGGTGTGGGAGATGAGGAGATGGATAGGTTTTGGTTTGTTGCAAATGCAGTATGGAATGCGCAAAATGTTAACACTGATTCTATCAAAAGAGCGTAGCTAGCCATGGCATTTGAAGTTCATGCACTGGACTAGTTTATGGGATATCTGGCTCAACATGGTAATCTTACTATTGATGAGATCAAGGAAGCTTTGAAGTAATAGTTCATAAGACCAAATTCCCACTCACAGTGTGTAACTGAATTGAAAGATATCAAATAAGAGCCAAATGAATATGTTTGGGAGGCAGATCAATGACTGAAGTGCACTATCAGTGAGGGAGGATTTATCTATGATGATAAGCAACATAAGGAATGGTTTATTGACATGCTCTTGCCACATTTGTGTGAGCTTATGAATCAACAAAATATTGACTCTCAGGCCGAAGCTCTGGAATTTGCCATGAAATTGGAAGCCGTGCCCAGAGCTGACGACCAATTTAGAACTCTGCAAATCCAAAATCAGTTGGAATCAATGCATTTGGAGATCCAGAATATTTTTAGATACATAAGAAAGGAAATTGGCGCAAATGTATGGTGTATACGATGCAAAGGTTTTGGGCACACAAAAGGTCATTGTACTTTGTTTCAAGATTATATGCAAGTAGGAGGGTCAAATCCATTGCACCCCAAGGATGTTGTAGGACTGAGTAGTATCCCCACGTTGTGGTGTGATCAATATAAGGTATTTTGATGGCATGAAATGAACGATTTCCCTTGATTAGGAAGTTATGTGCCAGAACTGAAGCAAAAATGGTGCATATTTTTCTCCTTGGTTGGCCACAATGAGCACCACTGCCGCACATTCAAGCTAATGATGGATAGTACCAACCTCTATAGGGTGCAGGCTAACCCATATTCACTATCATCTCCCTCTGGGCATGGAGGATCTCCAGTAAGAGGAAGGGGAGGAGGGAGAGGTGGAGGCGTAGGTTGTGGAAGAGGACAATTAATTTTATATAACTGTGGAGACGTTGGATACTATCTGCGCGATTGTCCAAACCCTGAAAGACAATATTGTAGATATTGTAGAAAATTTGATCATGTTATCGAATATTGTCCTTTTTTTATTGCTAGAATGCAGGAAAAGAAACAACAGATGCCTACATAGAACATACAAGTGGTTAAAACTAAGCCACGAGATGATGACATAAGTGTAAACATAATTACATGCAGTGGTGCTGCCACCAAAGAAGATGAGGGAAAGAGGGTTGATGTAGATCCTTTGATTAGGAAGGCCTCAGAAAAGAGGGAAGGACTCAAACTGCAAAAGGAAAAGCAAATCTTTGTAGAATCTAGGAAGGATTTTCTTGCTGTAGGCACGTCCACACCCAAATAAATCATGGAAGAAAAGATTGATGATGAAGTCAAACCTTCCTACAAGACTGCATTAAGTTATTGTGTAACCAGAAAGAAGTGAAAAATATTGAGGATCTGATAGACAACTGTGTGGACAAGGATTTTCCTTGAACTGAGAGTAAGGTCGCAAGCAAGATCTATAAGAACAAGAAGAGAATGGGTCGGGATATGCACATGACCGTGTAAATTGGAGAGTATGAGATGGATTAGGTCATCTTGGACTTAGGGTCTGATGCAAATGTTCTACCTAAGCAGACCTGCAAAAATATGGGTGAAACAAAGCTAGAGTGGTCCACCATTTAGTTGCGCATGGATAATTAGCAAAAGATCATTCCACTTGGAAGATTCCCACAGGTTGTGGTAGAAATTTCTGGGGTAAAGGCATGTGTAGATTTTGAAGAAATACAAATTTTGGATGATGCAGACCCTTACCTTGTGCTTCTAGGGCTAGATTGGGCCATCGATATGGGACGTATCATCAACTTGAAGTGTAGAATCATGATCTTTGAAAACGATGGTACTCAGGTAATAGTACCACTGGATCCGACAGAAGGAGAGAGATATACAGAACTAGTTCATGAAGGAGATGATGTCAACTGTATCTACAAGTTGACTGCATGGGATGAGGATTGGATCAACCCTATAACCGATGGGATGCTGAATTGGGAAAATGATAACTCATGTTTCTCAGATTCAGAGGGAGAAATGGAAAATTGGAAAATTTGTCTGCACGTTTTTTTGCATTGTACTACCTCAAGATCACTAAAAATTTCTAATGTATCTCCTTACAGGTAAGAGAATTACCCTATTTTGATGTTTCTGATAGTATTGTATTATTTTTGGAAAAATTGGAAAAGGTTGTCCCACAAGAGTCAAGGTTCTGGGCACTTGATTTTTCCATGCACGCAACTCCAGCGCATTGGTGGGATAGGCACAAAGGGAGCTTTAAGGACTAGGAGGAATGCAACAAAATTATGAGGTTGTGCTTTGAGTAGCCCATTATCCCACCAATTGAGATTTTTTATGGCCAAGGTGATCCGCGCAAACAACTAGCCACGTTGATGGAGGTTTGGAACAAGAATAATAGGATCGAATGGGTTCACATGTTTATCCATTCATTGGGACCAATTCCTACTACATGGTAATTGGAGACAAAACTGCACTGAGGGACTCGCCATTGGATTAAAATGACTGAAAATTTTCTATCAACCTTTGGCTTGGCTGGGGAATCAGAGGGATTGGACGAATCCCTACAGGATATAGGAGCACTTGCCTTTGATGATTCTCGACCTCAGATAAAATGTGTTGTTCCAGCATGGGAATCGCAGATGCAAGATATTGTCAACTGCAGGAACTTGTCAGTAGAAGATAATGAAGAAGATCCAAGAAATATCAACATCCCTGAGTCCGAGGGGGAGCGCGCAGTTGCAGGGCCCTTATTAGAATTTAGGAATGATGGATGTAACTAAGCCTATAAAGTTAAAGGAATTCAACATTAGGACGAAGGAACACCCCAAGTTGGCCAAAATAGGAGATTATTGGGATGATGACACAGTGGGAAAGGTTGCGGAGCTGTTGACATAGTATAAAGACCTGTTTCCCACGAAGTTCTATGAGCTCAAAGGAGGATCGTCAGGATACCACCAGATTAGGATTGCGCCAGAAGACCGAAGCAAGACCACTTTTGCAACAGAATGAGGGCCCTTCCAATACACAGTCATGCATTTTGGGTTGAAGAATGCACTTGCTATCTTCTCACGCGTAGTAGTAGCTGTGTTCAAAGATTTCATGTACAAGTCCTTGGAGGTGTATTTTGATGACTGGATTGCATTTGGGCTGGTAAAGAAGCATGTTCCCAACCTGTGCATGATGCTTGACACTTGTATGAAGCATCAGATTTCTCTTAACTTGAAGAAATATATATTTTTTGTTCCTTTTGGAATCTTGTTGGGCCATATTGTGTGTTAGAAAGGATTGATGGTAGATTTAGCCAAGATTGCAATTATTAACAACCTAGAAATCTCTACTAATGAAAAACAGTTGCGCTCCATTCTGGGACACACCGTATATTAAAAAAAATCATTCATAGCTATGCTCTAATCACTGCACCTATGGAGAAATTATTGAAGAAGGATGTGTCCTTTTTCTGGGATGAGGAATTTCAAAAGAGCTTTGAGCTACTGAAGGAAAATATGGTTACTACACCCATTCTAATATTCCCATAATGGTCCAAGGTCTTCCATGTACATGTTGATGCATCCGGTATAGCACTTGGAGTTATTTTAGTGCATCCAGGCAAAGGAGACATTGATCACCCCGTTGCTTTTGCCAGTAGGAAGCTCTCCAGTGTAGAGCACAACTACTCAACCACAAAAAGGGAAGGATTGGCCATGGTCTATGCTCTGAAAAAATATAGGCACTATCTGCTAGGAGGTCACTTCAATATGTTCACTAACCACTCTACCTTGAAATAATTGGTCAATAAGCCTCTATTGGGGGGGGCGAGATTTGTAGATAGTTGCTGTTATTCAAGAATATGATTTTGAAATCATTACGAAGCTTGGTATATTGAATGCTAGGCCTGATCACCTATCACACATTGAGAGTGGGGAGGAACCAACTAGTCTAGAGGAGGGACTACCTAATGCGCAACTATTTACTATTAAGGTGGTTGATGAACAGTTTGCCGATATTATTCACTTTCTGACCACTGGAAGTGTGCCTGATGAATATTAGGTGTAGTAAAAGAAGGAGTTGGTTTCGGCACAGTTGATTTTACACTGATTGTTGTTAAATTGTACAAGTTGGGAGCAGATGAAGTGCTAAGAAGGTGTGTGTTGGAACATGAGAGACAGGACATCTTGGCTGAAGATCATGGAGGAGTGGAAGGAGGCCACTATGCAAGGAAGGATATTATGCATAAGGTGTTGCATGTTGGGTTATGGTAGCCTACACTGCACAATGATGCACATGCATACTATCGAACTTGTGATGCATGTCAAAGAGTGGGGAAGCCGTCACAGAGAGATGAAATGCCCCTGCAGCCACAAATGTACCTGTAGGCTTTTGATAAATGGGATATAGATTTTTGGGACCTATCAATCCTCGAGGGAAGAATATTGGTGTGTGCTACATCATCGCTGCCATAGAGTATGTAACTAGATGGGAAGAAGCTAAGACAATCAAGGATTGTACCACAAATACTGCTACACACTTCATGTTTGAAAATATCCTAACTAGATTTGGGTGTCCAAAAATATTGATGAGTGATAGGGGTATGCACTTTGTTAATGAAACCATTTAAGCTTTGACAGAAGAATTCCAGATACATCACGAGAAGAGTACTCCTTACCACCCTCATGAAAATGGCATAGTAGAAGCTTTCAAAAAAAATATTGGACAATGCACTCACAAAGGTCTGTATTGCAAATCAGAATAATTGGGACGTGTGCATCCCTTCTGTGTTATGGGATTATAGGACCACATGCAATAAATTGAATGGGAAAACATCGTTCAAGATGGTTTATGGGAAAGAAGCAATCATGCCAATGGAATATATTTTCCCCGGGCTGTGCATCGCAGCATTCACTAATATGGTTGAGCCTGACATCATGCAATAACATCTAGCACAATTGGTTGCCTTAGAGGAGGATCGGTTCATTGCTAGCTTTCATCAGCAAGTGTAGAAGGCACGCGAAAAGGCCTGGCATGATAGACACATTCAACAGAAGGCATTCAAAGGAGGAGAGTTGGTTTTTCTATATGACAGTCAGTTTGTGCACCACCAAGGAAAGTTCAAAAAGCATTGATCAAGGCCATACATTGTGAAATAGATCACTAATGGAGGTATGGTGCGCTTGGCCACTTTGCTCGACGAAAGTCTTCCTGGGTACATCAACGGATGTTGAATGAAGGAGATATTATGAGATTTTTTACCATTTTTATGGGGGTAAGGTGCATTTAATGAAGAAATGATTGTTTTTACCTTGGATCGCCTATAAAATAAAGGGAGCGAGTCACCTTCTATTCCTTTGCTTTCTGAGTATATTGCACCTTGAATTTCTCTGTGAATACTGTATGTTTGGCCAGGAGACCCACACATTAGATGTGAGCAACCCTGAATTCATATTCAAACCAAGAATTATAGCCACTAACCCTAAGGGTGTGCCATCTGAAGAGCACTCTATGCCTCTCATAGCATCCACCGAGCTCGGCTCTGATGATGTCCATGGAGTTGTTCCCGAAGTGCAAGAAGTCATGTCCAAGATGGCTAAAGGAAAGGGAAAGATGGCCAAGGGGTCATCCTCCAAGTCACGTATGCCGCCTCAATAATTCACATCCCCGTGCTAGGCGACAAAAAATAGGTCTCCTATAGGCGGCCGGACCAAGAGACCCATGAGTGCGACTAAGGAGGCTGCGCTCTTCATCAAGCCAATCTCATGGCTCCCAAAATATGTCAAGCCGCGCAGAACCTCAGTGAAGGCGCCGAAATATTTCAACATAGTGCTCGCATTCCTGCAGATGGTGTTGATCCCAGAGGAAGTTATTTTGGACGGGGACATGTTCAGAAAACTTCCCCTGGTCAAATTCAATGACTATGATTTGGTGAATAAGGAGACATCCCCTGAGCTAGTGCTTGAGTATTACCTAGAGCACATACTATATGATGACGTTCTGAAGGTAGATCCCATGCCATGGGCACGCAGGCTAAGTAACGCTGGAATTCTTAACTTGCTGAGGATTCCCCACTTCAACAGGTATCCCATCACGAACATCTATGTGCACCAGCTGCTGGCAATGATCCACGATGGGTGTTTATGGATCAAGAATAGAATTTTGATAGATGTTGCATTGATCCACTGGATCACCGACCTGGCCAAGAAGGGGCCCCATCCAATGTTCAGTTTTGGATAGAGAAATGAGCTTAAAGTACCTACCAAGGTTAAGAATGATTACAAGGTAGGACGCGACTCCAGGGGGTTCCTAATATAGAAAATTGCCAACCCAGCAATACGTCTTGGAACCCTAGTCTTGGGATGCAAGCTAATGCACAAATTATGACCTAAGGTAGTCCCTAAGCACATTATCGCGCTAGTGGGACAGTGCGAGAAGGGCATAAGCTATAATTTCTCACATTATCTCTGCTAGGAGTTCCTAGAGAAATTGCGCGAGGTGTAGGAGGAAGGAAGTAAGTTCAGTTATTCCTGGTTGCTTTTGTTGATTACTTTAATTGCGTGGGAGACACCCAGGAGCCCATTCCTCTCGAAGATTGAACCTAGATTTTTTGAAGGAGCGCATTACGAACATTAATGGGACTCTGTAGACCCCAAGCGTGTGGTGGAGAATAAGATATTTTGGGTCTTATTCAAGGGTGAATTTTCCACAACAATACACTTGCGCCCATGGTTGTACTAAATTACTTATGCCAAGTACAAAGCAATTTTAGACCTCTAGGTGACAATGCACCATGTACAGATCTAGTCGCCCAAGGACCCAGTTTGGTAAAACCTACCATAAATTGTCACAGAGGCTGAAATTGACCTTGTCATTGAGACCTGGAGTGAATCATGGAAGATCGGGCTAGACTCTGTTACACCCATCACAACCTCCACGTCCAGCAAAGAGGCAAAAAAGGACAAAGAAGCAGGAAATGAAGAAGAAAAGGAAACATAAAAGGAGGTTGAGAAAGAAATAGATCAAGAACCTGAAGAAGAAGCTGAGTTGGGTATTGGAGGAATAGATGGTCTTGATGACACTAGAGTTTTCTCCCATAGGTGTGAAGCATGGCGCAGAAACCCTCAAGGGCCCACGTAAGAAGAGGAAAGGCTCGAAGGTCGGAGGAACAGAGGACATTACACTAACTAAGAAATATCTTGACAAAATAGCATATGTGGTCACCTCAGCCTCTGAGGATAGGTGGACTACATTGGAGGAGTAATATAAGGCCGTAGTGGAATCATTGTAGTTAGGATTGCAGGTGTTGTATTTAAATACAAATAACATTCAGGCGAGTGTGAATCAAGCAAGCCCAATTCAATCGAGCCCGAGCACCAGTCTGATCCTCGGTATTATTTATTTCACAGTTTATTGGTAAACCCTTTTTCCTAGCATTACCCTCTTTTTGTTTATTTGTTTTTGGTTAAAATAAATCAGTCATCATGGAAGAACAAAATACTTTCCCCCTTCGTTCACGTAGACATCGCTCTACCGAAACTAGTACCATCAGTACCTCTGGTGCAGCATCATCTTCCCATATACCAGAGTTGGCACAAGTTGTTTCTACAAATCCTGGTTTGTCTACTGTTGTCGAGATAGAGTTCTCACAGCTACCCGTGGTCACGATCCATCCAATCATTGAGACCATACCTCCCGAACCCAACGTTGTTCATCTGGAAGTTGATCCGGATCTCATTGTGCTTTAGGGGGCAGCTTTTATTGGTCAAACTGGACATCATCCCCAGGACCAATGAAATAGGGTCTATCATCCCCTTATATTTCAGTTTCTATCTTCCCTAAGTGGAGAAAATCTTGATCCCGAAGTCGAACAACCGGAAGTTGTTTCTATATTGGTCACTCCACAATCTATTGTAGCCATTGAGTCTCCCATATCACGCAATCAACCACCTGAAATATAATTTGGGCCTGACAGCAAAGTTCTTCCACCTAGTTTGATTTCGATTGAAGAAATATCACAAGACAAGACACCTTTAACTCCAACTCATTTTCGGTAGGAGATTTACCTGTACGTGTCTTTTCCTCAATCACCTTCCTCTGCTTTTGTTGATCCTGTTTCACTTTGAATTCTCGTAGATTATATAGGGTATTTGGGTCATTTGATCATGGCTGAGATAACATCTGAGACTGAGCCATCTATTTAAGCTGCGACAACATCTACTGTTGCTTCATCTTCGATGTTTTTTCCATTGAATTCACCCATGTCATCATCTGGAATCCTATCTGGTTCCTCCTTTATGAGTACTGAACGGCTTGATCCTTTATTCATATCTTCAGTGTAATATCAAGTTTATTCCATCAGTTATTCTCCTTGGTGGTTGGTGATACCACAAAATTTACCCTCGGAAATTCCAAATTTCAGTGGAAACCATGGAGAGGACTCGTCAACGCATGTTATAACTTATCATTTGTGGTGCTCATTAAACTCCTTAAATGATGACTCTGTTATACTACGTCTTTTTCAACACAGACTCACTAGTCCAATTGCACAATGAGGATGGTTCTTTTTTCTATGTCAACCTCGTTAAAAAATGAAATAGAGTCATGAGGATGGTTCTTTTTATTGTGTCAACCTCGTTAAAAAATTAAACAGATTATGAGGATAGTTATTTTTTCTTGTGTCAACCTCGTTAAAAAAATGAAACAAGTGTCTTTGAGGATAGTTCTTTTTTCTTGTGTCAACCTCATTAAAAAATGAAACAAGTGCCTTTGAGGATAGTTATTTTACTATTTCAACCTCGTTAAACAATGAAACAATTCATGAGCATAGTTCTTTTCCTGTGTCAAGCTCGTTAAAAAATGAAACAAATCCTCTCCTAATTATGACGAGTCTTCCATCTAATCTCATAAATGAAACTTCATTCCATACAACTATTAGTAACCAGTAATCTACTTAGGTGAATGAAATGAAGCTTGGGGGGCATCTTCTCTTGCAGGGGGCAGTGCTCTTGTAGGGGGAAGTCAAAACATTCTTACCAATTGTACACAATCGACCGTTAAAGTTCAGGGGAAAAATCAGGTTCAGAGCTCCAAAATGCAAATGGTAACTAGTGAATGGTAAAAATGAATAGTAAAACTACTTTTAATAGTCATTTAATTATTTGCAAATTGAATTTATTGTTATGACTATAGTTTTATTATGTTTTTTATCATGAAACAGGTATTTTTAATCCATTTGATGTTGCTCTGAAACAGGTCTTACAACTGATGAACAGATTAGTTGTGCAGATTTATTTCAAGAATGACTTGACCACTAAGCATACTTTTTCTCCTTATTTTTCGAGCTTTGTTAAAAATGAAAAAGGATTTGAAGCGCACTTTTATCTCTTTTTCGTGCTTCGATAACAACAAAAAAGGAACCCCTGGAGTCTTCTTTCAGCTCTTTTCAGTCTCCAATAATGTGAAAAGATCGTCGAGCACTTGTCATTTTGAGCTCGTTAAAGTAAATGAATTGATATCTACTCAGTATAAGTTTAACCCTTTTCCAGACTGAGATGGATTATTTACGAAAAAGGAATACCTTGGTTAAACATGACCAAAGAGGTTCTTTCAGATATTATTTTACACTTTTTTGGATCTAAGAGACAAATTTATGAAAAAGTACTTTTGGAGTTCTCTTTCGTCCACCTTTTCAGAATCCCTAAATATGAAAAAATACTAGGCCATCATTGTCATTAAGCTCGTTAAAACATAAAATAGCGACGGGCTTGTTGATCATGGCAAGAATCGAGCTTCATTCATCTCTAGGCTCGTTAAATTATTAAATAGCGATAATTTATTCGCCTGAAGGGTTGAATTATAGATCAAGAAAATGTTATCCTCCTCAAGCTTGTTAAAAAATAAAGAGGTACTGGCCGACAAATGACCGGGGAAAATTTGGGAAAAGTAGGAAAATTTTCTTTTTGGTAGCAAGTCCCTCTTGAACATGACACTTCTTTCACTCCGTGTCCGTGACTGTTTGGGTTGGGTAATCATCTTGACGGTTCATTCACACCTATGGTTCATCATACCTTAACTTCGGTTTTGGGTCAATGCTGCCAACTCATGACAGTGTCATCGATATATTCAAGAGAAGTCATCTAGTGATTAAGAACTCATCCTTCTGCAATACTCGTAAACCTTCATTTTCATGACCGTCATCCTTGAAAATTGCTATATCAAGTCATACCCTTGTCTATGAAATCATTAACTCCAATTTTGAGATAAGGTGACTTCCTATCAACGAAAAATCAATATCGAGGAAGTTCACTTAGAAACATCAGATTCCAGTACCATGAGACTTTTTACAGCATCGACAAGATCCTTGCTTCCGGAATTTTGACCGAAATATTTTGTTTGGCGTTCGACATCATCATCTATTCGCGCCTTACGAAATGTACTACAGTACCTTGAGGGACATTGACATTAATGGTGGTTCTCTCGCGTTTGTTAACAGCTCACATTATTGGCTAGTAATCAAACGATGTCTTTCCATGTTCGGCTACAAATCATATATTCACATGGCTAGAGTTGTACCCGAATGATTGAGTGAAAGAGATAAGAAGACCCCATATCTAGTTTCAGCCATCCAGGCTGTGATTTCAGGATTTTTGTACACATCATCTGTATGGTGACCTTACATACAAATTTTCATCCAAACATGGGCCTATATCTGTAGGCGTGTCTGCATTTGGGCAACATTCCAAAGTAGACGACTTTCTAAATTATGTACATGTTATTATATTGTTTATGTGCTGACTATAGGAATGCCTACCCTGAGAAATTATGATCAATAGATGATATATCATGATGCAATGTATTGTAATATTGATGTAGGTGACCACTCTGCTTCGTTTCCAGGCTCATCACAGCGTAAAGCATCTCAATCAAATGTTCTTATTATTTGGATCTCATGCTTTAGAGGGAAATTGTTATAGGTCAATTTGGGCACCATTCCCAATGACCTGGTTAACTGGGCATCATCTCCAGGACCGATGATCAAGGGTCTATCATTCCCTATCATTTCAGTTGCTATATGCTCTAAGACATAAAACAAGACAAATCAAACAATATTTTCATCAAGCAAAGGTTTCCATGGTTTGAAGCTTATTTTATAACATGTGAGAGCTCACCAACGTATGCTCTAAGGGGCATAAGTGCATTTCATATGCAGGAAGCCCCATGCAAGGCTGCTTTGCAAAGCACTTCGTGACATTCAAAGGTGCATTGGTCACATTGGGAGTGAAATTCTCATTGTTCTGGAATCTCCACTTGGCCAGTGCCTTCTAGAAGAGTTCACATGTGTCAATCTTCAGATCCAAGTGTCCATTTGACATCTACATGAATGGAAACATGTCTTGCCTATTTTTTGAAAGTTATTGATTGAAAAAAAACCTAAAATTCATCTATAAATTGAACACAAATATAAGTGTTTTGAAGAAGGAATAATTTGAGTAGAGAAATGTTGGAGAATTTTCAATTGAGAGTTTGATTTGTGGAACTGCTGCTGGAGAGATTTATACTGTGATGAGTCTTGGGAACTTTGCTGGAAGGTCACTTCACATCAGTCACTAGGTCGTAACCTCTCCTTCTATCATCAATAAAGAGTACTTCTTATTTTTCCCTACATGCATCTGTATTGACTTTGATTTTCCATATTGTAAGATCTTGGTTGATGAATGTAGTTTATGCTTTACTGATTTAGCTAACTAGCTTGAATATATATCTATATTATTGCATCTTCTATTGTTTCAGTGTTCTTTCTTGCAGGAAGCATTCAGCTCACAAACCACTTGAATTTGAAGCTACAGTGGAAGCGACAGAAGGAGCCATTTGGAAGCGACTGAACAAGTAAGCCTCCAATCCTCTTTGTGTATTTGTTCTGAGTTAGGAGAAATAGTAGTATATTCTTTCACCTGTTTTTCTAGACTAGCACCGGTCTAGGGAAGCATAATTTACCAGTAGATTAAAATTCTAGCCCAACAATCTGAGAGGGGCAGTTTCTTTGAGCCACATAAACTTCCCATTGAGATTCATCCAATTTGTGATGCATTGAACCATGTATGAACCTCCACCTTCCATCTTTGAACATGTTTTTTTCAGGTGCAAGAAGAGCTTGAGGGGAAGGTATGTATAAGGAGTGTAGGGAGTATGCCTCTAGGAGGAAATAAAAGATTTAAGTGATACAAAACAATTAATACTAAACACTTACAAATACCACAAACCAGAAAACATAGAACCATAACCGAACCTAAATTTTTCCATTTCAAACTTCCCTTGAATGGAGCTCTTTGATCCGCCATTCCCAAGGTGTTTAGCTGGTTTGTCTGCATTGAATATTTCATATTGATTGTTGTGCACATTAGTATCCACTTTATTTTGAATTTAGTGGATCAGTATACAATCTATCACCCTTACCTTTAAATAATGTTCTAGGGCCTCATGAATGGAGCTCCTTGAACTACCATTCCCAAGGTGTTTGGCTGGCTAGTTTGCACTAAGTACTTCATATTGATTGTTGTGAAAATTAATATCAACTTTATTTCGAGTTTAGAGGATCAATATAAATTTCATCACCTCACCTTTTAATAATGTTCCTGGGCTAAATTTTTGAGGCTAACATAGCCCAATTATCTGCCTCCTCATTCATTTCTCACTTGAAAGAATGAGATTCATTTGAAAAGAGAGAGAATGTTGTTTGATTATGAAAAGGAGAATCTTTCATCTATAATTTTCTAGATTGGATTGGTCACTTGTTTCTTTTATTGTTGAATTTCCACGACCTTGGGTCTATGTTAGAGTCTTAAAATCACTGACGCTACAAAACCAAGAATCTCAACCATGAAAAAATTTTCACAGAATAAATATAAAGCAGTAAATCACACATGCATAAAATATAGACAAAGTTTTACAAATTTTCAACCCAACTTCGTTATATTAATCAAAATGATATAATACTATAGTCTAGGGATCCTGTAGCAGGGATAATGACCCTCATACATCCACTAGTATAAGATACAAAACAAGATACTATGACCATATGGATATAGCATGCTCTCACAGTTCCTCTCGGTCATACCTTGTACCTACCTGGTCCTTCAACTCTCGATCTGCAACTCCCACCTCTATCAATGCTCCAAGTCCATCTGGCCACTGAATCTTGGTTTTCAATATATTCTCTATTTGTCCTTTATTCCATCAAGGGCAGAACACATCGAGACTCGTGACGAGTTGTTCACAACTCCATCTATGAACAACTCTCAATATGCCCACTTCTTCTCCTCATCTACTCAAGGAATTTATCCCACTATGGTCTTCCTGTGCTGCATCAATGAAGACCAACATTGTTGGGAAAAATACTGAGAGGGGGGGGGGGTGAATCAGTATTTACTGCATATTCAGAACTTTTTACTTTTTCACTCTCTAAAACCTATGCTGTCTTCCTTTAGTAAACTCGTATATACGCGATATTTCTTCATAACAACTCGTATTAGCAGAGATCTAATGGAGGCAGATATTTAATAACTTAGGTCTTTATGGTCTATTCACCAGCCCAATGTTAGTTACTGAAGAAATATAAAATAATTGGGGACAACCATCACACAAAGCATCACACATGAACACCTTCAGGATTTTTAGGTGGAAACCCAAGCTCAGAGAAAACCACCGCAATACTTCGCCCCTTCAATATTTTATTATATAAAACATCTTACAACATATGGCAGTGCATCATCGAAGACGCAGCACCCACCGCGCCGTTTACCGCCTCCCCGGAAGGGAGCTCTGCAACTCCCCGACTCGCTTAACAACCTTCTCCGGAAGGAGCTACGGCCCCCCGCTTCTCGCTTACTGTACCTCTCCCCGGAAGGGAGCCACGACCCCCCGGTCTCTGCTTACTGCACCTACCCGGGAAGGAGCGGCACGACCCCCCGCTCTCGCTACTCGCCGGGCCTCTTGGAAGGGAGCTACGACCCCTCGATCTCGTTTACCAAATTTCCCTCACCTCGAAGGGAGCTACGACCCCCCGACCGAAGGCTACAACCCTCGGCAGACTCCCAGGACCACGTTTCATCAATTTTCACACCGGATCCAAAGCTCTTGAGAACACAACTTGGCAGCCACGTTTTCATCAAATTTTCAGACCGGACCCACCCATCATTTAAGCTCAATCATACATCAAACCGAAACTTATCAATTCATACAACCCAGAATCGTAGAATACATCATTCATATACGCAGAATACGTTATAATGCATCGTACATTTCATACCCCTTGCTTCTCAAAGAACCCTAGTTTGGCATGGCTTCCTTTCACCGATACCGTCGTATACTCGCCTTCTTCCAGCAAACCCGCGCGTATACTTCAGCAAATTATAGAGCTGATTTCACTACGCATACGCGCTTTCATTCACAATGGGTTTGCCAGAGACACGTGGCTTCCTCCTCGCGGCGAACTAGTGTATGTTAATCTTCAACCATTATAGAGCAAAGATAATTTTACCGAGATATTCAGTCTTCGAGATTTCTTATCCTTTTACTTCGTGCGCGCATGTTCGCCTCATCTCTCGCATCTAAGTCACATAAACCGTATCTAGTGATACAAGTACAATTCAGATCTAGATCCCTTCTTCATCATTGGTGCATCATAAGATCTGGGATTTACTATAAACCATTACCCTTCTTCCATACAGATATACTTCAATAGTAGAAGTATTCATTCAAGTCGACATCTTGCTCCTCTACACTCATGATTTGCACAATGAATTTCTTCTCCTTATATAGGTTTTTCTTTTCTTTTTCTTTTTCAATACCGACGGCCCCTTTTTTCAATACCATGAGCCAAAACAATACCATGAGCTTACGTTCACTGCCCCTTTTTTAAAAGTACTAAGTATTCAAAAAACTACATTGGCTTCCAAGGGTATTCCTGTGTATCGTAGGTCACTTAGACTTAACTGCTTTACCCAATACACGGGTCAATACCATGGTGTTACCCATGGTTTTACACTTTATGAGCACTTTTTTTCCCATACGCGACTTGGAACGTTGTTTCCTACAGCAAGGCATGTTTACTTCCCCAGACATCCGCGTATGCCTTAAGACATACTCTTTTTACCATAGATCTAGCACATACGAATTTTCTATTACCTTCTCGAACACCGTAGGATACACTCATACATTAGTTCATCGCACAACTTCACCCAGAAAGTTGCCATTATCTTCATCAAGTGGTTTCTTTCACACAACACTCAACATCATATTGCTAACAAACATCATTTACCAAGTCCATCAAGTCAAGAATAACTTCTGTCAGTGAATTTCCATCAAGGACAACACATGTCAATAACAGACAGTTTTCATCTTCATTCAAGTTAAGCCCATCAAGGACAACACTGACTATTGCCAACAATCTCCCCCTCGGGATTCTGATGGCAACCACGATGGTGTTTGGTTACCACAACATAGGTACATTAAGAATACAATGACACCATGTCACTCTCCCCATTTTTGACATCATTCTTTCTCTTCACTCAAACACCATGTCACTCTCCTTTTATTATCAAGGGCAAAGGGTGATCAAAACCAACATACTCTCCCCCTTTTTCTCCGCATGGTGGAAGAAGCGTTCGCAAATATGATATATACACCTAAGCACAAGTTCCCCCCGAGTTCATGCCGAATCTTCAAACATATTTTTCAATGAAGCATGACTTATGAACTTCCTATCACCAAAGACCACTACATCAAATATCCTGACCAAGGATTTCCATATAAGACTCAAGTACCCAACCAAGTGGGTTTACAAGTCAGATCGCCTACCCAACCAAGTGGGTTTTCAAAAAATTGACACAGCCTACCCAACCAAGTGGGTTTACAAAACAAGTCCTTACATGACTAAATATTACAATTTACAACATGAATCTCTACATGACCTTTTCATCAAACTACAAATATAACTTTAAGACCAACACCGTAAAGTCCTCAAGAAAGAGAATATATTTCAGAACCATCATACTGCCAACAATGCCAATGTTCTCCCTAACTGCATCCAAGCAACCTTTCCATATGACTAAGGCCTCCCTTAGTTTGTGCATCCGAACACTTTCACCAACAAATCATCAAGGCATCTTTATCAAAACATCGTAGATAAACAATATTGTTGAACCGGAACACCACCGTAGATATCGTAGATACTAAACAAGATCAAGAATCGTGTCATAGAGTTGACCCCAAAATGTAAAATTGCCTGTGTTAACGGTATACATATGCTGCTTACATGAATCGCATATGCCGATCAAAGTTTCAAAACCCGGCGTATCCAATTCCATCTTCTAAATTTTGAATCCGTATCCCATCCTCTCGTGAGAAAAAGACAAGCAGCCATTTTTTCCGAGATTTTTTGAATGCTTCCGGAGTGACATAGATCGTGTTGTAGTTGCGTCTTCTTCAAGCGTCATCCAACTATCGTAGCATAAGCACATTAGTAACCAAGCCTTCAAATTCTTTGCGCATCAATACAATATTTCAAGAGAAATTATCACACTGAACATCATCTTCAAATATGCAAAGCAATCATCCATGTGGTCCAATATCATCAAGATCTTCAAGAATTAACATGAAGTAACATATGTAGGCAAAAGACTTCAACCATAGTGGAATAAAATGATCGCATGATCTATTCTTATTTCTGGAATCAAACGATATCCAACTCATCCATGTGTGAGTACAAAGATACTTATCAAATAAATCAGTGGCTCAAAATCTCATCATAATAAACCATGTACCAAGTCATCATCTTTTGAGCATGAGTATCACAAACCAAAGAATAAGTAGTCATATTGCCAACAATGCAGAAATTGCTGTGGTTCAACCCGTCGCTTCCTCCCCGAACTGCTGTTCCTTCTTAACTTCTTAGTAACTCGAATACTGCTTGACGTTAACTCATCGCTGAATAATCTTTGCATGAACTCATTTTTATCTCCGAATTATAAGGCTTTCATAACAATGAATACTTCTTTCTACTGTAAGTAAAACAAGACTCATCCACAATCTTCAACACGAAACCATGTATGATATCATCATTATTTAGAACTCGAGAAAGTAAGTTGATACGTAGTCAATAATGTTGCAGCTTATAAACAATGTGATCGATGCTCCCCCCGAACATCTACTCCAAATCTTCAAATATCATAGTTAAATTCTCTTATCATCACGCATACGCGACCGTGTTCATCGGAACTCGTGTATACGCGACTTTTGGTTAATATACCCGTTGTGACAGTGAAGCATAGAAATTTTTCACATTCCTTCATCTCCCCCCGAACTTGTACTTCCGTACCGTCTTCTTCATATCGTATGTTCGTCATAAATACATATAACCGTAACAATCAAATCAAATCATGAGAGACACATCATACATTGTTTCCGTGACGATACATTACTAAATCTCATACGAATCCTACATCATTTCTGCAACAATAAGAAAAGGAAGCTTCCGTAAGCGGATGACTCATAGTGAGGGCCTTAATTCTCTACGCTCGATCTACCTCCATGTTTTTTCCGCATTTGTTTGATCTTTCTCGTTACAGCCGGAAGAGCCCACCGGCATCCGTTCAACTCCGCATTCCTTTTCTACATGTCCATACTTGTTACAAGAATAACATCTCATATGTCCGTAAAAAATAAGCAAGGGTGAATCATAATGAGTATTTCTAATCTTCCTCCTTTTACAATCAATCGCTTTATGTCCATACTTGTTACATGAAAACAACATCCCTTTGAAGCTACCGCAGTACCTTTCCGAGTAGAATCCGTTTGTTTCAGGGTCAATCTGTTCCCCGTTTTCTCGCAATTTGGCCGCAACATGGCCCATAATTATGATGTCGAAAACATCTAACGTTCTTAAATGAATTCCTTTGAGGATTCATGTTTGTTGGTTGATCTTTTGTCTCTTTCACCACTTCAAAGCTAAATATTGTCATCCTAAGAATTTTTTAGCACTTCCTTGTGAGCTAGATTCTCATCAGCTTTCAGGAAACCAAGAATGCCAGCTTGACCTTAACCTTTTCTTCTAATTTGCCTCTTGAGAATGTTTACTCAACCTTCCAAGTCTTGACATTTCTTTTTCATGCTTTTCTTCTTCCATTTTCTACTTGATCCTTCGTATTTAGAATTCTTCTTCAACCAATTTTCGTTTTCTTCTACATGTTTGTTGCAAAAGCCTTCATTCTTCTTATTTGATTTTTCCAAGATTCTCTTGAGAGAGATGATTTTCTTGCTTCAAGGCCTTCCTTTTCAAATGTTTGTAGAGGTTCCCATTCTTCTTACTTGATGCTTTAAGATCCGGGCTTTGGCAGACATCACAGCCTTCAAGTCCTTCATTCTTCGCTACTCTTTTCTGAGATCCGTACGCATCGTTGATTTTTGCTTCTAGTTCTTAATTCGATTGGATGCATGGGTGCATAAAACCTTTGATACTTGTCCAATTGGCCCATTCGTAATTTCTATTTGTTTTTCCATTTGAGAGATCATTCCTTTGTTGATAGATTCTTAAGTTTTAGATGAACTTTGTAGTTCTTCAACTTTTAACCTTGAGAGCTTCTCTTCTAGATCCATAACTATTTTCACTATCTTCACTATTGTTTGCACACCTAAAATCATTCAAAGGACCCCAATCACTATCTCGATTCATCTTCTTCAATTCTTCATACATGTTTTCCGAGATATCTTCTTGTTTCGAGTAGCTTCTCTTTTCGCTTTCTTTTGCCATGAGAACTTTCGCATCATGGTCGAATCTTCTTCATCTTCACTCGACATTTCATCATCATCTTCATCGCAGAATTTCTTTTCCATGTTCGTCTTCATGTCTTCAATACATGACCAACTTTTTCCACACTAAAACATTTGAAGGGAAGTTTACCTTTTGAATCTTCCAAGACCTAGTTGGAGTTTTTCACAAAATTCGTCTTTTCTTCTTCGGATATATAGCTGGTTTCTTTGACAACTTCTTTCCTTTCCTTTTGCAAATACCTTAAAAAGCAGCCTTCCTTCCGATTTGGGAAGGACCTCCTTGTCTCATTTCAAAAGGGCCTAAAATAACCATGTAATTGAAATAATAGTAAGAGTTTATAAGAGATCTTGCCTTTCTTCACAACAAAATCTTAAATAAATCTTGAAGTCAAGGATCTTAAGACTTTTTCTACCAGAGTAGTACCGCTATGGTTTCACCCAAATTTTCATCCGACGATAACATTTATCTAGACGAAGAAAGAACCGGCAACACTTTCATCACTATGCATCTTCAAATTTTCATATTCAATTCTAAGAGTTTGGAGTTTTGCACTTTTTACCTTGTGTCTCCTTCATAGCTTAGAATGATTTTGTCCCATATTTCTTTTCGATGAATGTAGCCGCATCACTTTAGCAAATTTTGATTCAAACATGCCTTCCTAACAAGACATTCACCGCTGCATTGATTTCCATACTTTCCTTCCTTTCGCCGTATCAAAAGAGGGGAATACTTGCCGGGTATTGATAACCTTCTTCACGATTGCCCATACATCTGCACCAAGACTTTGCAGTATATGCTTTTTCATACCTTCCGTAATATCAAATTGCTTCCCATTGAATAGAGGTGGTTTTGTTGCATATTACTCCTTGACTCTATCATGTATTTTCCGCATCTCCTTCAAGCGATCAAGCTTTTGGCAGTATGACCTGCTCGATACCAATTGTTGGGAAAAATACCGAGAGGGGTGGGTGAATCGCATTATCGTACATTCGTAATCCTTTTTTTATTTTTTCTCATACCTCTAAAACCCATACGCTACTTCTTTAGTAAACTCGCGTATATACGCTGACATCCTTCATACAACTCATGTATTAGCAAGAGATCTAATTATGCGTATATTTATTAACTTAGTTCTTTCAGACTATTCATTCATCCGATGTTAGGTTAACAAGAAATATGTGTAGTAACAACAAGAACAAACGACCGTCAAAGACCATGAACAATTTGATTTTTAGCAGTGGAAACCCAAGTTTCGGAGAAAACCACCGTCATAGCTTGCTCATCCTTCATTATTTTATTATACAAAAACATTCGACAACATATGTGTTACACTTACCAAAGACGTTGTGCACCCACCGTTTCGCTATCACCTCTCCGGAAGGGAGCTCCAACCGACTCGCTACTCACCTCTCCCCGGGAAGGGAGCTACCACCGCCTCCGTTTGGCTGCACTCTCTCTCCCCGGGAAGGAGCTACGACCCCTCGATCTCGCTTACCGGGGCCTCACCCGGAAGGGAGCTACGACCCCCGTCTCGTTTACCAGCCTCTCTTGGAAGGGAGCCACGACCCCTCGATCTCGCTTACCACTTTCACCCGGGAAGGGAGTTACCACCCCCCGACCGAAGGCGCAACCCCCGCACCTCTATGGACCACGTTTCATCAATTTTCACACTCGGGGATCCAGCATTTCTCCCTTTTAACACAACTGAAGGCCACGTTTCATCAAATTTTCGGGATCAGACCTAGGCTCCATTCAGTTTAAGCTCATTCATACATCAAACTGAACCTATCAATTCGTACAACTCCAGAACTCGTAGAATACATCATCTGCGATGCTAGCAGAACACAAAGGAGAATAAGTATCAGACATTTCATACCCTTGCTTCAAGAACCTCAGTTTGCATACGCGCTTTCCTCTTCTACCGATACTTCGTGTATGTACGCGCCTTCTTCCATACAAACCCAGCCACTTTGGAATACAATGTTATAGAGCTGATTTCACTACGTATACACGCTTCTCTATTCGCGAAGCCGCGTATATACGCGCTTCCTCTCTCGGCGAACTAGCGATACATCTTCTACCATTATAGAAAGATACTTCTTCGCATCGATATTCGCCCATAGATTATCCTTTTACTTTGTTGCATGTTCGCCTATCTCGCATCTAAGCTCACAAACAGACCTGTCAGAGGCAAGTACAATTCAGATCTAGATCCCTTTCTTCACTATTGGTATCCATACATTCAGTATCTATTTCATTCAAACCATTACCCTTTCCATACAAACATATATATACTTGCTTATAAGTATTCATTCAAGCTCGTACATCTTGCTCCATGACTCATGATTTGCACAATGAAGTTATTCTCCTTATATAGGTTTATCTTTTTTCTTTTTTTTTCAATACCACGGCCTCTTTTTCAATACCATGAGCCCAAAACTACATTACTTCCGAAGTGTACTTGATTCGGTCATTTATCAATCATTACCCAATACAATTAGTCAATACCATGGTTACCCCCGGTTTTACACTTTATGAGCGTTTTTTCCCAAACGCGACTCTTACCCAAGCAGCCTGCATATGCGACTTCCCCTAGATGAGTTCGCGTATGCTCTTAAGACATACTCTCTTTACCATAGATCTAGCATATGCCGAATTCCTTTCTTCATTACCTTCGAACACACCGTAGATACATCATATTTAGTTCCATTAAACCATCCAAGAAGTTGCCATTATCTTCATCAAGTGGGTTGCCTTTCAAGGACAACACTAACATCATATTGCTGGGTCAAAAGTTTCATCATTTACCAAGTCCATCAAGTCAAGAATAACTTCATCAGTGAATTTCCATCAAGGACAACACATGTCAACAGAGATGTCTTCATCTTCATTCAGCAGCGCGGTCAAGGACAACACTCGCATCATATTGCCAACAATAGGTAGGGAGAGCGTCGCCACCTACGCCCCAGACAGGTCCATCTCTCACAAGGAACACGGGCTAGGAGGACCACCCCTCATCTACTGTAGAATTGCTTATCCGCACAGAAGTCTCAGGATCCACAGTCCTACTCCTAGTTGATTAGACCCTTGAGCTCAAAAACTACCACTCTATCAACTTAATTTGTCCACCAAGGTGTTGCACACTGTTTTATAAAACCAACTCCAAAAATAGAAGAAAAGAGAGATCAATGCCTTAGAAATAAGCCACTTCGAAGGGGAAACCTCATTTACATTAAATAAATGAACAATTCTTGGATGATACAAATGAAAAAACCTCCTTCTATATATAGGAGTCCATGGGGTCACAATATAATCCTAGCCAACCTAACAATAATAATGTAAGGGCACAATAATAACAATATGGGGGTTACACGGGTACAACAATAACAATAAGGGGGCTACACTAACAACAATAAGGGACTACACTAGTAATATAGGGGCCTAACATGCCCCTCTCCTTCAAAAAAGTGTTATCCTCAACGCTTGAGTAGCTCTGGATGCTTCCTTATAAAATTCTCATCCTCCCATGTAGAATCTTCAATGGGGAAGTTCTTCCACTTTATGAGATACTCTGAAATTGATTAATTTCGTAGCTGACGAGTTCATGTTTCCGTGACTGCTTCAGGTTCCAAAATGATTTTTCCTTCCTCATGAAGTTCTGGCAATATTGTTTGAACTGGAAGTTTGTCACCTATAACCTTCTTTAAGCATAAAACATGGAAAACTGGGTGCACTCGAGAAGAATCAGGAAGCTCCAATTTGTATGCCCCCGTACCAATCTTTTGCAACACTCAGAAGGATATTAATACTTTGGTGATAATTATTATCCTTCTTCACTTGCTGAGGAAATTTGTTTGTATGGTTGTAGCCTTAAAAATACCCAGTCTCCTACATCAAAACTTCTCTCGCTGCGATGTTGATCTGCCTGTTGTTTCATTCGATTTTGTGCCAAATTTAGGTTATCCTTTAAGAGTTGGAGAACTTCTTGTTGATGCTTGATGTGATCTTCCACTGCTTGAACCTTCAAATTTTCCCTTAAAGATGATGTGATAGATGGTGGATGATATCCATAAAGTACCATAAATGGGGTCATTTTTTATGTAGTATGGAAGGAAGTGTTATACCACCATTCAAAAAAAGGTAACCACTTGACCCATTGTCTTTTCTTATCAGATACAAAAAAACAAATATATCCTTCCAAACATTTATTCGCTATCTCAGTTTCACCATCGGATTGAGGATGATAAGATGAGCTATGAGCTAGTTGAGTACCCAAACAAGAAATAATTTTGTCCAAAAATTTCCAGTAAAAATGGGATCTATGTCACTTACAATAATCATTGGGTTTCCATGTAGCTTTTGAATTGTTTCCATAAATGCAGTAGAAACTGTACTTACTTTAAATGGATGAGATAATGCACAAAAGTGTGCATGCTTGGTAATTCTATCAACTACCACCATGATGACACTCTTTCCTTCGGACTTAAGTAAACCCGTGATAAAATCCATTGAAATATCCTCCCAACATTGACTTGGAATGGATAAAGGTTTTAAAAGACTCGTGGTCTTAATTGTCCCAACTTTATTTTGCTGGCAAACCAAACATTCCACCACAAACATTTGAATATCAAATTTAAGGCCATCCCAAAAAAAAATTTCTTCACCCTATGGTAAGTTTTTAAAAATCCTAAGTGTCCTCCTAAAGGAGAAGTGTGCGATTCCAAAAGAATATTTTGTTTTAGTTGGGAGTTCTTGCAAATATATAAGCGATCTATGTACCATAAGGAATCATTTTCCAACTAAATGTATCAGATGTACTAGGATCTTGATGCAACTTTTGAATGAGTGTCCACACTTCTTCGTCCTTCTTCCATTCATCCCTTGCTTCGGTTATCCAATCTGGTTGGATAATAGAAATGGCACAAAGCAATGCTTCCACCTCTTCATCCTTTCTTAAGAGTGCATCTGCAACAACATTTAGCTTCCATTTTTTGTAGATGATTTCAAAGTCATAACCCAACATCTTTGTGACCCATTTTTGCCACTCTTCTGAATATAGTCTTTTTTCCAAAAAGTGTTTAAGACTATTACGATCAGTTTTTACCTTGAAGTGTCTTCTCATTAGGTAAGGTCGCCATTTCTTTAGTGCATGTAGTATGGCCAACATTTCCTTCTCATAAATAACTTTCTGTAAATACTTTCCTTTGATTGGATGACTTTCAAAAGAAATGGGTCTTCCTTCTTGAATTAAAAAAACACCAATTCCTTTTCCTGAGGCATCACATTCCACAATAAAGGTTTTTGTGAATTTTGTCGTAGCTAAGACTGGTGATAGGCACATTTCCCTTTTAGGATGTTCAAAGGCCTTAGTTGCTTAAGGAGTCCATGCTGAATCTTTATTCAATAATGTTGTTAGAGGTGGTGCTATTGTTAGGTCCCTATATTAATAGTATAGTCCCTTATTGTTGTTTGTGTAACCCCCTTATTGTTATTGTTGTATCCCTCTAACCCCCATATTGTTATTATTGTGCCCTTACATTATTATTGTTAGGTTGTCTAGGATTACATTGTGCCCCATGGACTCCTATATATAGAAAGGAGGTTTTTTCATTTGTATCATCCAAGAATTTTTCATTTATGTAATGTATTGGAGGTTTCCTCCTCGAAGTGGCTTATTTCTAAGGCATTGATATCTCTTTTCTTCTATTTTTGGAGCTGGTTTCATAACATTTGGTATTAGAGGTTTGGATTCTAGGGTTTCGCTACTCCAAATAGGTCATCATGGAATTTTCACAATAACGTTTTTTCTACAAAGGTTCAGAAGCTGAAATGTTTAGAGTGCGCAGGTGAAATTGTGAGGAACATCATCGCAAAATTCGGAGCTTGGTTCGCAATATTTTCAGAGATATGATCTTTCGAAGTTAGGGCTTTTTGCAGGCTCCTGAATTTAACCTAAACAGGTCATCAGAGAATTTTCACTATAACGTTTTTTCTATGAAGGCTCGTAATCTGAAATTGTTAGAGTGAAAATCCAAACTCCCGAGGAACAACATCGCAAAATTTCAAATCTTGGTTTGCAATATTTTCAGAGATATGGAATAAAATGACTTTTTAGGCTCCCCCTGATCTCATCTCAAAGAGGTGATTGTGGGAAAAGCTTCATAACTCTCTCTCTGAGCATCAGATTGGAATTCTATAAAATGTGGAAGCAATAACACGAAATTTAGTTTCCTATCTATCAATTTCAGAGTTGAAGGAGGAAGCAGTGACACGTGGAAAGTCATACAAGTTTTCTCTACTGAACCAATCCATAATTAGGTCATCATAGGAGATTGGGCACAACTTTGTCTTCAAGAATCCAAATCAGGTCAGACTTGTGGCACTTGAAAGAGGATCCAAAGGGCTACCTCAGTACCAAATTTTATATATTGAAGATCTGAAATCATAGAGATAATTTAGTTTCAATATTGCGCTCCTTAAAAGCAAGAAAAAGGTGTGTATTTTTTTTCGAATTACATAAGTCTCATTTGAAAAAAATTAGTTGGAATTTATTCCAACAGCATATTGAAGAATATATATCAGTATTGGGTTCTAAAATGGCCCCTAAAAAGAATTCAAAACCCATTAAGCCTTTAGAAGTATCTACTATGACTCATGAAGACGAAGAAACACAAAATGAGATATCAAAATTACAAGAGCAAGTGCACCAAATTTCGCTATTGCAAAGAGCAACAAAAACTGAAATGGAAGTTTTGAAGAAAGGCATGGAAACTAATATGGATGGTTTGAAGAAAGGCGTGGAAGCTAAGATGAATGGTTTGGAAGCTAAGATGGAAGGCATGGAAGTGGGCATGGAAGCTAGGATCGATGAAAAAATGGAAAACATAAAAGTAGACATCGAATGTTTCACAAAGTTGATAGAAGAAATGTTGCCTAATGGTGAAAAGATAGTAGAGGAAACTCATGATGAGAACAAAATAAATTTTAATCATGATTTCATAAAATCTAATGTTGGACGGAAGAACCACCATATTCCAAAGGTGGATATGAGGAAGTTTTGATGGCAAGGATCCCATAACATGGGATATTACATATGGAGCAATATTTTGATCTCAATAATGTGCAAAACACACAAAAGGTAATGCAGTGCAACTTTACATTTAGAACAAAATTAATTTGCATGGTATCAAGTGGTTTTCCTCCCATAAAAATTGTCACTTGGTCAATTTTTACAGAGGAAATGATAGCACATTATGAGAATACAAAGAGCAACACCCTCTTTAGCTAATTGATAAATCTCAAACAAAAGGGTTTAGTGCATGGAAAATTTTAGGGGCTAATATTCGCAAGTGGGCTAATTTTCCATTGTTTTTCCAAAAAAAAAGATTCGCCATTTCCATTTTTTTGTAAAAATGATTCGCCAAGATTTTACAATATAAATTTATTTTACATTAAAAATTGCCAACATTATATAGAAAATATATAATATCATTATGAATTTGAATAATTTTACAAATACATCAATAAAATTTTATAGTTTGCATATTAGGGACTAGTGAGATTCACCAATTTTTTAAACTTCAAGATAATTTTCCATCCTTCAAATTATCCCTGGTTTAGTGGGGGAGCACATTGAGGACTTCCAAAAATTGAATATAAGGGTAACTGATAATATAGAGGAAAACGTGATTTCAAGCTCCTTCTGCTGGGTACTGAAGGCTGGATATCCAAATATGTAGGTATTTTGGAACCTCATTCATTGGAGAAGGCATTCAGGTTGGCAAGAAAAATTGAATGTAAAATTATGGCGACAAGGAAGCCTACCACTCACTTCTATAAAGAGGGAAGTGTTGCTACTCCTATATTTCCACAACCTACAAGGTTGACACCACAACAATTGGAAGCAAAAAGAGCAAAAGGGCTTTGCTACATTTGTGATAGCAAATACACTAAAGGTCATAAGTGTGCTGAGAAGAAATTATTTTACATAGGTTGTGAAGAGGAAGAAGAAAATGAACAAGAAGAGGATATACACCAGCAACCAACCCTAGAAGAGGAAGAAATGAATCCGACCATATCATGTAATGCATTGGCAGGAATTACCACTCCTCAAAATCTCAAGATAGAAGGACATATCAAGAAGAAAAAGGTAATAGTGTTGACTTCATCTGTGAAAACTCCACTCATTCACTATTTAAAAGCCAAGGAATTGAATTGTTTCCTATACCCAACACCAGAATGTCAAGTGATGGTTGCAAATGGAAGAACTATAAATTGCTCTGGAAAATGCCATAATATCAAGCTAACCATGGGGGAATATGTATTGAATAGTCCAATGCTTTCCATTATGATGTAGGGGCATCTGATCCGATTCGAATTCGAATTCGAATCTGCAGCCGAAGAGATGGGTATGTGAACAGTCATGCAATTTTGGAGCGAAAATTTGTTAAAACCGATGTCGAATTTTATGTAACTGATGATCTGCCATGTGTGCGAGTAGAAGAATAAGAGTTTTCTGAACGATTTGTGATCTTTTGTAATCTATATAAATGAAAAATCAGCGTGTGCCTGAGGGATAGAGCGAGTGAGCACAATGTAGTCAGATGTGAACTTTGTTACTAAGGCTGAAACACCTTAGATTATAATCCTGTTTTGTATATATGATAGAATTATGGTTCTATGGACTTCTATGTTCAAATATGTTTGTGTATAATTTATCTTTACAAGTTAATGTTGCATTGAATCCATTATCATTATAGTAGATGCAGCGTATGGCGGATTCTAGCCTGTGTAATCGAATCAAAATGAGAATGAGAATCTATGTTTTCTTTAGATTGGGCAGTGTCAATTGATTCTGTGCTTAACTATGGTTTGCAAATTAGTGAAGGTTGATCTGTTGAATGACCCATGTTATTATTTTTACGCAGGAAAGGTGACTCCGAATGAAACTAGTTTAAATCGAACGCAGGAAGAATTTTTGTGGTTTTAATAGGCTCTGTTATAGAAATTCATGCGAGTGGTTTTGGAACGAAACCACTGGTCTCGCATTGCAATTGAGCTGAGGGTGGTTTCTATTGTTTGGGGTGTGAGAAAATGACATTGTGACACATCCCAATACAAAAACTAGCCATTTCACATTACGTTTGGCGTGTTAAGGTTCTGCGGGGAAGTGATTGTGATTTCCGTCAGATTAGATTTGCAAGAGATCCGATGACACTCACTTTGAAAGCTCCACAAATGTTAAGTCAAGTTATGCTATCGTATTTGGAAGGTGCAACTTTGACCGAAGGGTGTGGTCATGTTTTCAAGAGTAATGGGGTGTATAGTTTTGTTTAATCACCTCAATACATGTTAATGTTAAGCGAGGGTAGGAGTTGGAAGATTATTGGAGCATGGGTATTCATTTAAAACGTGCTTCCGATGTATTCCATAACCTATGGTCGTAAGTTTTGATTTGAGGTTTTTAACGCATTGTTTTAAAAAAGTCAACTATCATATTCCACAAGGTTTCTAAGCCTTGTTCAAAATGCAAGGTTGCTTTGTCTAAGTGCTTCCGATATCTAGATTTGTATGGAAGTGGTGCAGTGAAATCAAGATTGCTCCCATAATCCACAGGTCTCAGGATCGAAATATCGATTTTATGAAACTGCATTTTGACACAGTTTGGAGTTTGTAGGTTCACTTTGTAAAATGAAAGGTGAACCTACCTATAGCGGGGTTCATTGTTCATCACATTCCTATCGGAGGTATTGATGTTGTACTAGGAGTATAATGGTTACAATCTCTAGGGACGGTAGCTTTTAATTTTCAAGAACTTTTCTTGAAATGTTTTTCAGAAGGAAAGGAAGTAGAATTACGAGGTATCACAGGGAAGACAGGAAAGATAATAAGCTCTAATTTCATGACAAAGCTTCTGAATAAATAACAGTGAGGCATAATTGCACAATTATGCTCACTAGAAGTTCCAACATCAAAATCATCTATTTCTGTAGATCTCCAAAAATTATTGGACAATCATTCCAAGGTGTTTGAAACTCCCAAAGGACTCCCACCTATTCGTGATCATGATCATTCTACTCGTTTGATTCCAGGAAGTGTTACTCCAAACATCAGGCCTTATAGATATCCTTATGTCCAAAAGAGCGAAATTGAACATATGATTGCAGAAATGTTAGAGGATGGTATAATTCAACCTAGTCAAAGTTCCTTCTCTACTCTAGTGATATAGGTGCACAAGAAGGATGGATCATGGCACATGTGTCCGGATTATAGGGAGCTCAATAAGCTCACCATTAAAGATAAATTCCCATTCCTGTGATTGATGAATTATTGGATGAATTACATGGAGCAAATTATTTTACCAAGTTGGATCTTCATTCAAGATATCATCAAATTAGAATGAAGACTGAAGATATTCCGAAAATAGCATTTCGAACTCATGAGGGTCATTATGAATTTTTGGTCATGCCTTTTGGCCTTACCAATGCACCTTCTGCATTTCAAGGGTTGATGAATTCCATTTTCAAACCCTTCCTTAGAAAATTTTTGCTAGTATTTTTTGATGATATACTAATCTACAGCAAGTCTTGGAAGGATCATGTTGAACATGTTGACAGGGTGCTCAAACTATTGCAAGAGAAACAACTATATGCAAAATCATCCAAATTTTTCTTTGGAGTACAAGAGGTGGAATATCTGGGTCATATTGTATCTCATGAGGGTGTTAAAGTAGACCCTAACAAAATTAAAGCCATTAAGGAATGGAAATTTCCCACAACCATAAAGCAGTTGCGAGGATTTCTCGGGTTAACAGGGTATTATCGCAAGTTTGTTAAGAATTATGGGAGAATAGCAGCACCTCTAACAACATTATTGAAGAAAGATGCATTTTCATGGACTCCGGAAGCAACTAAGGCCTTTGAACATCTTAAAGAGGCAATGTGCCTAGCACCGGTCTTAGCTACGCCAGACTTCACAAAAACCTTTATTGTGGAATGTGATGCCTCAGGAAATGGAATTGGTGTTGTTTTAATGCAAGAAAGAAGACCCATTGCTTTTGAAAGTCATCCAATCAAAGGAAAGTATTTACAGAAACCTATTTATGAGAAGGAAATGTTAGCAATACTGCATGCACTAAAGAAATGGCGAACTTACCTAATGGGAAGACACTTCAAGGTAAAAACTGATCATGATAGTGTTAAACACTTTTTGGAACAAAGACTATCTTCAGAAGAGCAGCAAAAATGGGTCACAAAAATGTTGGGTTATGACTTTGAAATAATCTACAAAAAAGGAAAGCTTAATGTTGTTGCAGATGCACTCTCAAGAAAGAATGAAGAGGTGGAACCATTGCTTTGTGCCATTTCTATTATCCAACCAGATTGGATAACTGAAGCAAGAGATGAATGGAAGAAGGACAAAGATGTATGGACACTCATTCAAAAGTTGCAGCAAGATCCTAGTACATCTGATACATTTAGTTGGAAAAATGATTCCTTATGGTACAAAGATCGCTTATATCTTTGTAAGAATTTCCAACTAAAACAAAAGATTCTTCTGGAATTGCACACTTCTCCTTTAGGAGGACACTCGGGATTTTTAAAAACTTACCACAGGGTGAAGAAAGAATTTTTTTGGGATGGCCTTAAATCTGATATTCAAAAGTTTGTGGTGGAATGTTTGGTTTTCCAGCAAAATAAAGTTGAGACAAATAAGACCCCAAGTATTATACAACCTTTATCCATTCCAAGTCAACGTTGGGAGGAGATTTCAATGGATTTTATCATAGGTTTACCCAAGTTCGAAGGAAAGAGTGTCATCATGGTGGTAGTTGATAGACTTTCCAAGTATGCACACTTTTGTGCATGATCTCATCCATTTAAAGAAAGTACAGTTGCTAGTACATTTATGGAAACAATTCAAAAGCTACATGGAAACCCAAAGGTTATTGTGAGTGACAGAGATCCCATTTTTACAGGAAATTTTTGGACGAAGTTATTTTCTTGTTTGGGTACTCAATTAGCTCATAGCTCATCTTATCATCCTCAATCCGATGGTAAAACTGAAATAGTGAATAAATGTTTGGAAGGATTTCTTCGTTTTTTTGTATCTGATGAACAAACACAATGGGTCAAGTGGTTACCTCTTGTTGAATGGTGGTATAACACTTCCTTCCATACTGCATCAAAAATGACCCCATTTATGGCACTTTATGGATATCATCCACCGTCCAAAACATCATCTTTAAGAGAAAATTCTAACGTTCAAGCAATGGAAGGTCACATCGAGCATCAACAAGAAGTTATCCATATCTTAAAGGATAACCTAAATTTGGCACAAAATCGAATGAAACAACAGACATATCAACATCGCAGCGAGAGAATTTTTGTGTAGGAGACTTGGGTATTTTTACGGCTACAACCATACAAACAAATGTCCCTGAAGCAAGCTAAGAAGGATAATAAATTATCACCAAAGTACTCTCCTCCATACAAGGTGTTGCAAAATATTGGTACTATGGCATACAAATTGGAGCTTCCTGCTTCTTCGCGAGTGCATCCAATTTTCCATGTTTCATGCTTAAAGAAGGTTATAGGTGAAAATATTCCAGTTCAAAAAATATTGCCAGAACTTGATAAGGAAGGAAAAATCATATTGGAACCTAAAGCGGTCATGGAAACAAGAACTCGATAGCTACGAAATCGATCAATTTCATAGTATCTCATCAAGTGGAAGAACTCACCCACTGAAGATTCTACATGGGAGGATGAGAATTTTATACAAAAGCACCCAAAGCTACTCAAGCATTGAGGACAACACTTTTTTGAAGGAGAGGGTCATGTTAGGTCCCTATATTACTAGTTTAGCCCCTTATTGTTATTAGTGTAGCCCCCTTATTGCTATTATTATAGCCCCCTCTAACCCTAATATTGTTATTATTGTGCCCTTACATTGTTATTGTTAGGTCGACTAGGATTACATTGTGGCCCCACTAGGATTACATTGTGGCCCCATGGACTCCTATATATAGAAAGAAGGTTTTGTCATTTGTATCATCCAAGAATAGTTCATTCATGTAATGTATTGGATGTTTCCCCCACAAAGTGGCTTATTTATAAGGGTTGATTTCTCTTCTCTTCTATTTTTGGAGTTGGTTTCACAACAGCTATTCTCCCATAATTCTTAACAAACTTGTGATAATACCCTATTAACCTGAGAAATCCTCACAACTACTTTATGGTTATGGGGACTTTCCATTCCTTAATGGCTTTAATTTTTTTAGGGTCTACCTTAACACCCTCGTGAGATGCAATATGACCCAGATATTCCACCTCTTGTACTCCAAAGAAAAATTTGGATGTTTTTCATATAATTGTTTCTCCTCCAATAGTTTGAGCACCTTGTCAACATGTTGAACATGATCCTTCCAAGACCTATTGTAGATTAGTATGTCATCAAAAAATACTAGAACACATTTTCTAAGGAAGGGTTTGAAAATGGAATTCATCAACCCTTGAAATGTATAAGGTGCATTGGTAAGGCCAAAAGGCATGGCCAAAAATTCATAATGACCCTCATGAGTTCGAAATTTTGTTTTCAAAATATCTTCAGTCTTCATTCTAATTTTATGATATCGTGAATGAAGATCCAACTTGGTAAAATAAATTGCTCCATCTAATTCATCCAATAATTCATCAATCATAGGAATGGGAAATTTATCTTTAATAGTAAGGTTATTGAGCTCCCTATAACCTGGAAAAATGCTCCATGATCCATCCTTATTGTGCAACAATACTACTGGAGTAGAGCAATAACTTTGACTAGGTTGAATTATACCAACCTCTAACATTTCTACAATCATACGTTCAATTTCGCTCTTTTCGACATATGGATATCTGTAAGGCCTGATGTTTGGAGGAACACTTCCTTGAATCAAATGAATAGCATGATCATGATCACAAATAGGTGGGATTCATTTGGGAGTTTCAAACACCTTGGAATTATTGTCCAATACTTTTTGGAGATTTGGAGAAATAGATGATTTTGTTGTTGGAACTTGTAGTGAGAATAATTATGCAATTACGCCTCGTCGTTATTTCTTCAGAAGATTTGTCATGAATTTATAGGTTATTATCTTTCCTATATTCCCTGCGATACCCCATAATTCGATTTCCTTTCCTTCCGAAAAAAAAATTCAAGAATTTTTTTTTTAAATTAAAAGCTATTGTCCCCAAAGATTGTAGTCAGTGTACTCCTAGTACAACATCAACACCTCCCATTGGAATGGAAAGCATTGGACTATTCAATACATATTCCCCCCATGGTTACCTTGATATTATGGCATTTTCCAGAGAAATTTATAGTTCCACCATTTGCAACCATCACTTGACATTCTGGTGCTGGGTATAGGAAACAATTCAATTCCTTGGCTACCTTAAAATGAATAAAATTATGGGTACTACCCGAATCAATCAACACTATTAATTTTTTCTTCTTGATATGTCCTTCTATCTTGAGAGTTTGAGGAGTGGTAATTCCTGCCAATGCATTACACGATGTGGTTGGACTCATTTCTTCTTATTCTAGGGTTGGTTCCCAGTGTGTATTCTCTTCTTTTGAAGTTCCTTGTTCATTTTCTTCCTCATCTTCATAGTCTATGTAAAATAATTTCTTCTCAGCACACTTATGACCTTTAGTGTATTTTCTATCACAACTGTAGCAAATCCCTTTTGATCTATTTTCTTCCAATTTTTTTGGTGTCAACCTTGTAGGTTGTGGAATTATAAGAGTAGCAACACTTCCATATTTATGGATGTGAGTGGTAGGATTCCTTGTCGCCATAATTTCATATTCAATTTTTCTTGCCAACCTGAATGCCTTCTACAATGAACCAGGTTTCCAAACGTAAACTTCATGTTCGATGTTATCCTTTAAAGTCCCTATGAAACATCAATCATGTGTTCCTCTGGAATATCAGTTACCCTTATATTCAATTTTGGGAAGTCCTTAATGTGCTCCACCACTGAACCCTTTTGTTTGAGATTTATCAATTGGATAAAGAAGGTGTTGCTCTTTTTATCCTCATAATGTGCTATCATTTCCTCCATAAAAATTGACCAAGTGACAATTATTTTACGGGAGAAAATCCATCGATACCATACAAATGTATTTTGTTCTAAATTTAAAGTTGAAATGTGTACCTTTTGTGTGTTTTGCACATTATTGAGATCAAAATATTGCTCCATCTGTAGTATCCATGTTACGGGATCCTTGCCATCAAAATTCTTCATATCCATCTTTGGAATATGGTGGCTTTTCAATCCAACATTAGAGCTTATGATATCACTATTAACGTTTATTTTTTTCTCATCATGAGTTTCCTATACTATCTTTCTTTCATTATGAATCATTTCGTGTATTAACCTTTTCATCAAACCTTACATGTCTACTTTTAGATCATTCTTCATGTCTTCAATGTTGTCTTTCATTTTTTCATCGATCTTAGCTTCCATGTCATCCATCTTAGCTTCCATGTCAGCTTCCATGCCATCCATCTTAGCATCCCTGCCATGCTTCAAACCATCCATCTTAGCTTCAACACCTTTTTTCAAACCATTCATCTTAGCTTCCACATCTTTCTTCAAAACTTCCATTTCATTTTTTGTTTCTCTTTGCGAGAGAAAAATTTGGTGCACTTGCTCTTGTAATTTCGATATGTCATGTTGCACTTATTCCTCTTCGTGAGTCATAATAGAGCCTTATGAAGGCTTAATGGGTGTTGAATTCTTTTTAGGTGGCATTTTTGAACCCAATACTGATATCTATGCTTCAATATGCCCTTGGAATCACTTCAAACTCATTTTTCACACACGACTTATGCAATTCAAAAAAACAATACACACTTTTTTCTTGCTTTTGAGGATCTCTATACTAAAACTGAATTATCTCTATGATTTACGATCTTCAATATCTAAAATTTGGCCCTGTAGTGGCCCTATGAATCTTCTTTCGAATGCCACAGTTTTGACCTGATTTGGATTCTTCAAGGCAAATTTATGCCCAATCTCCCACAATGACTTAATTATGGACTGGTTCAATAGAGAGAACTTGTATGACATGCCACGTGTCACTATTTCCTCCTTCAGCTCTGAAATTGATTCACAGGAAACTACAGTCCGTGTACTTGGGACTGCTTTTTACAAAATTCCAATCCAATGCTCAAAGAGAGAGCTATGATGATTTTTCCATGGTCACCTCTTTGAGATGAAATTCGGGAGCCTGAAAAACCCTAACTTCCATAGATCATATCTCTGAAAATGTTGCAAACCAAGATCTGAAATTTTTACATGACGTTCCTCACAATTTCTGCTTCACTCTGTAAAAATTTCAGCTTTTGAACCTTCGTATAAAACAAGTTATAGAAAAAATTCCATGATGACCTGTTTCGGAGAAATTCAGGAGCTTGAAAAAAAACCCTAACTTCCACAGATCATATCTCCGAAAATATTACGAACCAAGATCTAAATTTTTTACACGACATTAATCAGGATTTCGGCTTCGCTCTGTAAAAATTTCAGCTTCTTCACCTTCGTATAGAAAACATTATAGCAAAAATTCCATGATGACCTGTTTGGAGCAACAAAACCCTATAATCCAAAGCTCTGATACCAAATGTTATGAAACCAGCTCCAAAAATAGAAGAAAAGAGAGATCAACGTCTTAGAAACAAGCCACTTTGAGGGGGAAACCTCCTTTACATTGCATAAATGAAAAATTCTTGGATGATACAAATTACAAAAACCTCCTTCAATATATAGGAGTCCATGGGATCACAATATAATCCTAGCCGACCTAAAAATAATAATGTAAGGGCACAATAATAACAAAATTGGGGTTACAGGGGTACAACAATAACAATAAGGGGGTTACACTAACAACAATAAGGGAATATACTAGTAATATAGGAACCTAACACACCGGGCTCCAACTTGGACACTATCACATTTTCCTCCAATAGACCATAAGTGCCCAATCCACGTCCAGACTTGGTCCACGCTCATGCTGCCCTCCAACATTCCATGAGTGACCAAGTTCACATTGTAGCATCTGCACCTAGTTAGGGCATCCTCACACCTAGGAAACACTTACACATGGCTTCCAACAGACTTATCCACAAATGTCCTTTGCTTCTACAATAGAGGAGCTATTGCACAATTCTAGGCACCAACCTTCACTATGGAAATTGCCCATTTCTTATGGCTTCTAACATGTCACATTAGCCCTACCTCCTTGGCTTCCATAGGATACAAAAACTCTGTCCACACTAGGACACCTACATCACTCCATAGTGGGATCTGCTCCTAGTTGGAGTTCCTTCATGCCCAAGGCAACTCCAACAAATTGCAATGTAGACTAATCCAAACACTAGTAAAAACAATGACCCAACAAACATCAAACATTTCTCCAATAAGCATGCATAATCTCATTGTTTTAGGTTCTACTCCATGATTAAAATATGAACTAGTTAGGGCATGAACCCATCCCTAACACCCTTCAATTTTGGCCCAAAAATGCTCCTTAGAGTTGTGACTATCTCTTTCTTGGAGGCCGTGACACCTAGTTGTAGGTCTGGACTGTTTATAGCCCTTGAACAGTCCTCGCCCTCCTTAATCTCTGTGAAAGCCTTTAATGAGGCATCATAGGCCTATGACACTCTTTTTTAGAGAAAAAACAACCATTAAACAACACATAGGCACATCCTCCCTGCCTCGGACCTCTGCAAAGTTCCTCGAACCTCTTAACAACACCTTGGCTTTCTTGAATTGACCCTCAAACAATCCTTTATGCCACATTGTTATGGACCTTCACTTGTTGCAGCTAAGACAAATACTTTGTCTCTCCTCCACTAGCTATTCACTTCAATTTGTGTTGCACAATGGACGCTCTAAGCCTTCTACATCACCCTACATTTATACTAAAGAGAGGGGCTCCTACAACATTACACAAGGGCTTCCATAACTTGTCACATGTCAACTTTACACCAAGCCGACCTTGACACATCATGTGAAAACCCATCCATAACCTTCAAAACTTCATAACTCCATCTATACAACTTAGAATCGAATGATTCTCATTGTGTTAGAATCTTCTGGTTGAGGGTTATCATCCTCATCCATCGCATGTCGAAATGTGATCATGGGTTTGGCCAAAATATCGATGGGTGCAAAACCCCAAGCTTAGGTTCCAAGCCCACAAACCTACTTGGGGCATTTTTCCCATACCAAACACTAGGGTTTGGAGTACCTCCCAAGCTGCACAAAAATATATACTCCCTTTTAGCGAGGGAGGTACTTCCAATTCTAGGAAGTAACCATCATCATCTCCGGTGACACTAGCCCATTTGGAGTCCATCACTATAGCATACCCTCTATAATAAACCCTGTAATATTGGTAGTGCCTCTGCCCCATCATATCATAATCCTAAAGATCTCAAACATCCATAAGGTCTCTACCTCTGAAGCTAGACTCACTTTGAGCCTACACGATCTCTACTAGCCCACTCCTGCAAGAACTCATCCTCTTGGATCAAACACCACTCGTGCAAATCCCACCAATCTCAGGTATGCAACATCACGATCTGTTGAAGACTCTAGCCTAACAACCTATAGTCCATCACATGAAGCATCTCGATCAACTTGATCTCATCCATGCCAAATAAACCCTCAAGCTCCCCCAACCATCCATCGAAAATCAACGGAAGTCCATGATCGACAACCTACCCTACAACAAATTGTTTTTCACTGGGATCACCACCAATCAACTAGAACTCTCAGTCAATCTTGCTACCAAGCCAATAAAGACCACATCTCCATTTCTTCAGCTAAACGATATGCTCAATGATCTAGAAACCCACAAATCCCTTTGATTGCTTCTTTGTGCACAATCTGATTCATGGTCCCTCGAAGTAGCTTAGATACACTCTGATACCATGTTGAATTTCCACGACCTTGGGTCTAGGGTAAAGACATAAAATCACCGACACTACCAAACCAAGAATCTCAGCCATGAACTTATTTGAATAGCGGAAATATAAAGTAGTAAATCACACATGAACAAAATATAGAGAAATTTTTACAAATTTTCAACACGACTTCATTATATAAATAAAACTGATATAATACAACAATATAGGGCTCTTGTAACAAGGATAATCTCCCTCATACATCCACCAGTACAAGATACAAAAAAAGATACTATGACCATCTGGCTATAGCATGCTCTCACAAATCCTCTTGGTCGTACCCTATACTTTCCCAGTCCTTCGACTCCTGATCTGCAGCTCATTCCTCTATCAGTGCGCCAAGTCCATATTTCCATGAATCTCAGCTGTCAATATGCTCTCTAGTTGTGCCTTAGTCCATCAAGGTAATAACACATCAAGACTCATGATGAATTATTCATAGTTCCATTGGTGAACAACTCTCAATCTACCCATTATTGCTCCTTAGCTACTCAGGGAATTAATCCCACTATGTTCCTGTTGCATTTCATCGATGAAGAAAAATATAGGGCACGCAAGGCTACCACCTATCACTGCAAGATGTCCATATCCCATAATTAACATGGTCTAGGAGGACTTCCCCTCATCTACTGTAGAAGTCCTTCTCGACACACAAGTCTTAGGCTCCACAATCCTACTCCTAGTGATCAGACCCTTGAGCTCAACAACTGCCACTCTAGAAACTTCATTTTTCCACCATGGTGTCGTACATCGGGCTCCAACTTGGAAATTTTCACGTTGTCCTCTAGTATACCATAAGTTCCCAATCCACATCCACACTTGGTCCACTCTATTATTTCCGTCCAAGATTCCATGAGTGACCAAGTCCACGTTGTAGCATCTGCACCTAGTTAGGGAATCCTCACACCTAGGAAACCCTAAGTACACATGGCTACCAAGGGACTTCTCCACAAATTCCCTTTACTTTTGTAATAGAGGAGCTATTAAAAAAATCTAGGCACCAATCTTCACTGTGGAAACTGCCCACTGCTTAGGGCTTCTAACATGCCACACCAGCCCTACCTCCTTGGCTTCCACAGGCTACAACAACTCTGTCCACACTAGGACACCTTAATCACTCCATAGTGGGATCTGCTCCTAGTTGGAGTTCCTTCATGCCCAAGAAACTCCAACAAATGGCTCCCAACAAACTGCAATGTAGACTGATCCAAACACTGGTCAAAACAATAACCCAACAAACATCAAACACTACTCCAATAATCATGCACACGCTCAATTTTTTAGGGGCTGCTCCATGCTGCAAATATGAACTGGTTAGGGCACAAACCAATCTCTCACACCCTTCAATTTTGGCCTAGAAATGCTCCTTAGAGTTGCGACTGTCTCTTTCTTAGAGGTTGTGACACCTAGGTAGGTCTAGGTTGTTTCTAGCCCTTGAACAATCCTCGACCCTCAATATCTTTGGTAGGATTCAGTGAGGCCTCACAGGCCTACGACACAATTGTTTAGAGAAAAACCACCTATCAAACAACCCAAAGACACATCCTCCCTGCCTCGGCCCTCCTAAAAACACCTCAGCCTTCTTGAATTGACCCTCAAACAATCCTCTATGCCACGATGTTCTGGACCTTCACTTGTTGGGGCTAAGAAAAACACTTTTCTCTCCTCCATGAGCTATTCAGTTGAGTTTTTGTTGCACAATGGATGTTCTAAGCCTCATACATCACCCTCTATTTATACTAAAGAGAGGGGCTCCTACAATGTTACACAAGGGCTTCCAGAACTTGTCACATGTCAGCTTTACACCAAGCGGACCTTGAAACATAATGTGAAAACCCTTCCATAACCTTAAAAAATTCATAAATCCATTTATAAAACTTAGAATTGGATGATTCTCATTGCGTTAGAATAATCTCGCCAAGAGTTATCATCCTCATCCATCGCATGTACAAATGTGCTCATGTTTTTGGCCCAAATCTCAATGGGTGCAAAACCCTGAGCTTAGGTTCCAAGCCCATAAGCCTACTTATGGCTCTTTTCCCATACCAAACACTAGGGCTTGTATTACCTCCATAGCTACACAAAAATCAACATTTATGACCAGATTATTCAAAATATTTTGAAAACCCCTTGCGTAATAGGTGTTGTCTATTAGATGTTTTGGAGTTTTTGGATGGAATTTGGCGAAAAAATTGTTGTTCAAGTATGGAGTTATGATGTTTAAACTGATATTTCGACTACATATATGGATTCAACACCCTAAAAATCCCCTCGAGAGCTTGGTCTGTGGTTAGTTCACTAGTCAAAGTTGCAATTCCAATAAATCCTTGCCAAATTCTAAGAAAAAAAAACTGGAAAATAGGAAAAAAAACCTCCAAAATGTCTAACAGATAGAATATGGATGCATAATAGGCTATCTTATTTTCACTGGGATCATGAAGACCCCACACGCATGCTATACCTAGTCTATTAAGCTTTCAAATTCGTCCATAGTTGATTTTTTTTTTTTAATCTGTTCATTAATGTTTGTGTGGTGGCAGTTCTTGCTTGGCATTGATCAAAGCTTAAAATGGATTGAATTCAACTACACAAGGCCTCTGAACTGTATTTTTTATGGGAATCCAATAATATCTTGACACATGCTTTTGGTTTCTTAACCACCATGCCTTTTCCATAAATGGTTTTAGGATGTGGTTTCTCTAAAGCTTGAGCTTGTTGACCTTTGGAATATTGTGCATAAACAAGCAAGTTGTCCATACTCAAAATAGTTTCTAGACTCCATACACTTGAAAGGAATGTTCTTTCTCTCTAGATATTTTACCCAGGAATAATATAGAATCCGTAGTCTTGTCATTGTTTATGTTTGTGATTTCTGTTGCATCTTCCTAAGCCATAAGAAAGGCTCACATGGTATTCTTGACTTGTGCAAAATTTAAGCGTGTCAGAATTAGGAATGCAGAGCTTTAATTATTACCCATTCTAGATTTAAAAGAGAGCCTTTGAGAGGGGTTGAACCATACTGTCTAGTGCTTCATAGATATTATAGCTCTTTCCATATTCAAGGACCCCCTTTAAAGACCCCACACCTCTCTTTGGGTTCCAAAAAACACCAAGAAGAAATTGTGTGGAAATTGTTTGATAGCCCACCATTATGAACATTCATGTTTTTCTTTATCCATTTCACTATTATTTTTGTTGAAGGCCATATATCCATGAAATAACATATTAAATCCTTTTTGTGTGGGGCCCTTAACATGTTCAAACAAGATATGATGATTGGAATTTGAGAATGAGATTCACTAATTCTTAAATCTGAACACTCCAATTTCTCTAGATAGGGGAAGCTTTAGCCCTCATTTTAAATAGCTGAGGCACACTCCCAATGGAAAATGTTGAGAGTTAAAATTCGTCTCCCTTGCCTCTCATGCTTGATGGATTTTGGTGCAATCTACTTCCCACTAAAATAAAGAGGAAGTCAATACCCCTATGATAAGATACCTTTCAACGAAGTTGTGTGGGATCATGGAGAAAAATTAGGTTGCAACACATGTTTCACCATAAAGGACTCCCACTAAATACCACTACATGTGTGCAAAACTTCCATAAGTAGAATGAAGATGAAATAACTAGATCCATGGCTTCTTAGGCCTCAAAACCTACCTCCAACAAGCATGGAGATTAATCATAAAAAATAATGCTTTCTAGATTATGAATTTCCTGAGGTCCCTCCCTTTCATGTAGAGGACACTTTTCCTTTTCCCTAGAAGGACTTGGACTTGGGTTTCAAATACCTTGGTTCCTTTCTTCAACCAAATTGTTACAAGATTTCAAATTTGGTATCTTAAATTGTGTTTCCTTTAAATTTCAAAAAAGGTTTGGAAATTCCCTTTGGCCTTGACTTCCTAGATTTTTCATGTAGCATTTGAATATTGTATGGTTTAGTTGTTGTTTTTGGTTGAAGCATATTTTGTTAATCCTGATTTTATGTTGTACCCTGTAAAAATATAGAATGGAAAATATCTAAGACACAAATTTATGAAGGATCTGTAAAATAATCTACACAGAAATAACATTGGAGTAGAAGTTTGTTTTTATGTATTCAATTGTGTCAACAATGAGATAAACATAATATGCATTTGTTTTACATAAGGCAATCATACTTCATAGCTTGTAAAATTAAACTGAGTTTCTAGCTACAAGTTGTGAGATGCATGCTTATATTATAAAGTTTGTATGTGCATTTCAAAATCTTGGGTTTAGTTATTTGTGTCTAATTATTGCTTCAAATGTGACCATGTAGTGGACATTTGACCTTTTTATTTCTCATGGCAAGAGTTCTACGTAATAATTTTACAATGCAGAGTTTGACATTTTTGGTGGTAAGTTCTCCCATTTATTTATTTTTATTTTCTTTCATTTTCTTCGCATCAAAGAGAAACTTATTTACTTGTTTTAAATACTCCCATTGAAAATTTCAGTGAAATATCAATATTTTTATAAAAAATTATTATGAAGTCCTACCGCAAACATGAATATGCAAATCTCAACGTTTTCTAATTTTTTTTGTGGGGAATCATTGGAAGAAGTGTTTAAGTGGAGCCATTGTATTTAGTGTTTTTGTGAATTTTTTCATGCGTTGTAAAGGAAGTTCTATAGTTTCATTATATTGCAAATAGTTACAAGAGTTTTAATAGACATTTTAATTAAAAAATCATATGAGATCACATATTTAGTATTTAAATGAATATATATATATATATATATATATATATATATATATATATATATATATATATTGGTTGCAAATCGAAGACCTTGGATTCATCTTCCAACCTTGGACTATCCAAAGAATGGAGTTGCTAGTCTTTAGCATGACTATCGATTGGTGGATGCTATCAATTACAAAATTTTTAGAGGCAAAATATTGAATGATTTGAAAGGTGGAAGGCATGTGCAGTGCATTGACAATACACTCGAAATGTTTTGAAGTGAATAAACAATATTTCATGTGTAAATTGTAGCCCAAGCAATATTTAGTTGGAAACTCATATTGTAATACTTGACATTTCATATAATAAAATTTGTGGTTCCAATTATTCATGATTGTATTTGATATTTTTTTGTTGTTGTTATCATCTTATGAGACTTCATGATTCACATGTTTACCTATTAGATTAACATGAATATTGTACTAAATTTTTTAATATAGTCGCAAAATCATACTAATTCATTTATAGTGATTAAAAATGAATACAAATAAAATGAATATAAAACTAATAAATTAGTAATTTATGTTAATTAATAATGAACACAAATAAAATGAATATACGACCACTAAATTAGTTATTTATGATGATTATTTTTAAAAGTAAATGAAATGAATATAAACTATTAAATCAATCATTTATATAATGAATGTGAAACTACCAAAACAAGATAAATGACTACTACAAATTATAATTTCATGATTACAAATAACGAATAATTTTTTCATATATACGACTATTAGTAGCTAATTTATAGTATCTTATAACACGACTGAAATTTAGTCATATTTTTTTTGGTCATTAATTGGTTTCAAATGATGACTCAAATTTGTATATATATTACTATTAGTTGCTAATTTACAGTATCTTATAACACGACTGAAATTTAGTCATATTTTTTTGGTCATTAATTGGTTTCAAATGATGACTAAAATTTGCATATATATGGCTATTAGTATCTAATTTACAGTATCGTATAACACGACCAAAATTTTGAACATATTTCTTTAGTCATTAATTGGTTTTCTCAAGTGATCATATAGTAATATATTTTGTTGTATATTTGGTCATTAATTGTGGAAATTAATGACTAAATTAATGATCAAATTAATGACTAAATATACTACTAGACAATAAAATTAAGAGAACTAATTAACGACTTAAAGTTGGTTGTGTTATAAGATACAGTAAATTAGTTACTACTAGTCATGAACTGAAAAATGGTCATTTATATGCAAAATTTAGTCATTTTTTTAGTAATTAATTAGTCATTTTGTACTAGTGATAGCACCATCATGCTACAGACATTTTTAATAGCACCTTTGCGTTGCATACATTTTTAATAGCACCCTCATTTGTGTTGAAAAGAAAGCTTGCAAAGTGTCAAAGCTACAGACATTTTTAATAGCACCATCACGCTGCAAGCTCGTAAAGTCACTGTAATGACTTGCATAACCTGCATTCTCCTTGTGCCCTCATGATCTCATTTTCGAATTCTCTAGTTATGAGAACAAACAATTATGTGCTATATGTTTCCCTATGGTTGAAAACAATGCTATATAGGTCCCTATTGTTGATTGACAACAATGAAAACCCAGACAAGTTTGCAGTTGTGGAAAAAAACAGTGGCAGTTGTTGCATGTGGAAAGAATGATGGCAGATGTGGAAAAAAAACAGTGGCAACTATTGCAAGTGGAAAGTGATTTGAGTAGTGTAAATCGATTTGAGAAGTGTAAATGTAATATGATACCAAAAACATTAGCTTTTTAATGTTTTTCATTAATTCTAATTCAAAACTAACATTATTTTAAGTTTCAGTGAAATTCAATGAAACTGAAAACTTATATCCTGTGTTTTATATTCGTTTTAATGATTTATATATGTTGGCTAGCAATAAGAGCTAAAAATTCAAACTTTGGTTAACATTTCATCAAAATTCAAACTTTGGTTAAAATTTCATTGATTAGATATTGCGAACATATAAAAAAATAAAAAAGAAAAAAAATTGGTTAAATTGTGATAAGGGCGAAAAACAATTGGTCAAAATATAGTTTAATCATCAGTTAATGATCGAGTGATCTCTCTAGTCCTACAAAGAAGGGACTAATAATAAAGTACTATTGCCTTTTATTTTATATATGTGTTAAACTGATTGTCCATGCAGATGATGAATATTATTTACATTTTTTTTAATGCATATTGATTTAATAATTATTAAAAATATATATAATTAGTCTTTTTAAGTATAAATAGTGATGTGATCTAGTTTTGGAGTATGATTTAAGTTTTGTAATTTTTAAAAATGTAAATGGGATAACAGAAAGAGATATTGAGAAAAAAATTGTGAAAACTTGTGACCAGGGTTAAAAGTCTAGTTTCTTAATGATGATTAGAAAGCTTGTTTTTTGGGATACATGGAAATAAATTAATAGCTGAAGACATTTTTGTTGAATATTTTCTTATTAAACATGGTTAAAAAATTTCAAAAACCATCAACATATTTTTTTTGAAATTGTGAAGATAGGCTGTGAAGTGTGAAGATAGGTCGTGAAGTGTGAAAACGTTCTGGTGAATCTGTTTTGAAATTCCAAACCTGAGTTAAAATATCTTTATTAGTACTGATATAGGGGAGAGATGTCTAATGTTGTGCAGTGATCAGTAATTTTTATAGTATTGGTCCCACCAACCCACCAGAAATTGAGATATGTGCAACCAATAATTAAACAAAAACAAATAAATTTAAGTCCAAATATCTTTTAAATTATGTCCAAAATTTCCCAAAACATTGACTCGGCCCAAAAATGTCCATAAATAGTTTGTTAAGTATTAAGAGTACAAAACATATTGTCTCAACTAGAAAACTCATAAAACCATTAATCCTTCCAAAATGGTCTATTCCATAAGTACATAATAGCAGTCACTTCAACCCCACTGATGAGAACTGATGTTGTATATCCCAACTGCAGATCCATACCTGCACATAATAAAATTTAATGTATGTCAGCCATAATTGTTGTGTTATTCAACATTTAAACCCATTATGTTAAATAAATGACACCCACCCAATAATTTCAATAAATGACATTCAACCTATTTTATTTCCCATTAAAATAGATCAAAGCACATGCATCAACAAAAACAAATTCCCAGCCATTGGATCACATCAAATTCAATCATGATCAAACATGAAAAATTAAGCCATTGAAATCCATGTCCATCATTGTCACCAATTAAAGTCAACTGCAAAAAACTATAAAAGAAGTTCAACCACTGTTGAAGTTGCATGTTTCACATTCAAACTATTCACCAACCCTAGACACAAACTAGCACAGAACACACCCCAAAACATTTCATAGTATATTCAGGTTAGTTTTTTCAATTACAACACATTTTTCTTACAGTTTTATTTTAATTTATGAGTCTTTTTTTTAGTTTTATTACACTTTTATTTTCATTTCTGAGTCTTTATTTCATTTTTCTTATTTTGATTTCTAATTATTTATTTCATTTTTCTTACAATTTAATTTTCATGAAAATATTTTTTTTTTCTATTTTCCTATGTTCTGAATCATTTTCAAGTTAACTAGAAAATACGACACAACCATAATGCAGAGTATTAGCTAGTATGGCTAGCTACAGAGGAAAAAGAATAGAACTCTTTTATAGTTGAACACCAATTCATCTCAAGTTCTAGACATTCATCCCAAAGCCAAAACAATGTCATAACAAGTAGTTCCTCTCATTCTAAATTAATTGGAAAATGAACCAACTCCCAGCTACAATTTAAGAACAACTAGATGACCAACTAAATTAACAAGGAGACTCCACAAAATTATTTTAAAAGGTTGTCTAGGGTTCATTATCTGCATGACAGAAGATAATATATGCATATTTTGTGTTGATTAAGAAATTATTTTTTAAAGTTATAGAAAAATTATGCCCTTGAATTATATGCACATTCACAGCTTTGTCAGTGATTGGGTTTCCAGTATTAATGTACTGTGGCACCAACATGCTCATACTACAGTGCTCCTACTACATTGGATTATTTATTCCATGTTTAAACCTCCTCTAAGCCAAGTATTATTCCATTTGTCTCTTTTCTCATCAACATATCCAAACCACTTTTCAGTACATTTTATGTAGTTTATTAACACCTTTAGCTTAATGGTTTATGCAGTTGGGAGTCAAAGGATGATTCCTGTAATATTCCTAATTAGTCCCAAGCAAATTGGAATATTCATTTTTGTTTTATGTCTTTGTTTAAAGAATAAAATTGTAAAGGAGATTCATAAAACTCCTAATAAAGAATAAATCAATGCCAAATGTGAAAAAGGATAAATCTTGGCTATGTAAGAAAGCACCCTTAGGTGTGAAAGGGGCTGGATATTTTGACTGGGTCAACCTTGACCAAATCTACAGCGCTATCTTGGAGGATTGGCCATCAATGAGGCACAACACAATTTTATATGGAGATGGCTTGTGTGAAGGAGATTATTTCATTGAAGGTGCTTTAGGGTTTACAAGCCCTTAATCTATATAAGGAAGAGGATGGCAGCATGAAAAGGTTGTTAAATGATATGATATTTTGATATATTGTTTTTTTAGACCATATGGATTTCTTTGGTAGTTTAGCCTAGATTGCAAATGTTGTTTAGCATTGGGTGTTCCTGATCGGGAATCCCACCTCTTCCCATTGAGTAGCTCTTGGGAGAGTTTGTATTGCATAGTCCACTATCTGGCTTGAGGCCAAGATTCTCATTTCAACTACAATGCCGATCTTGTTGAGGGTTTGGTTGTCTTTTCAAGCTGCAGCAAGTGGAGTCTAGATCTATTCAGATCTAGGACATTTCAGTGCCCTTTTTCAGTGGAGGAGTCTTCTACTCCATTGAGAGGAGTGTATTGGAGTGCTTGGGAATCATTTTCAGATCTTGGCATGTGGCCAACTATTATCTAAACCCTACAGTGAAATTTTCCTTCCAGATCTACATTATTCATATACGTACTATTGCAGGGTGTTTTGGCACATCAGTTGGAGAGCTGGTTTTCAAGTGTTGGGGATCTGCCCTTCACTTTGGAGATCCATTGGAGGAGATCTACATATTTTACATTTCAAATATGATCTACATATTTTTTAATATTTTTGAATATCTAAATATTTTTGCAAATCTGCATACTTAGATCTAAGATCTACTGCTTGTACATGGCGTTTTTCTCAAAACCCCAAGGGGATTAGAAAGAGGAGCCTCTATAGTGTATGGATCTGTTATAGATCTGAATTTTCATGAACTTATATTTTCTAGATCTAAATTGTAATCAACAACAGTTTGCAGCCCAATAAAATAACAATGTCAAGGCATTTTCAGTCTATACATGTGGTTGTAGCTCCTAATTTTGAGGGATTTCTTCATTATAGACTTGTATTTTCTTGTTATGCATCTTATGGGCCACTTTTTACATACATTTTACTGCTGTAATAAAAAATTAAAGGTCTCCATATTGGCCTCCTTCTATTTCTGAGATGATCTACATTATTTATCTATCATTCTACATTCTATTGTTGCATTCCCCATTTGGGAATATTACAATTCCATTGTGAGTCTTCGATTGTTATGTGTCAAACTCCTTATCATGAGATCCCCATTATCCATATGAATAATAACACTAATATAAATCACTGATAAATCTTTCATCTGTGTATTCTCTCCTTTGATTTGAGTTGAGGAGATGAATGTTATAAATAGTTCTAGGCATTGCACTTTATAACTAGGTCCAAGAACTAGGTTCGAGAATAGAGCTCAGGCTACCCTCAGTGACCAAACAAATTGCAAAATGACCATGTCTTCCCAAATATTTTTAGCTACCATCTATCATAGAGCATGTATAATTTAATGTACAATAATTTTGTCATTGTGATGCTATTAAAAAACATTAGCAACTCAATTCTCTATAAATTTGAACATATACAACCACAAAATTAAAAAAATGTATAACAAAAATTACATATACAACAACAAAATTAAAAAAAAATGTATAGCAAAATTAAGTAGATTACAACAAAAACTTCTTTGTCTAGGAAGTGCAATTTATAACTAGGTCTGAGCCTCATAGCTAAGGCTTCCCTCAATAGCCAAACAACTTGAAAAATTACCATGTCTTCCCAATCCAAACTTAGGATGTCTGTGAGTGTCTCCAACATTGTAATACTTTACAGTCATTGTATATCACACCCATATACATAGTGTACAACTACATGTGCACTGTAAACTTTGTTAGCAGTATCATCTAGAAGATCCTTGTCACAAACTGTTACTCTTGCACGCTCTTTAATCCCTTGAAGACAAGTCAAGAAAGACCTACTAAAATAACTCTCTCAATGAAAACTATTGCGTCTAGATTTATTTTGTATCCAGATTGACTCAAATATGAGTAGCCTTGTTTAATAAGGAAAATAGCCATTCTGATGTAATTTGCTTCGGTCAAGTCTTCAAGGAATCCCTTGTATAGACCAAAGGAGAAAAAAATTATAGATTTTATAAAGAATATGCAGAGTACTGTTTCCATAGGTAAGTTCTGTAAATACTGTCCCCCCCTCCCTAGTGCTATTTTTGTTATAATGATGATTGGTACTCTATCCCACCATCGTAGGTTTTCGGTAGTACTAGAAGGGTCTAATATCAGTCCCTCACCCTTGTAAAAGTGGAAAAATTCAAGAGCGGAGCGGTGACCTATGCAAGATAGTAAATTTGGAAGTGAAAAGATCCTTGTCCAAGTAGGTAAATTCACTACTGAAAGGTGGCCTTACGAACATCCCAAGAGATGGGAAATTCAAGGGTGGTATTTCTCATCCAACTATACCATGCCTTTCTATTGGGGAAATTCACTCTCCAACATTGTAAGACTTTACAGTCATTGTATTTTATGTGTAAAAACAAGTTATCAAAACAATCATTGTATTTTAAGTGTAAAAAAAAGTTATCAAAATAGTCATTGTATTTTAAGTGTAAAATCAAGTTTTAAAAACAGTCATTGTATTTTAAGTGTAAAAACAAGTTATCAAAACAATAATCACTAATATATTTGAAGACATACAACTAATTCCATCTATAGATTTGTTTTTTAAGGATACTTTTAAAAAGCCACATGTATGAAAATCTCTTTAGCTGCTACTAACATACATGTTGATAATTCCTGTAATAAAGCAAAGAAATGTTTGGCTTGTATGAGAGTATTATTTTCAACTATTCTTAACTAAAGGCATGCAATAATTCTGCATGTAGTTGCATCTATGGCAATAGTTAGTTATGTAGCTCTCACAAGGAGAAGTTGCAAAAGAGTGACCAGAGGTGCCCAGCTGCAATGCACTTCATGAGATGAGGAAATGACAGGTGATGTGAATGTCAACAATGCTCCAATAAATGTTATTGAGGATGAACATGTGGCTGAAGCTGATGTTGTCACACCATCACCCATAGAGCCACCGTCAACCATAGTCCAAGGGGAAAGTTCAACTAAAAAGATCAATGCTCTAAGAGGTTGGAAAAAAGAATAAATGTTAGTTGCAATTGACGACATAGAGTTTAATGGATATTCAATTTGGGCATCTACAAAGAAACATGGTATTCCTCCCTCATCAATACATTATTGGATAAATGGGCTCACTCATACCAAATGTAGAGGGCCTCTTACAGTTATGACTAAAGAGGAGGAGGCCGAGGTGGTTGAGTGGTGTAAAGAAATGATTCAATTGGGAAATGGGCTAGAGTTGATAAAACTCAAATCCACAATTTCTCAAATCTGTCAAGGGAGGCCAAACCCATTCAAATATGGGTTTCCTGGTAAATCATGGTTGTTTATATTTTAAAAAGGCATCCAGACCTTATATTGCGTACAACTGAGGGCCTTGACAGAGACATATCATTAAATTTGCGGCCTGCATTTGTATGTAAGTTCTATGACACTCTTTCTAGTGTATATGATAAACATTATTATGTTGCAGAACATATATGGAACTATTATGAAATAGGTTTATAGGTGGGAATGAATTGTGGCATGCATGTAATTGCCAAGATAGGGAGCCGAAATGTGCCAAATATTTTTCCTAAGATCAGAGAGTGGATAACCATTTTATGTTGTGTCAATGCAATTGGTGCTTCAATCCCAAGATTTTATCTATTCAAAGGTAAAAATTAGTTGAAAAAAACTCTGAACCAGGTGCATGCATGGATGCACATCCCCATGCATGGATGAATAAAAAAGAAAATTAAATTGGCTTTGCCACTTTTCTGCATCTGTGTCAGGCGGTGTCTCACCTAATAACAGACACCTATTGATATTATATGGCCATGGAAGCCACATCAATGAGGGAGCAAACATATTATGCATTGACCTTTTAACATTTCCCACTCATACCACTCACAGATTTCAACCCCTTAATGCTAGTGTGTTTGGCCCTTTCAAGTACTGTTTCAGGTCAGAGTGTGTTGCACGGATGGCAAAGAATCCATGGGTTGAGGGGAAAAGGTTCGAGCTAGCAGAGCTTGCAAGTAAAGCTTTTAAAAGGGCTCTAACACCATCAAATATCAAGGATGGCTTTAGGAAGACGAGAATCTGGCCACTGAATTATGATTCTCTTATGCATGATACCGGTTGTAGCCAACTGTTTCATGGGGATGGTTAGGAAGAAGGGCATGTCCAAATAGATGTTGAAGTGAAAAAAGAAGTAGCTGAACATGTTGATGTGGTTTCAGTTGATAATATAATTTCCCTCTCTCAAGGACAGTTATATGCTGATAATGATCAGCATGTATGTGAAACACAATATATTCATGAAAAAATTGATAGCAACATGGAGGTTTTTCTACCAACTCAAGCACATGGAACTTTTGTTGTTGATATTGTTAATGACATTGTTCAACATGTACTTGACAATGCAGATATAGTTGAAAATGAAATTGTTGATATTGTTAATGACATTGAAAATGACCAATTGACATTGCCAAGCCAAGTAAACCCACCATCGGGATTGGTAGAAGCCATGATTAATTTGAACGAACATAGTGTCTCAAGAACCAATGAAGAAAGCATGAACATGCACAGTGAAATTGTTCATTTTTTGTGGACAATAGATCAACGGAAGAAGAATAAGCACATAATGAGGTGTCAGATGAAGATAAAAATATAGTTCAATCAATTTTCACGGATACTAAAAGGCAAGTGCCAAGAAATGACATACAGGTGGGGGGGTTGGAGAAGTTACTTGGGTGGTTCCTAAAGCTAATAGTACAAAAATTGTCAATAAAAAAGAAGCAAGGAACACCCAGTAATATTTGTTTGAGCCAAAGTTATGAGTTACTCGCCTCAGAAGACTATATAAAACTCTTAGTTGAGTCTGAAAAAGAAGAGTTGAAATTTAGGAATTAAAACAAAAAAAAAAGGATCTAGCCAAGGAGAAGAAGGCAACAAGGACTGTTGCAACACAATGTCGAGCAAATGAAATGCTGGAAAGAGAGGGAGCAAGGTAAGAGAAGGAAAAGGAAGCAGTAAAGGCTAAAGAAATGTTTGAAAAGGAATAAGGGATGACTGATATGGTTGACATAAATGCAAGAAAGTTGATGAAACCAGGGAAATGTCCAACGCATTGGAAAATATTGCAAATAATACACCATTATTCCAAGACCTCATAAACATTAAAGTGCCTCACTATCAAAATGGGGGTTTACCCACTTTCCTTATTCCTACCACAAGAGGTGTGAATTCAATGTATGCTCATCACACACCTCCACTTAGCGCAAGTGTGAGGTATGGGTACTCAATTCCTCCATGGTTGGAAGGGACAAATTGGTCTTAATTATATGGTAGCAATCAACGACAACCTAATCAACCCTTCTTAGGAAGGCTAACCTACTTGGCTCTATCAGGCAACTTAGGGTTTGGCACTGAAGATTCTCAAGGCCATAAAGAATAGGGGTGTTATATTTTTTTGGTTTTAACCACATTATGATGTGGATTTTGGGTGGACTTTCAATCATCCCTCTCGATTCTTAAT
>CM076576.1:133922436-134079966 GCA_034641835.2 Pinus albicaulis
TCTAAGATAACGCAATACATGCTTGCCTGCCTTCCAGAAGAGCTTGGTAGGCTTAACCATAGCTTGCGAAAGCTGGTTAACAGCATAGCATATATCGGGTCGTGTATTGACCAGATACATAAGCGACCCCACCAACTGTTGATAAACAGTGGCATCCACTACCTCCGCTGAAGTAGCATCCTCCTTCCTCCAACCTCCAAGAAGAGGAGTATCAACAGGCTTGCAGTCATGCATGTTGAACTTCTCCAGTATCTCCCGGGCATACTTACCCTGAGAAACAAACAGTCCATCACTGCGCTGCCAAATTTCCAATCCCAGAAAATAATGAAGGAGGCCCAAGTCCTTCATCTCAAACTCTTTTGCAAGATCCTCCTTGCATGAGAGTATCAACAGCTCATCACCTGTCAAAATCAAATCATTTACATAAAGTACAATGATCAGCAACTTACCCTCCACCACAATCTGGTATAGGTTCGGATCCGCCTCACTCTTGGAGAATCCAAGTCTGGTGAAATAACTATCTATCCATGTGTACCAAGCACGAGGTGCTTGTTTCAACCCATAGAGCACTCTCTTGAGCCTGCACACATGCGACTCACTGCTGAAGATCTCGAAACCTTCGGGCTACTCTATGTACACCTCCTCCTCAATGACTCCATTGAGGAACGCAGTCTTCACATCCATCCGATGAATGTGCCACGCCATCTGCGCTGAGAGAGAAAGAATTGTCCGTATGGAAGAATACCTTGCGACAAGTGCAAAGGTCTCCTCATAATCGATCCCCTCAATCTGTGAAAAGCCTCGGGCAAAAAATCTTGCCTTGTACTTCTCCACACTCCCGTCAACTGCCTGCTTCACTTTGTATATCCATCTCGAACCCACTACTGATTTCCCCTCTGGCCTCGGGACAATCTCCCATGCACTGTTTCTGACAATCGAATCATACTCTTCTACCATGGCATCTACCCATGCGGGGTCCTCCACAGCTTCCTCGAAAGAGGATGGCTCTGTCACGACACATTTTCACAAGAGCCATGTATCCAAGCAGATCGGGTCCGGTGACCGTCTCGTCTCCGCTATGTCGTAGGTGGTCCTACAACCTTCTCTCCATCTTGAGCCAGTCGCTCAGCTTCTGTAGTGCGCTTCCGCCCTCTGATGGTTGGCGCTGCATGAGTGGTCTCTTCCACTCCATGAACTTCCTCTTGTGGCTGATCCACATCCTGAAGCTCATCCTTAGGAACTAATAGCTCCTCATCCGCATGCAAGTGTGGCTCCCTCTCAAGTGAACACTTCATGGCTTTCTCCTCCTGAAATTTGATATCCAGTCGCACAACAGTCTTGCGACTATCTGGAAAATACACACGATAGTTGTGGGGCATATTAGTGTACCCCACAAATATCCCAACCTCTGTGGTTGGCTCCAGCTTCTTCCTGGCATCCTTCATCACATGCATGTAGATAGGTGAACCAAAAATCCTCAAATGGGAAATATCAGGCCTATTACCAAAAAACGCCTCCTCCGGTGTACTCATGCCAAGTATCCTGTGAGGACAACGGTTTTTCACATAAACTGCAGTATTGCATGCCTTATCCCACAAGTGTATGGGAAGGCCCCGATCATGCAACATCGCCCGTGCAGCACCCATGATCGTTTTGTTCTTTCGCTCCACGGCCCCATTCTGTTGTGGGTTATGAGGCGCTATGAGCTCTCTTCGAATTCCTTCTGCACTGCAAAAGTCCTTGAATTCGCCATAGATGAATTCACCACCATTGTCGCTCCTAAGAGCCTTCACCTGCTTCCCTGATTCTTTCTCAACTAGTGCCTTGAACTCACAGAACTTTTAGTATGTCTTGCTCTTCTTCTGCATGAAGAAGATCCAACACTTCCGAGAAAAATCATCAACAAATATCACATAGTACCTATGCTTTGTTGTCGAAGCTACTGAGAAAGGTCCACACACATCTGTGTGAATTCTCTCAAGGATCGTCGTGGCGCAACTATCCTTCTCGTGAAAGGTGGCTTTCACAAATTTTCCCAAAGTACATCCCTTGCACTGATCTGACTGCGCAAGAGTGCCCTTAGGAAGCCCAGTAGAAATCTGCTGCAGTATCTTCAAAGCTCCATGGTGAAGGTGGCCCAATCTCCGATGCCACAGCTCGCCATCATCATCCCGGCTCACCACTTCTCCCGCCTTGCATGCCATTTCTGCGCAGCCATCTACTTGCAACTGATAAAGGTTCTTGACTCGAACCCCTATCTTCCGGGTCTCTCCAGTTGTCTTACTGCGTAGGAAAGCCTTTCCCTCGCTGAAGACAACATCATACCCCTTGTCTTCTAACATCGCCACAGAGATCAGATTCTTCTTCAATCCTGGAACATGCATCACTTCCTTCAATACGAAGGGTTTACCAGACTCCCTCTCAAAGGAAATGGTACCGATATCGGTCGCACTGTATCTACCATCATCGCCCATCTCGATGTGCACTCCAAGATCTTTCTCATCTAGATCAGAAAACAAATCTCGATCTCCTGTCATGTGAAAAGACGCACCACTGTCCAAGAACCAAACTGAACCCATCACACTTGATACCAAGCATGCGATCAGCGAAAAATCCAGCTCAAACTGCGAGGCTAAGGCCTCCCCCGCTGCAGATCCAGCAGCCTGCTTATTTTTCTTCTTCTGCGGACAATTTGTGGCATAATGTCCGTGCTGGTGACAGTGAAAGCACTTCACCTTGGACATGTCTTGCTTCTTGCCTTTCGCACCGGAATGAGAAGCTTTCTTGCTCTTCCCCTTCTTTTCTTTGGCAACCAAAGCGCAATTTTCTTCATCAGGTGCCTTTGATGAAGGTCCGTCCCTGGTACTCCGCCTTATCTCCTCTTGCATGAGATCCGACCAAAGTCGCTCCCATCCTGGCAATTTCTCCCGACCATTGACAGAGTCCTGATAGGAATGCCAACTCTTCGGAAGACCAAGGAGAGCCAAGTCCACCAAGTCTTCATCAGCTACAGTCACCCCCACACTTCCCAGCTCATCCCTGCATTGGGTGAACTTTGTGAGGTACTTGGATATACTGTCGCCTTTCTCCATCTTTATGTTTCTGAGTTTATCCTTGAGCGCAAAATTCCTCTGGTCGCTCTTTCTTTGGAATAAATCTGTCAATGCTTTCCACATCAAGTATGGAGAAGCTTTTCCATGCAGGCTGGATACAATGTGATCCTTCACGCCCTCCAACAGAATCCTTCGACATTTTGTTGTCTTCTTTTGCCAAGCCTCAACTTGAGCAGCATCAGTAGGCTTTGGGACTTCAGCATCTATGAACTCCTTCAACCCATTGTCATCTAACACCACCTCCATCATGTCCTTCCATGCAACATAATTCGAGCTGCCCTCAAGGGCATACTCCAATCACAATCCGTTGAAAGACATCTCGACTTTCGACACCAAGAAAACACTGCTGCAAATTCGAATTCCACCAGCTCAAAACTCAACCGCTTCTGATCTGTGAGAACAAAGTATTTCTAGTACAGAGATCGACTGTAAGGGGCATTTACTGGATATCTCACCTTTCAAAGAAAGGATGAATCCAGAGGCTACCTGGCCCTCGTACAGACTCTGCCTAAAGAAATAAAATGTAATCACTGTAATAGATCCGATGATCAATTTCGCTCTGATACCATGTAGAAATTTGAATAATAGATGAATTATTCACCGAGATTATCCTGATTACACACTATTTAAGCTTCATGCATAATACATAACCTCTTCTACAATTGATCATCAATATGCGGAAATAGAAAGCAGTCGCATGCGCTCATTAAAACATAATCAAGCACACATATCAACACAAGATGTAATGGGGAAAGCAATAGCTGAAAACCCCCAACTATCTGTATATTATAATGATAGAGAACATGTAACAATACATAGCACAAAGCTCTCACAGCTCTCAGCACTATCTCACATGCTACACACAAAACTAGCTCTGAGATGAACAAGTCACAGGTTCAAATCTCCTCCACAAGTCTGCCTGCCTCTACGGTGCAATCCAAGATGAGTAATGATGAGATCCAAGTTTGAATCCCACTAGCTTGAACTACACAATTCTCATTGGAAATCTCAATCAATGTGTGTGCAAATCCCATGCACAGCTATAGTCACAACTGATAGTAGACTCACCCTTTCACCCACCTCTAACACCGGTCTCCACTAAACTGTCCATGCATTGCAGTTAAATGATGTGTTCTTTAGTTGATTTATGAGTTAATAATTAGTGAATTAATTAATAATTAATTCACACCACTCATCACTAGTGTATTTTTCAGTTAGACTAAATACAACTATTTCAACTAAGTTAAACCGAACACAACTCCACCAACTGTCTCATCAACTCCACCAAACTCTGCCACATGAGTTCTAACTGAAGTCAACCATGTAATAGCTCAACTAACCCTTAGGAAAAGCGTATTTCCTTCTGTCAGCTGCATGTGCCACATCCAAGCATCAAACTGAAGTGCTCCAAGAGGATAAGATAATGTTTATAGTCTAAATATTATTAAGGGTTAATAATATTTGACTGTTCTATTTTTAGCCCTGCAGTCTAAAAATAGAAACCGCCCAATGTCTAAAAATAGAGGTCCATCTATTTTTACCAACTCGACCAATCATCCATAAATAGCATCCTGCAACTCATAGACCATGATCCATATGTCTAAAAATAGATATAGTCTAAAAATAGACTTTGCGCCAAAAATAGCCTGCGGGCCCACTTAGTGAAGGCGACTTCTTTTCACTAAGCTCCATCATCTTGTTGCATTTTCAATGGGAAGGATAATAGTTTTTCATTCCAACCACTTGATATATACCCAATATACACAACATGACAAACTATTGCTTTGAATAGAACCTGATATTTGATATTTGAAGAGGAAAAGGAGATGACTATGGCACTAAAATAGAAAACTATTAACAATGTAAGTATAAAAGTATTGGAAAACAAACATTATTAATGTGTGTTTTTTTTTTTTGGTGAAGTGGGGGGGGGAAGGGGGGGGGGGGGATTAGTAACTAGAATATATAACCATTGCTACCAAGAAGGATCACATAGAGTTTCTCTCAGGAAAAAGGCCATCGACTTTATATGATAGCCCACAAACCATTAGAACAAACTTAGCTAGAATTTGAATAGAGGTGAGCAACATTATCACCATAAGTCCTAACCACTCAAAGTACTCCAAATAAACAAAAATACTATTAATACGAAATAAACAATATATTAATATTTAAAATTATATATATATATATATATATATGAGATAAAAAGAAAAAAGATATATATTTAATACCTTACATTCTTCTAACATTCTATATAATTTATCTCCTTAAATAATAAAGTAATCAGACAAAAGCTTTTATCTAAATAACAAGATAGTAAAACAAAGTATTTAATATCCAATGTTTTTATAAAATTTATTGCAATGCATGTGGCAATTTTTAGGACGAGAGGTGGAATCTAGTACGTGGCGATGTTGTAATAGTGTGAATGTTTGTAAACATTTACATGTTGGTTCAATTAAAAAATAATGATGATGATGATTATTAATGTCCACTAAGACCAATATGGTCTATCAGACATTCATAAAATAGGAGATTAGTTGAGATTATTTAATATTTTATTTCTATTATAAAAAAAGGGAGATAAGCTTTCCTAGATCACCATAATTTTGTTGACTTAACAAGCCAAGAAGGTTGGTAATGTGTCAAAGATTTTGAAAATTAGAATGGAGGTGTAACTAAGGATCTACCAAGTGAGGAGAGGAATCAAATCTCTTGAGGTTCAAACCTTTCCTCCAGTTTTTCACTCAAAAATAAGTTTGCACATTGAGAGATTTGATCCCTCTCGACACATGGTAGATTCAGAGTTAAGATGGATCTACGTTGATCTATCTCCTAAATAATATAGTAAGAAAAAACTCGTTGAAGTTCAAAATGAGAAAATAATACACTTAAAATATTCTTGATAACTTTACAATATTAACTTGGGAGCCTGGGCTTGACCATTCTCCATAGGTGCCTGCTCAAACATGCAATTATCAAGCATTGCAGGTGGTCACTCCCTCCAAAACTAGCAGAGTTGTAAGGGATAAGAGGTTTGGAATATCAGAGGCTATTCTCGCCAAGCTGAGATGGTGTGAGAACATGAGCAGGCTAGAAGAGGAGGGAGAGCAAGGGTTTACTAGCCCCCTCATCCTTATCATGGACTTCCACCTAGTCCAAGCCAGGTCGGCCTTACGAGTTCTGGCAGGACTTCTAGGAATTCAATTCCCTCCTCCCCCGCCTCTTACCTCCTCCAACTCTTCAGACAACATTGACCCTTCATCTTCGATCCCCCCAGATTCAATCCTTCGGGGAGAAAAACAGATCAACCATATAAGGTTGGGGTCTCCTCAAATCAAAGAGAAGTGATCCATGACATTAGGTTTACTAGGCACCAAGGCGAGGGAAAGGGCCACGACCAACAATCTTGTTGTGGTATATAGTCCAAAGGACGAGAGTCTGCAACAAGAAGCCAATACCAACATCAGAGGAACACTTGTGGCATGGGAGAGACCACCTTGGCTGTTAGAAAGTCAATACAATCCCTTCAAGTATATCTCAGCATGACTCTAATCACTCTTAGTCAGCGTTTGTTTTATTGTCCTTTTTTTACATGCTAGGATATAATTTTGTTGTTAAAACTATTCTCAAGACTTTTAGGGAGACCATTTGGTTTCCCACTTCTGGGCATATTGTCTTCCCCAAGGTATTTCCCAGCTTAATATGCTTTTGTTTTCTGCAATTGCCTATTTTAGACATAGTTTGTCTTTGTTTCCAGAAATGTATACTCTATATAAATTTTACATAATTTAATGAAAATTTTACTTGCTTAAAAAAAAACACTTTACACTATTAACATTGCAATATCTTTAAATAAAATATCTCTAAATTAAAAAAAAAAAAAAACACAAAAAAAAAAACAAAAACAAAAACAAAACAAACAAACAAAAACAAAACATTATTCTTAAATAATTGAATTTGAAATATGAGTATGACAATTTTATTTACCTTCATTTAAAAAAAACAACAATGTCCTTTTTAAATATTTACTCCAAAAATAATATATATAATGTTTTATGATAAGTAAATGCTAAAATACAGATAAATAATATTAATTTTTTTATATGATTAAGATTAAATATTAAATAATATATTATATAATTGAAAATAGTTTTAACAAAGTTTATAAAAACAATTTATTTTATTGATTTTGGTGTAATAAGTTATTTTTTATTAATTAAGAGTGTATCTTCCTTTCAGGTAAGAAAATATGTTAATAAGCCAAAATTCATTGGTAAGATGGAAGTTTGTTGGACCACCAACAAAATATTTCAATAACATGAATTTTTCAATAATAATGTTAAGTCAACTCATATTAATATATAGAAACAGAGGATGGTTATCCTCATTGACTATTAAGTCATAATAAAGTTTGCCAACTTAATAAAAACAATCTCTAAAATAAAAAAACTAAAACTTGCATGCACACTAACATATTATTTTTCTATTTTAAAATTAAATTAAGACCAGTTTATAAAAAACTTGTTTAAGGCTCAACTTCCTTTCAGAGCCTTTGGGAATAACGTTGAGTCAAGTAAATAAAATATTCTGTAACCATGAAAAGTTTCAGTGGGGCCAAATAAGTAAGTTGTGCCACCAAATAATGTGTAAGAATGTGTAAGAGATGATAACAAGGTCTTTACTTAGAAGTATGGAAAAAATAAAAATTCAGAGGTACTGACATACACAAAGTCTCCCAATATTAAACTAAAATATAAATTCGAGGATGATGAACTTCTTCATGTAATCTAACATGGCCATTTACAAATATCGACACTGAATATGACAAAGGAAGTATTAATTATTGTAAAATTTGGTGGGGCCATATCACAATGTTCCCATCATGACAAGTATTGATCATTCCATGTATGATTACATGGACCCATATCACATTGTTTCACAACATGAGGCAAGCATTCTTTCATATCTAAAAGAGTAAGAAATAAGTGGAGTATTTGATATGTTCAACCTTGGTTGGTGTAAATTTTGTATGCTTGGTTGGTGTAAATTTTGTAATGGTGGATGAAGGTTTGATTAGATGATTAGGTGTTAGGTTTTGTAATTTTTTATTTGATTTAAATTTATGATAAGACTTTGATTTATTAAATAAAACCAAAAAAATACTCTTACTTTGTGAGTGAGGTTCCCTAGCTAAGTATCTTTTGACATTTTTGTCTTTACTAAATCATATTTTTTTTTACTAGGCCATGACTTATACACTGAGTAATAGCCTCAAACTTATAGCAAAAACTAATAATTTTTAAACTTAAACCTCATTTAATTACTATTTTTTTTTAATTAAAAAAAAAAAATTTAATCAAACCTCTTTATATTTTGAATATCACAGGTTCATCATTTTATTATAAGGTGGTATGTTATATTATAAATGTTAATCTACCATTTTGTGATAGTTTTCTATTTATTATTTTCTTTTGTATTCATTACAGATTTATCAATCTAAATGATATTAAACCCTAAAGACCATTTTCAAATTCACAATGTTAAGTGAATTATTGTACTTAGAGACAGCGAAATAAAAAATTAACCTTCATATGAGACAAAATAGCAAGCGACAAACTTAATCTCGCCCAAATCTTCCTTGAATCTCGGGCTATTAATGACCCTACACTAAAGTCTTCGTGTAAAGTTAAATAAATAATGCCCTTTATGCATATATATTTACTTTAGGGAAGCTTGTATTACATAATTTGAATTATTTTGGTTATGGGTATACTGTATTAAATTTATTTGGTACTTTAAAGATGTAAAATTGAGCGAATAAATCATCATTAAATAACATAAATAATTTTAAATTTTGTAAATTAAATTTTTTATTAATAAAGATGATCGGATAAGATATATCTTTTAAATCAAAATTTAAATTATTATATAAAAGTCTTGTTTGGAAGATAAATATGAGTTTCATATAGAAATATAGTTCTTCATGGAAGACAATTTTTTAGCCAAAAAAAACTTGATATTTTTTTATGGAAATAGAAATGATTTTTTTTTTTTAAATGAATTAAAAATTAATTTGTTTTCTTTATCTAGTATAGACAACATAAAATATTTCTATCATAATTTTATTATAACTTTTTTCATATTCTATTTACAAATTTTCAATTGAAGTTTCGAGTAATAAAAGAAATAGCAAAACCAACCCTTGGTATGATAAAGATTGTAAAAGTGCAAGGAGAGAAATTAAGGAAGTTGTTGATGAGTCTCTTAAAATTGGCAAGATAAAAATATACAAAGCCCTAACTAAAAGGAAAAAAATGCAGTATATTCATAAAAGACAAGAAAATCTCTTACACCTCTCTAAGGTAGCTCCTAAGAAATTCTGGAGGCAGATTCTAACTAGAAAAACTAAAGATAATAATAGAATTTCTTTACACGACTGGAATTCCTATCTTAAAAAGCTTTATGAATCTCTAAATGTTATAGATAACTTTGAAACCCTGCTCACAACGAAAGAAGTTTTCTCATTAGAAGAGATATTTTGGGGTTAAGCGCCTAGCATGTTAGGTCCCCGTAATTTGTCAAATTGGCAAGACCATGTTAGTCATCCATAATTTTTACTATTTGTAGATGACTATAGATTGGTTCTAGATTTCTAAAAACAAAGTTCATAGACATTGTGAGTTTTAGAAATCTCACTGCCTTCATTATCCTTAGAGCAATTTTTCACTATTCTACTATTTTGTCATTCCATGGTCAACCTACCACTTCTAAAAAACCCCTCATGGGCTTATTCCACTCATCTACATCCTATTTTTGCCACCTATAACCTCATCACTCTTTTTTTTCCTTGCCCATAACTTCATTTTCCACCTAGGGTTTCCTACAAGCTTAAATCATGCCCATGATCCCCAAGTCCCTCAAGCATTGATGGTCCCTAAACTATCTCTGTAGACTCTTTAGATAAATCAAGTACATTGGATTTTGGATCTTCAATACACCACTTTTTCAATACTCTGTTTTTACACTTGAAGATTCCAAACCAATTTTCAGTCAAAGAGAGGTCAAAGAATCCCCACTAGATCAATTAGGGTTTCATGTATTTTAAGGTCATCATCTCTAAAAAGACTACCATTCAGCTTCAAAGTCTGCACATAAGGTAATGGGATATCTTGAAACTTTTGCAAAAGTAATAAGAGGCCAACCAACAGAAGAAATTGGTAAGGTAAGAGGTCTGCTACTCAATGATGGCATCTTGCAGCAAGGGAGACATGAAAACTAGGGTTTTAGAGGGAAATTTTCTTGGTTTCATGACCTCCATGGTTAAAACATCGACAAGGCTTGTATCCTGATGCTCTTACACCTCCTCCTATCCTTAATATACCTTCATAAACCCTTCCCATCACTCCTATCCCTCAAACTCATCATTTTTCTAGAAAACCTAGACTATTGCTACAATTTGACACGTTTCGAGACTAGGCTTGTGTTTTGCCCTTTTGGACCCTTTCCCCTCACTCAATCCTTGAAATTCCACTTTCCCCTACTCCCTAACATCCATCCCTATTCCCAAAAATTTCCCCAAGAATTTAGACAACCCTTAACCCCTTCATTCCCCTCCCTCTACAAGGTAATCCTAATTTCCCTACACCAACCCCTAATTTCCTCTTCCAACTAAGCTAGGGTTTGCTATGGAAAAGAGGAATCAGAGCAGAATATCCATATGTTAGGTCATATCAGCAATCATGATACCATACCAATGCATAAACATCATGCCTCCGTCATTTTCCAAGAATTCATTCCAAGGGCCAAGTCATTTGCCACACCTACGGCCAGTTTTGCTAAAAAATATGCTTCGAGCCAAATAGAGATGAATTTGGCAAAAGTGAGAGAGGTTTTTGTCCATCATAGGGCCAAGAAGAAAACCATCTTTAGTTTTTACACGGGTATCATGGTTTGGGAGCAATGTCAAAAATACAGGTGCCACTGGAGAATTTCTGCACTGCTGGAGTGACCTTGGAAAAATCAGTTTTTCTCATAACTGGAGTGTCCAAATGACTTTCTTGATGAGTCAAATTAAAACTAGACTTGAAGGGATTTCCAACGAGACATTACGGAGCCAAATCCGACATCGAGAAGGAGGTAAAAACAACACTGCAAGTACACCTATTTTTCTGCTGAAGTGGCGCTACGCACAGAGAAATGTTGGGATTTTGGATTTTTGACTAGGCTACAAGAGCTGGATCAAGAGAAAACAAGCATTTCTGGAAAGTAGACTCATCAGGATTTCCAACGCGCCATCACGGAGCCAAATCCGACATCGGGAAGGAGGTCAAAATAGGACCGCAAGTACACCTATTTTTCTGCTAAAGTGGTGCTACGCACAGAGAAATGTTGGGATTTTGGATTTTTTACTAAGCTATAGGAGTTGGATCAATAAAAAACAAGCATTTTTGGAAAGTAGACTCATCAGGATTTCCAACGAGCCATCACGGAGCCAAATCCGGCATTGGGAAGTGGTCCAAAACTTGGTTGCAAAACACCCTATTTTTTTGTTGAAGTGGCGCTACGCACAGAGAAATGTTAGGATTTTGGATTTTTGACTAAGATATAGGATCTAGATCAAGAAAAAACAAGAATTTATGGAAAGTAGACTCATCAGGCTTTCCAACGAGCCATCACGGGCCCAATTCCGACACCAAGAAGGCCTCCAAATGCCCTCTTCAAAATGGAGTTGCGCACAGGAGAAGTTTGGCCAGAATTACCACATAGAGATCAAAAACCTAAAAGAGGCAAAAAAGCATGAAAGCCTTGGATTTTTGGCTGAGGCTTCTCAACAGGTGTCCAAGACCTCTTGAAGGACCATTCCACCAATTTTGGGCAAAATTGAACAATTTTTTGTTTTTTTTGAAATTTTGAGGCCTCTGTGCGTAGCACCCTAGGCGCTACGCACAAATTTGATGCATCCTCAGCTTGAGAAATTTGTAGTTTTGGATTCCTCTCATCACCAGGAGTCTGCTCACCAAATTTCAGATCATTTGGATCATTTTTGACCCCTCAAAAGTTCAAAAAACATCAAAATTTTGACCTTTCTGCCTCATTTTCAGACCAGGTGCTAAACACAGAGAAGTGTTGGGAGAATTGGTTTTTGAATAGGAAAATGGTACCCAATCAAGACAACTCAAGAATTTCTGGAAATTAGACTCATCATGCTTTCCAACGAGCCATCACAGAGCCAAATCCGGTATCGGGAAGGGGTCCAAAACGCAGCCATAAGAGACCTTATTTTCTGCTGAAATGGAGCTGCGCACAGAGGCTGCCTAGTGTGTTTTGGACCAAAAGTCAACAAAACAAACTCATTTATTGAAAATAGATATTTTTGAGTTTTTTGAGGCAAAGTACTCTAGAATTAGGTGCAAATAGTTATTTTGGCATTTATTTCTTAGGCTATTATGTGCCTTGGGCCTTGCATGGTCTCTTGGCCATAAATGATATTTATGACTATATTTGACATTTTCCTACCACATTTAGGGTTTTAGTCCTCATTTTCTCCATAAATAGAGCATGAGGCCCCAGTGTATTTTGTTGGCATTTAATGAGCTTTGAGAGCAATATACATGGTTTTATGAGCTTGGAGAAGAAATTGGAATGGCTTGTTTGGTTTGATGATGGAGAAGCTTGTTTGCAAGATTCCTTAGCTTGGTGAATGGTGATGTCTTCCTAATTTGTCTATTGTTTTCCTTGTTATCATTATGTTTCATTTCTCTTAGCTGCTATAAATCAGAAAAGTATAGGTTGAGATATGCTCTTTGAGGCACCTCAATCCTCTTGTTTGTTATAGCCTTGATGTTTTCTTCTGTTTGGTCTGCTTAAGGAATTCTTGATTGCTCCTTAGGTTCACTAAAACTTGTTTTTGTTTCATAAATGATTAGTATGTTAGTTTACAAATATGATTCACGGTATGTCCTGCTTTTTTGAAGATTTGAAAACCCTATCTTGGAGCCTTTCTTTGAAATATTGTTTACTAGGTTAAGTCAAAGAGGTCTCGTTCGATCTTGCCCCTTTTCCATGTTTATCAACCTGTTTCAGAGTTCTTATGGATTTGTTTATGATGTTTAGGAGTTCCGTCTTCAACAATTGAGTTATTGTGCTATCTTGTATGTTTTCCCCAAATTCTGAAGATGAATTTCTAAAGTTAGGAGTTCTAATGCTTCTATGTTTCACTGAAATGTTTATCTTGAATGTTTATTGGTTTAATATATTATCATAGAGTAAATGGTTTTCCCTATCTCGTGCTTAGTATCTTGTGTTGATCATATTCAAGACCTCCTTGTTCTTAGGTATTTGACAAAGGATTCTTGATTGCCCTTTGCCCTATCTAATTCTCAAACTTGATGTCCATTCCACTTCACCCATAAACCTTAAGGATCCTTTCACCTTGCTAAATTGGCCCTGCACTGCACTCTAATTCATTATCGAAACACCTTTGAATTCATTTGACTCCATAGCCCAATGGCTTTGACAGACTCTCACTCCACCTATTCCACTTGACCATCTTACCCAACCAAAATAATCAACAAACCCTACACCTAATAACTAGCCTAAAATCAAAACCCTAGAGCAAAAAGAACACATCCTTTGCACCCAATAGAGAGATTCCTCTCTAAGTCCAGGAAGGCTAGGTCCTAAGACTCCAAAGCTTGGTTCCATGTTACCTTGTCATTTGGTATACCAATCTGCCAAATCATGGGACCCTAACGTTCTGGCGATCACGGTGGGACCTTCTGAGTTAGTGATAATCTAAGTATTTCTTAGGACTCCAGAATCCCTTATTAAAAGGTATCCGGTGGTTGAATCTGCCACCTCATCGCCACACTAACATTCTAGCGATCATGGTGGGACCTTCTGAGAAGATAACATCTTAGACATCCTTAGGAACTCAGGGAATCCACAAAATTCCTTAGATTGGTATTCAATTGTTGATGGTGGATAACAAACACACCCGTAAAACAGTAAGTATCCTCCACCTGGCGACTCCATTGGTCTTCAGTAGTGCTGTTGACCCCACTAGTTCTCATAGACTCCCCTGGGAATGCATTAAGCAATCCCAATCATGTTGATGGTGGATAGCAAAGTTGAAACCTTCCACCTGGTGACTCCACAACCCTCAATAGACCTAATGAATCCAATGGTAGAGAAATCTAGACTGGTTGAAAAAACACAGTGACCCCTTCTCATTAACAAAAATGGATCCAAGGATACAAAGGAGATATGCTCCAATGAGTAGATATCATATCCCTGGATTCCCACACAAAATGCCTCAAATAAATTGGATGAAAAACCTACCTATATTTCAAGATGAAAAAGTTGATGACCCCTTGTTACACCTCATCCAATTTCATATACATGTATGGAGGTTAAAGGTTGAATGGCATGAGGACTGCCTCATGAAAATGTTTATGGCAACTCTAGAGGGTAAGGCAAGAGAATGGTATGAATGGCTAAAATCTAGTAGCTTGTTTTCCTTGAAAGATTTCCACAAGGTGTTTTATGAACATTATAAAGAATATTGTCCATCTTTACCATTAGCTGAAAATTTTTGTGATCAATCTGAAGATTTCATACAACACCTTGTAAACATTGATGATGATTTAGGGAATTGGCATCCTGAAGATCTATTAGAAGAACTCCATGCATTTCATTCTCAAGATAACTATCATGACAACCTAGAGGAGTTAGAACCCAATCAAGAAATAGAAGGAAACCCACAGAATCTCTCTAAAGGCACAAATAATGATTCACCATATCTTCTAGGTGAGGCTCAAGAAAACATTTAGCCTCAAAATCAGCCTTCACAAGATAAAGAGAACTGTGGTACTTCTATCCAAAGAAAGAGAAAAATTCCTCCTCTTTTCACTGAAGAGGAAATAAATCAGATGCTAAACATTCAGCCAACCTCTAAGCCTTCATATGAACAAAACATTCATGTTTCTCCTCCTCCTAATGCCATCTGCCATAAATCAAAAAGTGAACTTGTAGATTAGTTCAAAGAAGAACAAACTGGTAACCCAATATGTTTGATTGGTGAAATTATTTATGCTGATGATTCTCCAAATTTTGATCAATCTGATGATGATGATGTTCTCCAAACATAAGCTAACCTTGCAGAGCCATCAACAATTGATTTGAGGGATGAAGTTCACTATCATCAGATTGAAAGCAGTAATCAGCCAAGACAGGTCAACTATGACATTGATGAGGAAAGCCTTGAAAGTTTATAAGTAAGTGAAGAGTCTCTGACTCTTTGCTCTACTTCACCTCAGTCCATCAGAAATAACTTTCACATAGTTGGAAATCAGTAGTCTTTCAGCTTTGATGTCGAGATTGAGGAGGATGATGAGCTTCTTGAGCAAGTTGTCAATGAGGAGCCTTTTCCTAAAATGGTTGAGGAAATCATTTGGGACATGGAATCCTCATTAACTCTAGATTTGCAGCCACCAAGTTCCTTTGGATTACAAATTGCACATGAAGGCATGGAAATTGATGATCACAAGAAAGTTGTTGCACTTCTTTCTCAAGAAGATCTGTTGCCAAAGAGTGCTCCTGCTCATCAATATGATGGCCTTCACACAGATTTCATCCCACTATATCAAAGCACATCAGGTTTATTAGAGGATAACATTGCCACATATGATGAATCTACCAGTTCATATGATCATGAGGAAGAGGTGGAGTTTCTTTCCCAAAAGAGTTCCAAGCATAGCCAAGTGGAAGAAGGAGTAGTCCTGAATGAAGCTTATATCTCAAATCCTCTAGATCAGGTATTATTCCAAGATCCATTTGTTGTTTTCCTTGAGAAATCTGAAGGAGAAGTGTGTTTTGCCAAGAACAGTCTGTTGCAAAGCGTGAGAAAAATTCTAGGCACTATTGTTTGAAAACAAGTAAGGTGGAAGTGGCCTTTTTATTTCTTCAGCACTCTCAAAGATCTAAAACAAAATCCCTCATGGAATCATCTGCTTGATTGACTGTGTTGGAAAAGAGATTTCACCAAATGAATGTATATTATGTATAGGTTAGATTAGGATAGATAGATAGGTATGAAAAATAAGCTCAGCCTTGTGAGCATCTTTTTAGTTCTAGATTGTTTGGAAAAAATGAAAAAACACAAAAAAAAAGAAACGTAGAAAAAGAGGGCAGATTTGAAAAGTGGTATAGCCCCATACCCAAAAAATAGTGATGCTGAAAGTGTGCAAGCCTAAATGCCACTACTTGTGCCAGAAAGTCTTGTTCAGTCATCTAGCCTAATCATGGCTGAACATGTTTTCAATTTATTGTTGATAAGTTAGTGAAAGGGAGCTTGTCAAATGATTCAAACTTGACTTGTTAAAAAGGGATAGATTAGGGAATGAAATATACTGGTTCCACATGCTTAAAACATAACCAAAGTGGAAGATGAGGATGCATAACACATGATAGATCACAACCTTTATCTTTCTATTTTACTTTTATGCAAAATAATGTTTGTGTGCAGCTTGTTCTTATGCCACAACTCATGGTAAGTCAGATTGCCTAATCCTTATTTAAACCATGCTTTCAATTTCATGTTTATAGCTTAGAGAATGAAGATTGTCAAACAGCTTAATATTGACAAATGATTATACTAGGTAGAGAATAAGAAATTTCATTAGCGTAATCTAAAATCTTGGAAGAAATAAGGGTACAATTAGATAGTTTGATTTGTGTTTTCAAAAAGAAAAATGTCGAGGGTTTGCAAATCCAAGTACACCAAAGTGAAGAAAAAATGTTAGGCCAAGTAAGATGGGTAGGTAGGAAAGAGGTTGAAGAAAACATGTCTTTTTAGATTGTGAGGTCATATCTTCAAAAGAACATCAGCAAATGAAGAAAGAAATATCTGTAAAGTGCAAGTAAGGCACTGGTCTTCAAAACTTAAAGATCTAAACTCTAAGGTTCTGGACACCTCCTGAAAAGGAGCTACCCTCCCCAAGTGGAGCCGCTGTTAGTCATCCATAATTTTTACTATTTGTAGATGACTATAGATTTGTTATAGATTTCTAAAAACAAAATTCTTGAATATCGTGAGTTTTAGAAATCTCATTGCCTTCATTATCCTTAGAGCAATTTTTCACTATTCTACTATTTTGTCATTCGATCGTCAACATACCACTTCCAAAAAAACCCCTCATGGGCTTATGCAACTCATCTACATCCTATTTTTCCCACCTATAACCTCATTAATCTATTTTTTCCTTGCCCATAACTCCATTTTCCACCTAGGGTTTCCTACAAGCTTAACTCATGCCCATGATCCCCAAGTCCCTAGGGAATTGATGATCCCTAAACTATCTCTATAGCATCTTTAGATAAATCAAGTACGTTGGATTTTAGATATTTAATACACCACTTTTTCAAATACTTTATTTTTACACTTGAAGATTCCAAACCAATTTTCAGTCAAAGAGAGGTCAATGAATCCCCACTAGGTTAATTAGGGTTTCATATATTTCAAGGTCATCATCCCCAAAAAGACTACCATTCAGCTTCAAAGTCTACACATAAGGTAATGGGATATATTGACACTTTTTCAGAATTAATAAGAGGTCAACCAACAAAAGAAATTGGTAAGGTAAGAGGTCTGCTACTCAATGATGATATCTTGCAGCAAGGGAGTCAAGAAAAAAAGGGTTTTTTAGGGCAATTTCCTTGGTTTCATGACCTCCATGGTTAAAACATTGACAAGGGTTGTACTCTGATGCTCTTACACCTCCTCCTATCCTTAATATACCTTCATAAACATTTCCCATCACTCCTATCCCTCAAACTCATCATTTTTCTACAAAACCTAGCCTATTTCTATAATTTGACAGTTTTCAAGACTAGGCCTATGTTTTTCCTTTTTGGATCCTTTCCCCTCACTCAATCCTTTCAATTCCACTTTCCCCTACTCCCTAACATCCATCCCTATTCCCTAAAATTTCCACAAGAATTCAAACAACCCTTAACCCCTTCATTCCCCTCCCTCTATAAGGCGGTCCTAAATTCCCTACACCAAACCCTAATTTCCTCTTCCAACTAAGATAGGGTTTGTTATGGAAAAGAGGCATCAGATCAGAAGATCAATATGGTAGGTCATATCAGCAATCATGAAGCCATACCAACGCATAAACATCATGCCTCCATCATTTTCCAAGAATTTATTCCAAGGGTCAAGTCATTTGCCACACCTAGGGACAGTTATGCTCAAAAATATGTTTTTGGCCAAAAAGAGATGAATTTTGAAAACTTGAGAGAATTTTTTTTCCATCATAGGGCCAATAAGAAAAATATCTTTCATTTGTTACACAGGTATCATGTTTTGGGAGCAATGTCAAAAATACGGGTGTCACCGGAGAATTTCTGCACTGCTGGAGTGACCTTGGAAAAATCCATTTTTATCATAGATGGATTGTCCAAATGAATTTCTTGATCCTTCTAGTGACAAATATACGTGAAGGGCTTTCTAAAAATCCATCTCGGAGCCAAATCCGACATTGGGAAGGAGGTCAAAACAACACTGCAAGTACACCTACTCTTCTGCTGAAGTGGCACTACGCACAGATAAATGTTGGGATTTTGTATTTTTTTACTAGGCTAAGGGAGTTGTGTGAAGAAAAAACAAGAATTTTTGAAAATTAGGCTCATCATGCTTTCCAACAAGCCATCATGGAGCCAAATCGGACATCGGGAAGGAGGTCAAAACAGGACTGCAAGTACACCTATTTTTCTGCTGAAGTGGTGCTACGCATAGAGAAATGTTGGGATTTTGGATTTTTGACTAAGATATAGGACCTGGATGAGGATTAAAAAATAATTTATGGAAATTAGACTCATCAGGCTCTCCAAAAACCATCACGGAGACAAATCCAACATCGGGAAGTGGTCCAAAACGTGGTTGCAAAACACCCTATTTTTCTGCTGAAGTGGCACAACACACAAATCATTGTTAGGATTTTTTATTTTTGACTAAGATACATGAGCTGTATCAAGAAAAAACAAAAATTTTGGGAAAGTAGGCTTATCATGCTTTCCAATGAGCCATCATAGGCCCAATTCCAACACCGAGAAGGCCTCCAAATGCCCGCTGCAAAATGGCGCTGCGTAAAGGAGAAGTTTGGCTAGAATTGCCACATAGAGATCAAAAACCTAAAAGAGGAAAAAAAGAATGAGGCTTCTCATCAGGTGTCCAAGACCTCTTGAAGGACCATTCCACCAATTTTGGGCAAAATTGAACAATTTTTTGTTTTTTTGAAATTTTGAGGCCTCTGTGCGCAGCACCCTAGCTGTTACGCACAAATTTTGTGCATCTTCAGCTTGAAAAATTTGCATTTTTGGATTCCTCTCATCACCAGGAGTCTGCTCACCAAATTTCAGATCATTTGGAGAATTTTTTACCCCTCAAAAGGTCAAGAAACATCAAAATTTTGACCTTTCTGCCTCATTTTCAGACCAGGTGCTGTGCACAGAGAAATGTTGGGAGAATTGGTTTTTGAGCATACCAGTGGAACCCAATCAGGACAATTCAAGGATTTATGGAAAGTAGACTCATCAAGCTTTCCAATGAGCCATCACGGAGCCAAATCCGGTATTAGGAAGGGTCCAAAACTCAGCCACAAGAGACCCTATTTTCTGTTGAAATGGCGCTACGCACAGAGACTGCCTAGTGTGTTTTGGACCAAAAGTAAAAAAAACATACTCATTTATAGAAAATAGATATTTTTGAGTTTTTTGAGGCTAATTAATCTAGAATTAGGTCCAAATAGTTATTTTGGAATTTATTTCTTAGGATATTATGTGCCTTGGGCCTTGCATGGTCTCTTGGCCATAAATGACATTTATGGTTGAATTTGACATTTTTCTACCATATTTAGAGTTTTAGTCCTCCTTTGCTCCATAAATAGAGCATGAGGCCCTCATGTATTTTGTTGGCATTTGATGAGCTTTGAGAGCAATATATGGTTTTATGAGCTTGGAGGAGAAATTGGTGTTGTGGAGTTGGATGAATGGCTTGTTTGGCTTGATGATGGAGAAGCTTGACTGCAGGATTCCTTAGCTTGGTGAATGGTGATGCCTTCTTAATTTGTTTATGTTTCCTTGTTATCATTATGTTTCACTCTTCTTAATCAGAAAAGTATAGGTTGAGACATGCTCTTTGAGGCACCTCAGTCCTCCTGTTTGTTATAGCCTTAATGTTTTCCTCAGCTGGTTGTGTTTGAAGAATTCTTAGCTATTCTTCAAGCCTCCTTATGCTTGTTAGTAATTAATATGCTGGTTAAAAAATATGATTCAAGGTATGCCCTGCTTATTTGAGACTGTCTAAAACTCTATCTTGGAACCTTTCTTTGGAGTATTGTTTGATAGGTTAAGTCAAAGAGGTCTCGTTCGATCTTTCCCTTTGTCCATGCCTACCAACTTGTTTCAGAGTTCTTTATAGCCTGATTTATGATGTTTAGGAGTTCCCTCTTCATAGATTAAGTTATTGTGCTATCTTGTATGTTTTCTGAAATTCTATAGGTGAATTTACGAAAGTTAGAAGCTCTTATGCTTTCTATGTTTCACAGACATGTTTATCTTGGATATTTATTAGTTTAAAATATTATCATAGAGTAAATGGTTTGCCCTAGCTCATGCTTAGTATCTTGTGCTAATCATATTTAAGACCCCCTTGTTCATAGGTATTTGACAAAGTATTCTTGATTGCCCTTTGCCCTACCTTATTCACAAACTTGATGTCCATCCCACTTCACTCATAATCTTAAAGGATCCATTAACCTTGTAAAATTGGCCTTGCACTGCACTCTGAATTGTTATTGAGACACCCTTGACTTTCATTGACTCCATAGCCCAATGGCTTTTGACAATAATTCTCACTCCACCTAATACACTTGACCATCTTACCCAACCAAAACAATAAAAAAACCCTACACCTAATAGCTAGACTAAAATCAAAACCCTAAAGCAAAAATAACACATCCTTTGCACCCAATAGAGAGGATCCCTCTCGAGTCCAGGGAAGGCTAGGTCCCGGGACTCCAAAGCTTGGTTCCATGTTACCCTATCATTCGGTCCCGTCAATCTGCCAAATCATGGGACACTAACACGTACAAATGTGGTTTGTATGGATTTCCGTCAATTTATTTCCTTGACCACATGGGCAATCGAGGCTTAGTCTGCGCGGACCTCGTGGAGAAGCAAGTCTTCCCACAAGGTTATCACACTTGGTGAAGATTTGGCGCAATTATGTGTGTGCTCGTATCTGATACAAACGCGCTGGTCATCACACATGTTCTCTACACAAGCGCAAAGATGGGAAAAAAACTTAAAATTTTTGGTTTTTTTTATTTTGGTCACCGATTTTTTGGTTTTTTCCGGGTAACGGGATGTTGTGGTGTGAGTGAGATTGGCATGATATTTGCGTAGTTGTGCTGCAAGACACCCATGCTCGGGGGATTTTGGCTCAATGGGGGTTGTTGAAATTTCTAGAGAACAATCTCTTGAGATCACAGGGATAGTCTCGCTTTGTTTCTTGGTCCGCTATTGGAACAGGGAGACAATGAGTGATGGTGTTTCAACATAGAGATTTCATCATCCATTGGGATACAGATGTTATTTTGTGACTATTTTATTGCCTCGGGGGAGGCACTTCCACACCCATTCCCTCCCCGGGAGGGTGAGCATTCGACGATGGGCCGAGCATCATTGCGGTGATGATCCGTTTAAATAGGGATGCGTTTGTATTGAATTAGTGGCCTACTTAGCCAAGAGGTGTGCCCTAGAGATGATAGTTCGCCCGACATGGTCATCGTCATCCAATAAGGTGTCAAGACCTCACATTGGTGTCTTGCACCCGGCTATGGGTTGGTCACTTTTACGATTGGACACACCATGTTTATGATGGCATGGTGTCACATCTAGGGAAGGCCCAAGGTGGGTCGAGAGTCTTCAAATATGCTATAATTTTATTCAAAGTATTATTTTTTGGGAGGATGATGATGCTTAGACCCTTTGTTCCAATTCCCCTAGGTCCTCCTAGGGATCCTTAGATGCGGCGGTGGCCGCCCGTGATGCTCCGTGGTGGAGGCGGGGAGGCTGGTTGCTACCGGGATGCAGCCATTGAGTTGTGGTTCCGGTGAACCCTCGGATGTTTTTAGACTATCCGTACTTGGGGATGAACTTCTTGGGGGACCTAGATATGAGTTTTCTCGGTCAGTTATGCATGGGGTCCCGTAGGTATGACATTTGATGTTTTTTCTCCATTTTTTTGAGGTTTTTATGATGTTTATATTTATATGTATGTTATGGTGACACCGACACTATCTTTGTTTCTCTTATAGATGTGGGATCGGCGGGACGTCCTCTTTCCCCTGTTGGTGTGGCATCACCATTAAGGAGGGGGCCTAGGTGGCGTTGATTAGGCCCGGAGTTAGGGGGGCGTGGAGGAGGTGTTGGCTCTTTAGGATAGGGCAGATGTTGTCGCCGGTGGAGGGGATGGTGTGCTTCTTGCTTGTGCCGAGGCAGCTAAGGCTCGGGTGGTGACAATTGAGGAGTAGCTAGTTGTTGTTGAGGCTCGTGTCTAGGATGTGAACACTCTTGCAATAGATTTAGTCGACTCATAGAGTCGACTAGAGAGGTTGACCCGGGGTATGTCGACCCGGGTTTTTTTGATGACTTGGACGACACATGGCTCGAGACACCGATGGATTGAGAGAGGGCGCATCGCTTGACTTTACGTTGTGTGGCACTTGCATTTTTTGGCTGCCGTAACTATACCGACACTGGGTGCAAACTCGTGGGTCCAAAGTATGCACCCAGTGGGGCTCGACCCCTAGAGATTTTGTATGTTTAGGGAAAGTGCCCGATATGAGGATGCTTCCCTGATTTTTTTGATGACATGTAGACATATTTTTTGATCGATATTATGGTCGTGGGACATTACTTGTATACTTGTGACTCATATATGTTTTGATGTATATTTTTTTTGTGGCTCTGATGATGTGTCTATGGTTATTTTTTGCATTTATTGATGGATGTTATGTGCTTATGATGGATATCTATGTTTTTATGTTTTTATTTTCTGTGGATGATGGTTTATATGAGATTCATTCCAATCTAGTATGTGATTAGCTATGATTTTGATTTCTTGGTATAAGTGTGTGTAGAAATTATTATACACTAAGCATGCATACATCCAGATTCCCCTGATCTCACAAGATTTAACTTCTTGCAAAATACAAAATCATTCCACTGTTAATATTTTGCAGAAAATTAATTGCAAACACATGTGAAGCATAAATAAAAACAATCGCACATAACACAGTTGTTTAATAGGAAAGCCTGAAGCTGAAAACCCCAACTATCATATATTATGTATCATGGAAATCATGTAACAATCTCATACAAAGCTCAGTACATCAATCTCTCAGTACAATAAAATCGTCACACACTATCATGAAGAAATCTGCAAATCCATGCATTGATTTCTTGCCACCTGTTAGCCTGCCTCCACTGCGCAATCCCTACTGAAGAATAGCTCTGAATGAATTTGAAATTACCTTTTCCTTGACTACACAATCCTCATTGGCAACTCCAATGTGTGTGTGGTACAATCAATGCATCACTATAGTCACAACAGATAGTCCATCTTGCCCTTTCACCTATCTCTCCACTGGGTCTCCATTGGAACTAACATGCACTATAGTTAACTGATGTATTGTTCAGTTGATTAATGAGTTATTATTTGTGAATTAATTAACTAATTAATTCACTCCACACTCACTAGTGTATCATTCAGTTAGACTAGATACAACTAGCTCAACTGAGTTTAACTCCATTAACTAAGTTAAATTGGATAACAACTCCATGAACTACTCTTCCAAATCTGTCATAAATTTTCCACTTCAGCTCTAACTGAGTCCTCCATGCATGAAACACCAGTAAAGCCTAGGAATTGCGTAATTCCTTCAGCCCAATGATTTTCCAAATCTGTACACTGAAATTAAGTGCTCCAAGAGAATAAGTTGATGTTTATTGTCGCATTATTATTAAGAGCTAATAATAATCGACACTTCTATTTTTAGATCGACGATCTATAAATAGACTTCGCCCAATATTCTAAAAATAGAATTTCATCTATTTTTCCAACTTGACCAACCATCCACAAATAGCATCCTGCAACTTCTGAAATATGATCACCATGTCTAAAAATAGACATAGTCTAAAAATAGATTTGTGCCAAAAATAGCCTACGGGCCTACTTAGTGAAGGTGACTCTTTTCACTAATGTCATCATCTTGTTGAATCTGAACACTCCCTCTCAACAATATAGGGATTATCCTTCACCCCGATCCTGCTTCTATGGTATTCCAATTTGCTCCTGGTGAGCGCCTTCGTCAGAATTTCTGTTGATCCTCCATAGGAATGTACTGAAGCAACATGATCTTCTGCTACACACAATATCTGATATGATGATACCAGATATCAATATGTTTAGATCTATCATGAAACACAAGATTAATTGAGAGTTTAATGAAACTCTGATTATCACAATGCATCACTGTAGGATCTAAATGTGAACCGAACAAACCAACCAGGATCTTCCTCATCCAAATAGCCTCACATGCATCTTGACTTGCTTCCATGTATTCTGCTTCCGCTGAACTGAGTTCCATGGATCTTTGTTTCCTGCTGTACCAAGAAACTGCCATAGATCCAATACTGAAAATCCCTCCTGATGTGTTCTTTCTGTCTGTTGGGCTGCCTGCCCAATCTGCATCCATGAAGCCATGAAACTTCACCTCATCCATCTGTCTGTACCATAAGCCATACTCAAATGTGCCCCTAAGATATCTTAGGACATGGTTGCCTGCCTTCCAAAAACTCTTGGTAGGCTTAACCATCGCTTGTGAAATCTGGTTCACCGCATAGCATATGTATGGTCTTGTATTAACTAAATACATGAGCGAACCCACCAATTGTCGATAAACAGTGGCATCCACTACCTTTGCCGATGTAGCATCCTCTTTCCTCCAATTTCCTGGAAGAGGAGTGTCGATAGGCTTGCAGCCTTGCATGTGAAACTTCTCCAGTATCTCCCGAGCATACTTGCCTTGAGACACAAATAGTTCACCTTCCCGTTGCCATATTTCCAATCCAAGGAAATAATGGAGGCCTAAATCCTTCATCTCAAACTCATTTGCAAGATCTGCCTTTCATGAGTGTATCAACTGCTCATCACCCGTTAGTATTAAATCATCAACATAAAGAACAATGATTAAAAGCTTACACTCCACCACAATTTGGTACAGGTTTGCATCCGCCTCACTCTTGGTGAAGCCAAGTCTAGTGAAATAGCTGTCGATCCGTGTGTACCAAGCACATGGTTCTTGCTTCATCCCATACAATGCTCTTTTGAGTCTGCACACATGTGACTCGTTGCTGAAGATCTCAAACCCTTCAGGCTGCTCAATGTACACCTCTTCCTCAATGATCCCATTAAGGAACGCAGTCTTCACATCCATCTGATGAATGTGCTAACCCATCTGCCCTGAGAGAGCAAGGATGGTCCTTATGGAAGAATACCGTGCAACAGGTGCAAAGGTTTCTTCATAATCAATCCCCTCGATTTGTGAGATGCCCCGGGCAAAAAATCTTGCCTTATACTTCTCGATGCTCCCATCACTAGCTTGCTTTACCTTGTAGATCCATCTTGATCCTACTACTGATTTTACCACCGGCCTTGGAACAATATCCCAAGCACTGTTTCTGAAAATGGAGTCATACTCCTCCACCATGGAATCTACCCATGTGGGCTCCTGCACTGCTTCTTCAAAAGAAGATGGCTCTGTCACGATACACTTGCTCATCAGAGCCATGTATCCAGTAAGTCAATCAGGTGACTGTCTCTGTCTACGCTGTGATGTAGGGACTCCTACATTCTGTGTCGCATCAAGCTTCAGTCTCTCAGCTTCTGTGGTCTGCTTTCTGCCTTGTCTAATGTTTGGTTTTGCATGAGTGGACTCCTCCACTCCATGAATCTCCTCCTGTGGCTGATCCACATCTAGAGGCTCATCTTTGGGAACAAGATGAGCCAAAAATCTTCAAATGAGAAATATTAGGCTTCTTACCAGTAAAATATTCTTTATGTGCACTCATGCCAAGTACTCTATGAGGACAGCGGTTTTGCCCATAAACTGTAGTGTTGCATGCTTCCACCCATAAGTGCATCGGTATGATCTGGTCATGCAACATCGCTTGTGCAACACCCACGATCGTTCTGTTCTTCCTCTCTGCAACCCCATTCTGATGTGGGTTATGAGGCGCTATGAGTTCTCTTCAAATTCCTTATTTGCTACAAAAGTCTTTGAATTCGTCCGAGATGTATTCACCACCATTATCACTCTGTAGAGCTTTCACTTGCTTCCTTGACTCCTTCTCCACCAATGCTTTAAACTCACAGAACTTTGAGAATGTTTCACTCTTCTTCTGCATGAAGAAGATCCAGCATCTATGAGAATAGTCATCAACAAATGTAACATAATACCTGTCCATTGTTGTTGAAGCAACCGAGAAAGGTCCACACATGTTTGTGTGAATTCTCTCCAGGATCACTGAAGAATGGTTCTCCTTCTCATGAAAGGTGGTCTTCAGAAACTTACCCATAATACATCCCTTGCACTGATATGACTGTGCAAGAGTACCCTTGGGAATTCTAGTAGAAATCTGCTGCAAAATCTTCAAAGCGCCATGGTGAAGATGGCCATTAGGGGAATTTTGAGGTCTAAAATGGGCCTCCTAAAGAAATTATAAAATAATAGTGGAAAAAATCTAATAAGATTCGATGACATCATCAAATTTTAGAGGGAAAAATGAAAAAACTACTTTTTCAATTCATATTTTCAACTTATCTCCCAAATTTTTTACTCAAATTTCGAGCGGGAGTACTCGTTGGATGCGGAATTTAATTCCCCATCCAAGGAGTACCCATGTTGCATACTTTCAATGGGTCCTACTACACGAAAAATGAGAAATACATAAAAAAAACGTGATTACAATCACGCTTTTTATGTATTTCTCATTTTTCGTGTAGAAGAGTTCATCGAAAGTATGCAACATGGGTACTCCTTGGATGAGGAATTAAATTCCGCATCCAACGAGTACTCCCGCTCGAAATTTGAGTAAACATTTTGGGAGAAAAGTTTAAAATACGAGTTGAAAAAGTAGTTTTATTATTTTATTATTTTTTAATATTTTTACTTTTTTACTCCAAAATGGTGAATCATCCATTATGGATGACATCATCATCTTGAATCCTATTGGTTGTTATAAAGTTTATTTTTGTTGTACATTTTTCTTATGAGGCCCATTTTAGACCTCAAAATTCCCCTAATGCCAATCTCTTGTGCCATAATTCGCCCTCATCCTGACTCACCACTTCTTCTGCTTTGCCCACCATTGTAGCGTAGCCATCTACCTCTAGCTTATAGAGATTCTTAACTCAAATCCCTATCTTCCTGGTTTGACCCGTTGTTTTATGTCGAAGGAATGCTTTTCCCTCACTGAAAACAACATCATAACCTTTGTCTTCCAACATTGCGACCGAGACCAAGTTCTTCTTTAGACTTGGAACATGCATAACATCCTTCAAAAATAATGGATTACCAGACTCCCTCTCAAAGGTAATGGTCCCAATTTCGGTCGCACTATATCGACCATCGTTGCCCATCTCTATATGAATTTGGAGGTCCTTCTCCTCCAAGTCACTAAACAACTCCTTGTCTCCCGTCATATGGAAAGATGCACCACTATCAAGATACCACACCGATCCCATATAGCTTGAAACCAAGCATGCGATCAAAGAGAAATCAAGTTCAAATTGTGAGGCTAAGGCCTCTCTAGCTGCAGCTCCAGCATCCTTCTTCTTCTTCTTCTTCTATGGGTAGTTAGTGGCGAAATGCCCATGTTCGTGACAGTGAAAACACTTCACTTTGGAAAAATCTTGCTTCTTGCCTTTAGCTTCAGATTTTGAAGGAGATTTCTTCCCCTTCCCTTTCCTTGATTTGGCAGCCAAAGCACAATTCTCTTCATCTTCATTCTTTGATGAAGAGCCATCCTTGGTACCCCGCCTTATCTCCTCCTGCATAAGATCCGACCAAAGTCGCTCCCATCCCGGCAGTTTCTCCCGTCCATTGACAAAGTCTTCATAGATATGCCAAGTCTTCGGAAGCCCAAGGAGAGCCAAGCTCACCAAGTCTTCATCATCAATAGTAATCCCCACACTTCCTAGTTCATCCCTACAATGGACAAACTTCGTGAGATATTTTGGAATACAGTCGCCCTTCTCCATTTTTATTTTTTTGAGCTTGTCTTTCAGTGCCAACTTCCTGTGGTCACTACTGCTTTGGAACAAATCTGCCAAAGCCTTCCAAATTAAGAATGGAGTGGCTTTCCCATGAAGGTTGGACACAATATGGTCCTTCACACCTTCCAATAGAATTCTTCTTGTCTTTGCTATCTTCTTTTTCCATGCGTCAAGTAATGCAGCATCATGAGATCCTGGCTTAGGAACATCACTATCGATGAACTCCTTATGTCCATTATCCTCCAGCACCGCCTCCATCCTATCCTTCCAGGATATGTAATTTGAGCTCCCGTCAAGGGCATACTCCAATCTCAACCCATTGAAAGACATTTCAATGTATACTCAACTTCTGCACCAAGAATTTTCTGAAGCAAATTCAAATTTTCCACCAGCACAAACTCAAAAATTCTTTACAATTGAAATCTTCAAGAATTAACACTGCTCCGATACCATGTATAAATTAGTGTACACTAAGCATGCATACATCCATATTCCCTTGATCTCACAATATTTAACTTCTTTCAAAATACAGAATCATTCCACTATTAATCTTTTGTGGAAAATTAATTACAAACACATGTGAAGCATAAATAAAAACAATCACACATAACACAGTTGTTTAACCGGAAATCCTGAAGCTAAAAACCCCAAATATCATATATTATGTATCATGGAAATCATGTAACAATCTCATACAAAGCTTAGTACATCAAGCTCTCAGTACAATACAATTGTCACTGATCCAGATTTATGCAGGAACGCAACAGAATAAACATATAAACATAAATACAGAGATGCAGCGGAAATAACACTTCATTTAATTAATATCAAAGAACTGAAATTTGCTTACAGACAGAATGGAAATAAAACTAGCTAGGGCGTTGGTAGCTATCTCTGAGAAGAGATGTGGCGGCTACAGGCCTTTGAACTGAGTTACAATGAGGCTCGAGGGCCTATTTATCATTTAGAAACAATTGGAAATCCTAAACAGCCAAAACCCTAACCCTAGGAGATGAAGCGCCAAAACTATGGGCCCCGTTTGGGTAAATTGGTGTTTCAACTTCCCAGGGGCGTAACTTTGGCATACGATCTCCGTTTGACGCGTACCATACCTCGTTAGAAAGATCTATCCGAGGACTACAAATTTGGAACGAGAAAAATCAGTCCATGTACCCATGTTGCTCTTCGTTTTCCCAAAAAACGTCGTTTAGGGCCTCAAAACAGCTCCGGAAGTTTAGGACTCGAAAAACTGCTAAAAATAGTAAATTGTGCCAAAACTGAAAAACTGAAATAGACAATGGTGGAGCCCCAAGTGGAATAGGTGGGTGACCACCAATATCCACCTGGATCATTCCCCCCCCCTTAGGAAGCAATGGTCCCCATTGCGTTAAGTTCCTCCATGAGATGAGGACATTTCTGCTGAACTTGGTCCCTGGTGAACCACTTTCCTTGGTGCAGGAGTTGGCCAGCTTTGACAACCCGATATAGTTGGATCTTTTGCTGGCGAGTGTTCTTGATTTGCATGTCCATGATGCAATCTGTGGTGGCCTGTTCCATGCAGTCTGGATTTAACTCAGTTGGTGTGAGTTGTTCTGCAATTTCCGAGGTGTCCAGTAGAGGTGGGAAGTAAGGACGAAGGCGATCCACATTGAAGACTCGGTGCAGACCAAGGAATGGTGGAATACCGAGCTCGAATGCATTGTTCCCTACAACCTTGGTGATGGTTTATGGCCCGTATCGGAGCGGTCGAAGCTTGCGGTGGGGTCCAGTGAGGCGCTCCTTCTGCAAATGTAGCCATACTTTGTCACCCACCTGGAAGTTGTGTGGCACCCGGTGTTGATCATGGCGTTGCTTGTACTTGGCATTGGCTCTGTCCAATATATCATGAACCTGTTGGCGAATGTGTTGAATGCGCTCGATGAAGCTACTTGCTTTGTCAACTTCAGACTGGACATGAGCTGAATCAGCCTGAGCAGGTGCAAATGGCATGGCTACGTCAATGGGACATAGTGGCTGGAATCCCAAGCCCACCTGAAAGGGGCTATGGCTGATTGAACTGTGGAGAGCCCGATTATAACTATGTTGTACATAAGGGAGGCTCTCGTCCCATGTGCGTGGATTCTTTGAATTGTACATGCGCAGAATGTGTACAATCATTCTGTTGACGACCTCTGTCTGGCAATTTGTTTGGGGATGGAAAGTTGTGGACTTGGTGAGCTTGGTATCCAACATCGACCAAAGGCTGGACCAAAATGTGCTGAGGAACGTGCTATCTCGATCTGATATGATAGACTGTGGGATCCCAAAGTGCACCCACACTCGTTCAAAGAAGAGTTTAGCAGTGGCTTCTGCTGTGATATTCTTCTTGCAGGCCGCCATAATGGCCATCTTCGAGAATCTGTCGACGAACACAAAAACACAGTCATTTCCCTGCTTAGTAGAAGGCAGGCCCGAAATGTAATCCATGGAGATGGATTCCCAAGGTCGACTAGGGGTAGGTAGAGGAGTATATAGGCCTTGCTTCTTGATGGTCGGTTTGGCAATGGCACAAGCAGTGCAGGATCTGATGTGCTTTTCGACATCCTTTCGAAGGTTCGGCCAATAGAAATACTTCTGTAGTATTGCTACTGTTTTCTCGACCCCGAAATGCCCAGCGACTCGACTGTAGTGTGCTTCCCATATCATCTTGGCACGCTCGTTTGAAGGAACACAAAGGTGTCCCAGGTGACATAAAAGTGCATCTTGGAGGTGAAAATTTGGAACTTGCGTACCCCCCAAGAGTGCCTTGTAAGTGTGGCCAAATTCTGGGTCACTCTCATAGAGAAGCGGCCAATCAAAAGTCTCGTGCCCATAAGAGTTGAGCACAGTGGTGAGCGCCACGATCGGTGGTCGGCTGAGGCAGTCTGCAACATGATTGGTGCTACCCTTCTTATACTTGATGTTCAAATGAAACTGCTGCAGATATGTAGACCACTTCTGATGGCGATCATTCTGCAACTTCCCTTGTGTCTGTATGAACTGCAGGGGCCTGTGGTCTGTGTGGATGATTGTTTCCTCCCCCAAAATGTAATGCTTCCATTGTCGACAAGCTTGCACAATGGAGTACATTTCTTTGTCATATGTGGGGTACTTGCGAACTGTGTCAGACAATGTCTCACTGTGAAATTCCACTAGATGTCCTTGTTGAGTAAGAACTGCCCCAATAGCATAGTCAGAAGCATCTGTCTCGATCTCAAATGGCTGTTGCAAGTCTGGTAAAGTGAGCACTGGGGCAAAACAAAGGCGGTTTTTCAGTTCTGTGAATGCCTTCTGTTGAGGTTCCGACCAAAATTTTTTTGCTCTCGCTCCTCCCTTGGTGACTTGACTCAAGGGCCAAGTGATATGAGAGAATCCCAACACGAACCTCCGATAGAAATTAGCAAGACCCAGAAAGCTGCGAAGCTCTGTTATAGTGGTTGGGGCTGGCCAATCCCGAATGACTTGGATCTTGGCCGGATCCACATGCACCCCCCTTTCATCAATAATGTATCCCAGATATTGAACCTGGGTCATGCCAAAAGTGCACTTTTCCAAATTGGCACACAACTTGTGTTGCCGCAGTGTTTGGAGGACTTGTCGGATGTGGTGAAGGTGCTCTTCCCAAGTCTGGCTGAAGATCAGAATGTCATCCAAGTACACCACTACAAATGAGTTGGTGAATGGCCGCAAGATGTCATCCATCATCCTCATGAAGGTAGCGGGAGCATTCGTCAACCCAAAAGGCATGACCAACCATTTGAAAAGGCCTTCCTTGGCTTTGAAGGCAGTCTTCCACACATCAGAGGGTTCAATTGGTACCTGGTGATACCCAGACTTCAGGTCGATCTTGCTGAAATATTTTGCACCTTTGAGTTGGTCCAAAAGGTCATCAATCCGTGGGATTGGGTACCTATTCCGGACAGTGATCTTGTTCAGCGCCCGATAGTCAATACATAGTCTCCACGTCCCATCCTTCTTCTGTACCAACACGATCGGGCTCCCACAGGGCGATGAACTTGGTCTGATGTGACCTTTCTGCAACAGCTCCTGAATCTGCCTCTTGATTTTATTATTCTCCAGAACAGAGCGCCGATAGATTGGTCCATTAGGTAGTGGCGCACCGGGGGTCAGATCAATCGGGTGCTTGACCTGACAGTGCAGAGGAACCCCTGTGGGTGAGGTGAATATGTCCCCATACTCCTCCACAACCTTATCCATTTGTTGTTGTTGTGCAGAGGAGCCCTGTCTGGAGGTCGTGGCCACCGTCTTCTTCTTGCCCTGGGGGCGGATCATCAGGAAAACGAATTTCCTGGTTTGGGAAATGAGCTTACTGCATTGTTTTGCAGTAACCAAAGAGATAGCAGTAGGAGGTGGTACCTCTGGTATCCTGTACAACTTATTTCCCAAAGTAACAATAACAACACGAGGCCAAGACTCATACACAACATGACGCTTCCTCAAGTATGGTTTTCCTAATAATACATCAGAAACATCAATAGGAGCAATGTCACATAATACCTCATCCGTTAAGGGCTTGATGCTATAGGGAAGGCGACACTGCCGGCTGACGCAGAGATCTCGTCCTTGGTGAAGCCACCCGATGGTGTATGGATGTGGGTGAGCTGTGGTTGGCAAGCCCAACTGCTTCACGGTGTCTGCTGAAATGAGGTTCTTTTGGCTCCCATTGTCGACAATGAACTATACCGGGGAGCCCTTTACCCACATCTGGGAGTGGAAGAGACGTTCCTCCTCCTCTGGATCTTCCGGTTCCTCCTTTTGGATCTTTGCAATGGCAACCGTGGCGTTGGGCTCCGCATCAATAATCTATTTCCCTTTTTCATTCGCCTTTTTAGGTTCTGATTCGGAGTCGGAGCATGCATCTGACTCAGAAGCCCTCATCTCGGCCACTAGCGACTGCTTGGCCCGACACTCACTTGTGTTGTGAGTGGACCTCTTATGGAACTCACACCACTTTCCCGTGTCCTTCTTTGGCTTTGCGGTGCTGTTATTTTCTTGTGGCTTCGATGAGTTGTCTTTAGCTGCCATGCCTTGGCTCGGTCCTTTGTTCTGCGGTTTGGAAGCACCTTTCCCTTGCTTTTGATTCACAGATCCAAAGTCTCGCTTCTTCTGCTTGAATTTCTGCTCAATCTTGGCAGCATACCGGTATGCCGTACCAAGCGAGGAGATGTAAAGGAACTCCATTTCCTCCTGAATGTATTTGTGCAGATAGCTGCGATACTTTAGCACCAGATGTTTCTCTGAATCTTTGATACCCAACTTTGTGCGCAGGGTATGGAACAAATTCGTCAGCTCATGCACATCTTGATCCCTTTGTTGTCGCAGCGTGGTCCATTGTATGTACTTGTCCTTATAGCTCCCCATGGGATAGTACTGTTCCTTGACGGCGTCTCAGAAAGAATTCCAAGCTGGTACGGCCTAGAACAGAGAGGGTTCTGTCTGGTGCTTGTTCTCACAGTAGGTTCCCCACCAGTCCTAAACATGGGGGTAGCTTTGAGGAGTGCAAAAATAATCTTCTCCCGGTCCGAAAAGTCATGAACCGAGAAATATCCTTCTAACAGATTCAACCATCTATCTACGGCATCTGCGTCTATTTGACCCTCAAATATGGGAATGTCAAAATTTACTTGTACCTTAAAAGGAGTCGCGCCTCCAGAGTGGCTGCTGGATGCAGATGCGCCGCCGGTGGGTAGCCGTTGAAGGATCTGAGCAAAGTTATCCATCATCACGTTCCTTTGTCTTTCAAGAGCCTCCTCGAGCAATATTTTGATAGGATCTCTTGCTCCCTCATCTTTCTTTTCATCCCCCATGGGCGTCCATCGAGGTTTGCGAGGCTGATCTTGCAAAGGTTCCACCAGATCGAGCCCTAGCTCCTTATACCCCGACCTCGTTGGGGACATGCAAAGAAGGATCGAGAAAAAGAAGACCGCTCTGATACCACTGATCCGGATTTATGCAGGAACGCAACAGAATAAACATATAAACATAAATAAAGAGATGCAGCGGAAATAACACTTCATTTCATTAATATCAAAGAACTGAAATTTGCTTACAGACAGAATGGAAATAAAACTAGCTAGGGCGCTGGTAGCTATCTCTGAGAAGAGATGTGGTGGCTACAGGCCTTTGAACTGAGTTACAATGAGGCTCTAGGGCCTATTTATCATTTAGAAACAATGGGAAATCCAAAACAGCCAAAACCCTAACCCTAGGAGATGAAGCGCCAAAACTATGGGCCCCGTTTGGGTAAATTGGTGTTTCAACTTCCCAGGGGCGTAACTTTGGCATACGATCTCCGTTTGACGCGTACCATACCTCGTTAGAAAGATCTATCCGAGGACTACAAATTTGGAACAAGAAACATCAATCCATGGACCCATGTTGCTCTCCGTTTTCCCAAAAAACGTCGTTTAGGGCCTCAAAACGGCTCCGGAAGTTTAGGAGCCGAAAAACTGCTAAAAATAGTAAACTGTGCCGAAACTGAAAAACTGAAATAGAAAATGGTGGAGCCCCAAGTGGAATAGGCGGGTGACCACCAATATCCACCTGGATCAGTCACACACTATCATGAAGAAATCTGCAAATCCATGCACTGATTTCTTTCCACCTACTAGCCTACCTCTACTGCGCAATCCCTGCTGAAGAATAGCTTTGAGTGAATTCGAAATTACCTTTTCCTTGACTGCGAAATCCTCATTGGCAACTCCAATGTGTGTGTGGTGCAATCAATGCATCACTATAGTCACAACAGATAGTCCATCTTTCCCTTTCACCTATCTCTCCATTAGGTCTCCACTGGAATTGACATGCATTGTATTTAACTGTTGTATTGTTCAGTTGATTAATGAGTTATTATTTGTGAATTAATTAAATAATTAATTCACTGCACTCTCACTAGTGTATCATTCAGTTAGACTAGATACAAATAGCTCAATTGAGTTTAACTCCATTAACTGAGTTAAACTGGATAACAACTCCATGAACTACTCTTCCAACTCTGTCATAACTTTGCCACTTCAGTTCTAACTAAGTCCTCCATGCATGAACCACCAGTAAACCCTAGGAATTGTGTAATTCCTTTAGCCCACTAATTTTCCAAATTTGTGCACTAAAATTAAGTGCTCCAAGAGAATAAGTTGATGTTTATTGGTGGATTATTATTAAGAGCTAGTAATAATCAACACTTCTATTTTTAGATCGACGATCTATAAATAGACTTCGCCCAATATTCTAAAAATAGAATTTCATCTATTTTTCCAACTTGACCAACCATCCATAAATAACATCCTGCAACTTATGAAATATGATCACCATGTCTAAAAATAGACTTGCGCCAAAAATAGCTTGTGGGCCCACTCAGTGAAGGCGACTCTTTTCACTAAGCTCATCATCTTGTTGAATCTCAACAGTGTGAATGTAATATTATCAAACTGACGACTTAATCTTTGTGCATGAAAATACTTCCTAAATAGTTGTGAATTCCGTACTTCAAAATCTTGGTTTAAATGTGATACCACTAGCTAGGAATCAAGGTAGACATGTAGATGGCGAATGCCTTGGTTGGAGGCATCGCTCAACAGCCCGATGACTGTATCATATTCTGCTTGATTATTGGTAACTAATCCGATACATACTCCGTTGGTGAAGAATGGATACCGGTCAAGATAGTATATGGCCCAGGCGGCTGTTGCTAAATTTTGTGACCATCATGAGGCTCCTTCAGCGAACCCAAAATTGTGGATGGGGGGTGATCCATCTGTGACACCAGAGAATTTTTTAGAACAAGTTCTCAATGATTGTGATCATCTTAAAAAATTATGCTACATGCATATTATCTCTAAGGCTGAGACCTCCTTCCCTTATGGGTGAATTTTTTTAAGGTAGAGCCCATTGATGGGTTAGCTTGGCATGTACTGTCGGGCTCTGAATAGATGTATGCCCCCTTGAGGAGGCAACGTTTTATGATGTAAGGACCTTTCCATAATGTTTCAAACTTCCTGGGTCCTAGGGCCTCTTTCGCAACATCGTAGCTGAGGACTAACTCTCCCTCAGTAATGAACGAGGGGTGATGTTGCGGTCGAATGATGCTTTTACCAATTTTTCATGTGCCTCATTATGTTGGAGTGACTCTCGTCTATTTTCATCGATGAGTTCTAAATGTACCAATAATTTTTCTAAAGGTTGGGTATCATCGAGGAGTATGATGGCTACAGGGAAGTTGGAGATTTTGCGTTCGATAGGAATCACGACTTCTGCCTCGTACATTACTTGGAAAGGTGTGAATCCTGTTGAGTTTTTAACTGTCATGCGGTATGCCCACATGGCTGAAAAGACCATATGGTGCCAGTTTGTTTTATGGTTATTTACCATACGATGTAACATTGTTTTAAGCACTTTGTTGACAACTTCTACCTGTCCATTGGACTGAAGGTAGTATGGTGGCGCGAATTCATGTATGAATCCTAGGCAATGAGAAAACTCCTGGAATATTTCGTTTTCGAAATGCTTTCCGTGATCGGAGACTAACTCTTTAGGAACACCAAATCGTGTGATGACATGGTTGAACAAAAACTGTGCGGCGGTTTCTGCCGTGTTGTCATATGTGGGCATGGCTTCAGCTCACTTGGTAAAATAGTAGAAGACTACAATGATGTATTTGTGGTTGCTAGATGACGCAAGGTTTCAATTCACAAATTCGATTCCCCATTTACAAAAGGGACCGGCTACGATGACTGGGTGCAGAGGAGTGGGAGGTGCTCTTGGCTTGTGGGTGAAGTGTTGGGATCACTCACATCTTTTGACTGCTTGAATGCAGTCACAGAATAAGGTGGGCCAGAAATAACCTGCCCGTAGGAATTTTTGGTTGGTAGCCATCGCGGAGTGGTAACGGCCGCAAGCTCCACTATGACATTCATTTAGGACTTTCTCATCTTGGTCGTGCATGAGGCATTGATGTAGGATAGTATCAATTCCTCGTCGATAAAGGATGTCCCCCATGAGGAGGTATCGGGGGGCTTGGTGGCGTATGTGCCTTTGATCGTCACATGTGAGCTTCAGATTGAACTTTTTGGTTTGTAAAAATAAGAGGATATCGTCATACCAAGGATCCTCAATCGTCACTAGAAATAGATGTGTGTCTGGTAGTGAGTCATTTACTAGGGATCCTCTAGTCTGACTTGGGAGGTCAGTGATGAACTTAGCTAAGATAAAAGATTTTTTTCCTTTGGAGGAGTTGGTTTGTGTGAGGGCGTGAGGAGTTGGTTCGGGCATAACAGAGCTGGTTGAAAAACATGAATATGATTCCATAGTTGATGTTGTGGAACCAGATGAGGTTGATAGGGTACAAACTAGTTGAGTTTTCACCGTCAATGGTACAACTACTGTTGTAGTTATAGCAGTCTTGACAACAATGATAGAGGAGAAGAAAACACGATTCATGGTTCCCATACATGATGAGATGGATCATATGTGGTGTTGTGTGTCGTCGACGTTGGGTGGTGGAGGAATTTCCCTTGTGGTGGCTTGTGTGAGAGCAAGCTTATGTTCCTCACGTGGCGTACTGAGGATACTCACACTTTCCTAGATTTGGAAATTGCGCTGAGTGCAGAGGTGCCTAAATGTTTCCATGAAGGGGCACAACTATGTTTTTTGATTGTGACTTGTGAAAATGGTACACAGTGTCATGGTGCTTATCGAGTATATGGTGTGAGAACCAACACTACTATTTGTGCCCGATGTGGATGTTTGAAGATGATTGGCCATTGAGGCACATTTGCGCTTATTCCATCTCTGAATATTTGGTTTTGGATGGTCTGGATCTTTTAGGGAGTTTAGAGTCAATGCTACCCTTGTTGCTATTAGCCTTTGGCGGTACTCACAATCCATCTATTGGTGGAATTTTGAGAAAATCTTGCAATAGTAGCATGTGATCTTCTCTTTATTGGAGAGATTGATCAGTGGGATGGTGGTGACCATACAAAGATTGTCAATGAACTTCTTGAGTTCCTAACATTGATTGACTCCGTGGTCATTTCTGTCGCACAACCCACATGTCGTATTGGGCTAATTTTGGCCCTTGCTAGGACGATGGGTCGTCTTAGTTTTCCTAATGTTTTGTAATTATGGGGGGTAGGCTACCTTGGAGTAGGCTTCCTTTCATTAGGTTGCCTTGGTTCTAGACTAGTTATATCCAAGTATTAGGTAACCAATGGCTGTATGGTGTCTAACAAAGGTCGAAACTGGGAGATGTAAGTACAATGTCGAGTCTGATGGTTGTCATGAAAAACTAGGAAATTTTTTTTTCCCCTGGTTCCCCATTCTCTTTGGACTGCTGGAGTGATTGGGTACCATTTTCGTAATGATATTAAGTCCGGGCATTGGGTGACGAAGTGGTTACGCGAGTCCCATAATGAGCAGGTTGGGCTTATCCATGGGCAGTGCTTGGGGGTGATAATGTGCCCCTATGTCGGCCTCTTTTCGGTTGACATGAAGAAAATGGACCTGGTTGCCACATTTTCTTGTGTTGTCAAACTTTCCACGGATTCCAAATCTGATTTGTCTACTGCGGAAAGGCATACTATGGCCTCGCATAAACTATTTAACACCGAATGAAATCGGGGGATTTAGGGACAACGACGAACTAGGTGGTCTCCTGAACACACTCGGAATGAATACTGGACTTCTTGTAAGTCGTCATAGTATATGGGGTTGAATGGATACCGTCTCTGAAAAATATCTAGGGTTGCATAGTTGACGATGAAGTGATCGCATTCATCACAGAGTGCACATATTTGGATAGGAGCTTGAGGGGGATAACAGGGAGGAGGTGGTCGTTCAAGTGACTGTCTCTCCTTAGACACATGTAATATGGTACTTGTTGTTTCTGTCCCTTGGGTGGAAGTATTGTTTGTGGATTCTATGTCTGAGCCAGCTAAGTCAGAGTTTTCAGCGATGAAGCCTCTCATGAAAACCCAACATGGATCGGAATCGATGGATGTGGGGACAACAATGCACATGGTGGTTGCTTTAGCAAATCTGACAAGTATGTCGTCGATGCCAAACTAATTTGCTTTGGGCAACATGATGGATTTGGTACCAACAGTAAAACACCCTTAATTCGGGACACTATGTGACTTAGTGGTCTGGCTCGTCACACAATGCACAAACTGGGGCTAGGTGAGTGGCCTCCGTTTTCCGTCTTTGGTCCGTTTGGGGTGACTGTGTATGAGCATGCTGTAGGCTGATCTCGTAGGTACAATATGTTTCTAGGATCTCCCTCGTCTATTTGCATGGGTGGATCTGAGGGGTCCTACTGGTTCTATGCTCTAGGTCTTGCAGGGCATCCCTGTATCATGGCATCTCTGAGAAATGATGTGTGTAGTGCACATAACGGTCGCATATGGAATATGCATGGTTGGTTCATAATGCTATCCCTTGATTTTTCATGGCATGTTCCTTTTTATGGGAACTTGAGGCCGTGATATTTCTTTCAGTGCTTAGAAGAGGTTTTAATTCATCTAACTCTGGGAAAATATTGGTAGGATGGCCTACGATATCACATAATGTGCAAGGTTGTAATGCCCTAGGTATGTTGGGGTTTTTAGTTTTCTTCCCTTTTTTGTTGGTTTTCTTTGTCGCGTTAGTTGGCGCTACTATGGGAGTTTCATTAACCATTATAGCCTCTTGAGGGCTGATAGGGGTTATCCTTGTAGAAGTGATACCAGGACTTCCCAGGATAGCTGATGGGACCAATTACTAGAAAAGTATTGTGAAAGCCATGTTTGAAAATGTAATAGTTTCCAAGACTTTCTTTGACACAAAACTAGGTGGGGCGTATAAAAATGGGGTTTGGGCGATGGCGTAGGGTAGGAAAGCCATGTTAGTGGCTTCGATCTACGTACTACTGGTTTCCATCTCCAGGTTGGTCTCTGTGTTTGATGATAGCATCATGCACACCAGTGCCCCCATGATTTATGGGGTTGCCTCTGGTATGATAAGGGGATCTCCTAGGAATGATCCTAGGATAGATGATGGTTTGAATTGACTAGGGAAAAGTTCTTGATACCGCATGAGCGATTCTGTATCTATGTCTATGTAATGTGAAACAACATCGAGAGTCAACATGGGTTTCTTATCATAGTATGTAAGTTGGTCAACGGTGATGATTCAATCTTCATGGGGGAACATCATCACCCGAAAGACAGAGGATGCTATTGCAGTCATGACGTACATATAACTCCGCCCGAGTAGTATATTGTAGTCACGTTGCACCCAAGACTTCAATGTCTATAAGTACCGTATTTCTGGCCAAGTTTATAGGGAAATTCTGATATAGGCTGATGGAGCTGAAGGTCGACCATCGTACACTTTAAGAATGATATCAGATGGTTTCAGTTCAGGTGATATCAACTTCTGCCAAACATATTTGGACATGATGCATGTAGATGTTCCTTCGTGAATGATGCATCAGTGTATGGTGATATTCTAGACTGACACCGATATTTAGAAGGCGACCAGAGAAGGTAGCCTAGGGTTTGATTTGTCTAGGTCAAAATCCATTAGGTGCAATTTAGAAGGGTCGATGGCACCTAATGCACAAAGTAAGGCTTTCTGTTGTTTTGGGTATGATTGTAGGAATTATAAGGCTGACATCGCAGAAGGTGATTTTGCTAAACCATCCACTATGTTGTAGTTATGGGCAGCTTTTGAGTGGTGTCCTACGTGTCTGGTTGGCCACTTAACCATATTTGAAAGGGGCTCAATAGGTACTTTGGATATGGTCAACGGTGCCGTAGGTGCACTCATGATCGTACCTAATGGGTTGGTGTCTGGGTGTGCGTCATAGTTCCTATTCCTTGTCTGGAAGAACATTTCTTCATCATTCATGTAAATTTCGTGGCTACCACTCCCAATATCATTTTGGGTTGGTTGTTGTTGTTGGGTGTTAACCACACCTTGGTGGGGGAAAGGCTGTTGCATTACAACAGGTTGTTGGGTAGGTCTCCCTTGTCCACAGTTACCCTAAAGTATTTTCGGTTTAGGGAGTTTGGGACAGTGGTGGGTGTAATGGTCATACTCACCAAATATCGCACAAGAATGGGTTTTCCTTAGACTGGACCTCTTGTTTTGGCCTTTGGAGTTGTTGTTTTGCTTCTAGTTTTGATTTCGGTTGGGGTTTCCCCCAAACTGAGATCACGGGGGGCGTTGCTGGTTACTACCCCCTACCCAGAGTCTCCCTTTTGTTTATTTCTTAGCTTCTTTTTTGCAACATTTGGAGGATTTTTGCGATTCTCCTGGTCATAATCTAGGCATTGTTGAGCTTGGGAAGGTTGCACTAAGTTCACCAACACGTTATTTTGCGGTGGTGGATTTTGTGTGGGGAAAGGGGAATATTGGTTTCCCTGTCCCTAGTTAGTGTACGATTGCTGGGGGGAACTCTTCCATCAAAATTCCTAACTGAGTACTGGGTCCCTTGCGAGGGAGGGTACGAGCCTCCATACTATTGGTGATATGATGACACCATATTCGTCATATTCTGCAAAGGTGCAAATTGACTTTGGTGGTAACCAGGTTGCGTCATGTTCTGGGTAGAATCATACAAATATCCTGGGCATTGGATACTGTTGCCTAGGTGACCTTGGGTCAATGACTTGATCACGTCGTCTACGGTATTCGACGCGCCTAGAAATTCTCCGTAAGTTTGCAAGCATAGGAGGTTTGGCAGGACATTGTAGATATATCCTGATTGAGTATAGATGAGTTCAAGCTGTTGGGCTTTGCAAATGGCATCCTCCTTGGAGGTAGGCCCTTGTGTCGCCACATCTTTTGAGATATCTGATGTGAGAGTTTTCAAAAAAAATTCTAGAAAAACTATATTGTCGAGTTTGGCTTTTCACAAACTACAACGTTCCCGCCATTCGTGGAGATGGCCTGAGATATGGACAACTGGCGTTTTCCTAAAAGGAGTTAGTAATTCCATCCCTGAATCATGGTGAATTTTTATATGAAAATAAGTGAGAAACATGGTAGAGAGGGTGCTAAAGGTTCCATGTGAAGCAGAACGTTGCTCAACATACCATTTCGCAGCAGGCCTAGTTAGGGTGTGTTGAAATAGTCTCAGCCGAATAGTATCGTCAATTGGACGAACACCATAGGTGGAAAGTCATAATATGATTTCCAGGGTATTCCACTTGTTTCCCTTTGAATTTTTGTATGTCTAAGGGGAGCTTCGTGGGCATGGGAGGCAAATTAAGGCTATGTGCAATGGAGTCACTAGTTAGCTTTAATAGATCTTGAAGGTTTAATGATGCTAAAAATTGTAACTAAGTATTCGCTGCCATTGCGTACTGTGGAAGCATAGGTGTCTAAGTGTAATGGTTTATGGGGGGTTCCTCGGGAATATTACCCTCTAACATACCCTGTTGTGTGTTCTGTTGAATCCTAGAAGGGGTAGTGCTCCTCTGCCCTCTAGGGGTTCTGGGAGGAGTTGAGTGTGGTGACCCTATTGGGGTTTCCATTGGTGTCATGTTGGGTGACTCTTGGGGGTTTCCAATCAAAGATGCCCCGATAAAGTATGAATGGATAATGGTGTCGGTGTGCTTTCTTTGACGCCTAAATGGCGAAAGACCTGGAACTTCTCCTTCTAATGGGGGGAGGTTTAAAAAATGCCTAGATCGACAAGGTCTTGTTGGGTCCATTATGGTGTCGACTAGATTAATCTTGGAAATATTTTTGGTTTACTGAGAGAAGGAATATTATTATCAAAGAAAATATGAATACATGCATAAAACAAAGAGAAAAAATAAGAGGTAAGTTTTCCTTTAGATGAATTCCATGTGATCAAGCAAAAAAAAATATGGTTTGGTTGTTTTGCGTATGATACTCAAAAGCCTAAATAGACCTAATCATATTTACACTTTCAAATGTAACTAGGCATTTCAAAGATGTCTTATGATGGGTACTGGGGATAATGTCTCGAAAGAGCTAGCAATGCCTTCCAGTAGCCGAAGAATCGACCAAGGTAATGGTAAGAGGATCTAGTGATGTCTGCATTGTCACCTATAGGGAAGGATGCCCTAGATTTTTCCACTAAAATCCCATCGTCCTACATGAGCATTCGAGTCTTGAATTTCTTGTTATTCAGCTACCAGTACCGAGCCCTAGATCTGTCAGGTAGCCCCAAAACATACCGCATGCACTGGGTCTAAGCTTAACCCCCTTTGAAACGGGTCTCTGGTAACACTCGGGTATTTGTTTAGTGTGTGAGTAGACAGATTTTAAGCTCTCTAAAAAGTCAACATCTATGTTTCAAAATGTAGAATGATCATGGTGGCTTATTGGATGCCTACCCCCAATGGTCCTAACCTGAACTATAATTTATTTTGTGGCCCCTGTGGGGAGAGTTTAGTGAGTTCGATTAGTGATTTTTAGAGAGTCCAAATTTTCTTAGGGTGTGCCTTGGTGAAGTAACTGTAAGAAGAGGAAAAAGGTCCCAACACATTGGGTGCCTTTTGGTCCAATGTTTACCGATGATTCGTGTGTGCTTTGGAGTGTACAATCATAAGTGTTATGAAATGTGTATATGTGGTTATCCTTTTTAATCATTTTTTAATTACACTATGTGTGATTGTTCCTTGCAAAAATAAACGATGTGCGGATTATGGGCCGCTTACACCTTGTCTAGTTAGACTAAGTTTTTCACTATAGGGAGATGGAAAATTATATTAAGAAAGCATTCATATGCATACCCAGGCTCACCATGAGGTGCAAGGGTGGAAAATATTACTTTCCTTCTTTTCAATAGTTTGGTCCTCATCCCGAATCCTAATGCAAAAATTGAACTAATCTAATGCAAAAATGAAAAATCGTAAATTAGTTAAATATGTGTGGCTGTATGGGCCACTTACTTTTCCGCTAATTACTCTATGTGTTTGGTATCTTTTACCAGCAAATCGTTTGTTCATATAGCATATGTGGATTGAAGGCCACTTACTTTCCCCTACTTAAACTATTTGTGATTTGCAATGATAAAAAACTTAAATTAAAACAACTTATTTGCTAAGTTAAACTCTAGCAAAAAGTGTCCTAACCAGTCATGAAATACGAGAACACAATGATGAAAAATTTCCTATGGGTTGCAAACACCTTACAACTACAAAAAATTAAGAAAAAAAAGTGAAAATTGAGCTCTCTGCTTACTGTGTTGCTTATCTTCACACAGGGGTGAAGACCGTGCATTTGTCTAAACATAATGTGTGCGGATTGCAGAGACTGAAAAAATTCGCCTTATCTGAGCCAAGTTTCTCATTGAGGGTGACTGAAAAATGCCGAGAGGAAGCATGAGTGATTTTGCAGCAAGTCTGAGCAGGAGAGAGGACCTGTATCAACAACCATTAGCTCAAAAGAAAGAATCTAGTGGTGTCACCATTCCTGTAGTCGTGTATTTGACGCATGGGCAAACGAAATACATTGTGCTTAATAAGGAGACTGCTTTCCAACAAGTAAGTCACAGGTCAAATTGGTTTGTCAAATGTTAGTGGAACAAGTTTAACATATAATAAGATAAGTTAAATGGAAACATAACGTGCTACATAAACAAAGAAACAAAAACAAAACAACATGCACAAGAAACATGCTCAATGGAGCAAACACACTAATAACTCAACAATGGAGAACTCTCTCCCTTTAGTAGGTGTTGGTAGTAGTAGAAGATAGAATGCTAAATCCCTTGTAGTGGATCCTTTGAGCTCCGAAGCTACAATATCCAAGGCAAGGGGGTCTCTTCCCCTCGAGATTTCAGCAAGCCTCTCTTCCCTCTCAAAGGATGGTAGATCGACGGACACGTGGTGAACTCTTCTCTCTTAGACTGAGGTGTTGGATGGCTAACAACTGAATCCTTCCAATCCTCTTGATGTTGGACAAGATAAATTGGTTTTCTTTTGATCAATTTGGTCAGCATAACAATGTGTTCCCATGTTTCTCTTCCCATGGCTAGCTTTTATAGGCACATTTCAAATTTTCCCTCCCTCTTTTGGTACAAGATGTATGTTGACACAAGAGTGGGGGTATGATCCCTTTGTGTGCTGCAATAAAGCTTCAAGGTGGCTCCAAGGCAGCTGTACTTGGCTAACTTGACTGAGAATATTTTTCTCCAAGTGTGCCAAGTGGTTCCGGATGGTGACTTTCCACATCCTTAAGTCTGCGCGGCTATTCGAGGAATAACCACGATGTTCCTTGTAGCTATCGAAGAAAAAGCTGCAAAGATCGCCAAGGGTCAGTACTTCCTGTGCGCGATCCAAAAATTTTCCTGCTTGACCTTAGGAAAAGTTCAAATTTTCAGCTCCTGCAATGTATTTCTTCCCTGTAGATTTTTATTTGTACCTTCTGTTTGACATTTTCTAATGTCTTTTGCTTGTACTTTTTTCTAGTGTTTAACAACCATTTTCAACCTTGGGCAAGCAACTATGGCCAACTGTTATCAATGATGGTCAACGAAGTTTAGCCATGGTAAACCAAGGTGATCCAAAATCAATATGGTTAGACTGGTCAACCATGATCAACCATGGTTGACCATGATCAACCATGGTAAACGATCATCAACCAAGGTAAACCAATATCAACCATTATCAACCCTAATGGTCAATTAAGATCTCTATGGTTAGAATGGCTGAACATGTTCAACCAATATCAACCATGGTCAACCGAGATCAACCATGGTCACCCAAGGTCAAGCAAGATCAACATGGTTAGAATGGTTAAATATGGTCAACCATAATGGCCAAACATGGTCAACCATGGTCAACCATAATGGTCAATCAAGATCTCTATGTTTAACATTTATGAACATGGTTAGCCAAGATAAACTATGGTCAAGCATGGTCAACCATGATCAATGAGGGTTAGCCATGGTTGAACATGGTCAACCAAGGTCAACCATAGTTAACCAAGATGATATGGTTAGAATGGTTAAACATGGTTAACCAACGTCAACCATGATCAACCATGATGGAGCATGATCGACCATGGTTAACCATGATCAACCATAATGGTTAATCAAGATTTGTATGGTTAGAATGGTTGAACATTGTCAACCAAGGTCCATGGTCATCCATAATGGTCAGTTAAGTTCTCTATGGTCAACTATGGTAAACCATGATTAACCGTTATCAACCATGGTCAAACATCGTGGAATTTGGTCAACCATGGTTAACCATTATCAACCATGGTCGATGATGGTCAACCATTGCTAACCGTGGTTGAATATGGTCAACCATCATCAACCATGGTTGAATATTGTCAACCATGATAAATTGTGCTCAACCATTATTAAGGTCTCTATGGTCAACCATGATCAAGGATGGTCATCTTTGGTCAACCATATTCAACCTAGAATATTTCATGCTCTACCAACTCCTATTGGCCAACCATGGTTAGAATGGTCAAATATGGTCAACCAAGGTCTCCGTGATTGAATATGGTCAACCATAGCGGCCAGTCAAGATCTCTATAGTTGAATATTATCAATAATGGTCAACCCTCTTCAACCATAGTTAACCCCATCAACCATCTCAACCACTAATGTAACCCCTTTTATAATATTGATATAACATTAACATTAACGTTAAAATAAGCTTGACCATGATCAACCTCATCAATCCTTGTTAGTGACTCATTTTGGGGCTTCTGTATATTCCGCTAACATAGCAACCTAACTGTTTGAATAAGGCCTACGAGCAGTGAATCTAGTCTACTGCATAATTTGAAATTTAACGTACCCGAAGGATGGGTCTCCTCCCTGCATGAAGCAATGCTATTTTTCTCCTTTAATGTATAAAGGTATCTATCGTGCATAGTATTGATTTCCTTCAGGATCTACCTGCTGCAAGCTTCGATATCTACTTTCCCTTATTTGAGAGTTCATGGCATTGGGCATTTCTACCCTTCTGGGATATTTTTCTGTGCGGGAGGATGCATGATTTACACGGGCAAAGAAACTAACCAGATGAATTTCTGTGGTGTGCAACGTACAAGATTTGACAAGACGTTGCGCAAAAACAATCACTATGCCTTACCTGGTTATATCTTGTCGAACATGTTTCGGTCACATGGGCTAGTCAGCAGTTCCAGAAACATACGTTTAGAGTACATTCTATTTTTCAGATTCGTGCATAACCGATGAACTTGCTCCCTTCACGATTTCAGTTGTTGATTTGCACTTACTGATAGTTCCTAGTAGTGTGCCGGTCACATACATTAACGGTCATAATCCATTATAGGTTTTTCTAAATAAGACGACGAGGCTCATTTTCAAACGTAACCATGGTGAAGGACACTTTCGTAACAAATATGAGTATCCATAAAGATATTTTGACTTTTCCATACATATATAATCAATGTAAAAATGTACAAGTATTTTTTGGATTTTTTACTTTTTTGTTTTTGTTTTTAAATCAATAGTGATAAATATTTGTCATATTGACTAGTGGAGAGAGTTAGTGTTAGATTTATCATAATTTAATTATTGACAAGTTTAGAGGGGTTGGTCATTACTTATTATTACTAGCAATTGCACCAAGAGGCGCAAAGGAACGCCGGGGCGGTAGATATGTAAGGGAAGTAATTTAATCAGAATAAAAAGTTTGTGACGATATGGAATATTGGATTTTAAACTGTCAAACATATTTTTTGTTTTCTGTTATCCCTAGCTAGGTAATATAAACTGTCTATGTAAATATGAAGATGTCTTGATTTTGTGTCTATGTAAATATGAAAATGAGTTTGGAATAAAATTATTTGAAAAAATGAAATTGATCAGATTCTAGATGTGAATCGTTTTGTGGTATATGAGAGGTAAAATGTGTAATAACTAAAGGATCTGAATGTTTTGTGGTATATAAGAGGTAAAATGTGTAATAACTAAAGGAGCTGAATATTTTCTTCGTTTGTGATGGAATTTTGGATTTTATTTTTAATAGAAATAAAAATTATTAATTTAATATTATTAAATTTTTATTTATTTGATTTGATTTTTATTTAATTTAATTTGTTTATTTATTTATTTTTATTTATTTTAATCTTTATTTTATTTTATTTCTATTTATTTATTTATTTTATTTTTATGTTTTAATTAAAAATTTTATTTATCTATTTTATTTGTATTTTTAATTTTATCTTTATTTTAAATTCGGAAAACAATTTTGAACAACAATACTCTACCTTAATAATCATCCAAATAGCCACACAATTACAGATTCACATAAATAAGTTTTATTATCATCTAAAATTAAAACCTAAACCATTACCATTTTATCTTCAGAAGTGTGCATCCCTGATCAGCTGAAATATCAGAATTTGTTACACTGCCAGTGGGCCAACCATTGACAAAAGAACTACTGCCACTAGATTGACTTCCTATGTTTCTGAAACTACAGCTTGGGCTGCTCCCTACACCCTGATAATCGGGCAAACTTGGAGCATCCATGAGAGTCGGTCGCTCACCCGGATAAATATGTGATTCAATATCCACATTATGTTGGTCAGACATATTTTCCAAATCAAAAGTTTCTGGTATAGGCTGCAAGGTGCTCCTTTGGGCTTGCATTATAGTTTCAATCAGTCTCCCAAGCTTATAATTTAAGCAACAGAAATGAACTGCTGTGAGTCACATATTTGATAGAAGTTACAGTTCAGAATGTATCAACCGCCTCAATTATCTGAAAAAGACATCACTCTTCAGTGCAGGATTGATGGATCATAAGAATACATTAACTGTCTTCTACAGAGTTTTTAATAATAAAATCTTAATAGACTTGCCTAAATACTCTCAATGAGTCAATATTAGGCAATTACATCTCTAAATGTTAAACTTTAAAACCATCATAATTCTCTTTGAAACAAAAAAATCTTAAACTTCATGTATGTACTACAAGATATTTTCAAAAGAACAACTCCAAACTCGAGGAAGAGAAGACAGGATTTTCTAATATCTGTATCATCTCAAAACACACCACATGATAGAATATGGTCAAAACACACCGCATGATAGAATATGGGATTGCTAGTGTTGTGCAGATTTTACAGTAAAATCTAGTGGTTCTTGGACCCTCAAGCCTAAACCAAGTAAGCAGTTTCTAGTGGTTCTTTACAACTATATCAAAGCCACTGAGTTGTTTCAATTAGCATACATAGATATGAACTGGAATGCAACCAGAGGACAGACTAATATTGCTTCCAAGAGCAGGACCTGTAAGCGAGATTCATTTACCTGTCTGCCAGACTACCAAATTTATTCCAAGGACCTGTGTTGAACATATCAAGTGGCAGTAAAAATTGTACAAACAAAGAATAGAATAAAGCAGGGATATTATTATAAATCAACTACATCATTATGAGATACAAGACATGCATCTTTATTAGAAGTAACTTCAATTCCACCATTTGACAGCCTTATAGATGGGTTGTAGTCTAAAATCTTTGAACATGACTCAGTTTGACATAACCTTGGTTGGCTAGCAGAGTGAACTTGGTCAGGTATTTTTTCATTGGGACAAACGGAAATTTCTCCAAGACCTATTCCAATAGCATTGGCATCCTCTGTTTCACATCTCAATGGAACATCCATAACAGTCATGTCACTGGCATCGACTTTCAATGACAACTTATGACCTGTTCCTTCTATAGAAGGGCTATCTGGGGCATCTTGAACCACTCCACTAGAAATGACAGAAATTGGATGACATCCCTGATCACTGAATACTGATCTTTCAAACACATTGCTACGTTTTGAGGGATGAGGGGCATCAGAAAAGCCACTTTTACCACAGTAATGAGGATTGGAGAGTATCTCTTGAACCAATGTAGGTGTACTTTTTACACTGTCATCTAGTAAATCGACCTTTCCAGGAAAGATTTCTTTGAATCGGGATGCTACCATCTCTTGAGGCGTACATGTTGCGTTACTAACTAAAGTTGTATGTATCGGTATGGCATCCATGCTCTTTCGGTTTTCTAATGGCGTTAAAACAGATGGAAATTTTCTTTCAGCATTTTCTTCAACCAGATAGAAATTATCCTTAGGTTGATTCTGAAAATCCACTGGGTGCTCTTCTTCTCTCAGTTTTAGTTGAGTGCTCTCGGTCAGATCTGAGATTTCATGCTGTTGGAAATTTTCCATCACATTCGACATCTCCTGCTTGAGGGAAGTATCAGTCAAATTCGAGGTCACTAGCTGTTCAGCATCACAACTGTCAAAAATTCTTCGAAAATCATCCATTGGAACTGTCTCTCCTTCCACGCATCTTTCGACATTTTCCGAGGTGTCTTTTTCCACTTGAGCATTCTTATGATCAATATCTTCTGAACCTCTGGAACCTGGTTAAAAGGATGCATATGTCACCTTTGATTTCTTCGTGGTTCCTTCTGTGCAACCAAAGCCATCTCTTTGGGCATGGTCCTCGATTTGCGAATGGTTCACTAAAGGTGATGAGTGATCTTCATTTTGCATTCATTTCATCGCAGAAGAGAGCTTGACTTCAACTTGAGATTCAACAACAACAGGAGAGGACTCGTTTCGAGTCTTGTATCTCATTATTATAAATCAACTACATCATTATGAGATACAAGACACGCATATTTATTAGAAGTAAATTCAATTCCACCATTTGACAGCCTTATAGATGGGTTGTAGTCTAAAATCTTTGAACATGACTCAGTTTGACATAACCTTGGTTGGCCAGCAGAGTGAACTTGGTCAGGTATTTTTTCATTGGGACAAACGGAAATTTCTCCAAGACCTATTCCAATAGCATTGGCATCCTCAATTTCACATCTCAATGGAACATCCATAACAGTCATGTCACTGGCATCGGCTTTCAATGACAACTTATGACCTGTTCCTTCTATAGAAGGGCTATGTGGGGCATCTTGAACCACTCCACTAGCAATGACAGAAATTGGATGACATCCCTGATCACTGAATACTGATCTTTCAAACACATTGCTACGTTTTGAGGGATGAGGGGCATCAGAAAAGCCAATTTTACCACAGTAACAAGGATTGGAGAGTATCTCTTGAACCAATGTAGGTGTACTTTTTACACTGTCATCTAGTAAATCGACCTTTCCAGGAAATATTTCTTTGAATCGGGATGCTACCATCTCTTGAGGCGTACATGTTGCGTTACTAACTAAAGTTGTATGTATCGGTATGGCATCCATGCTCTTTCGGTTTTCTAATGGCGTTAAAAAAGATGGCACTTTTCTTTCAGCATTTTCTTCAACCAGATAGAAATTATCCTTAGGTTGATTCTGAAAATCCACTGGGTGCTCTTCTTCTCTCAGTTTTAGTTGAGTGCTCTCGGTCAGATATGAGATTTCATGCTGTTGGACATTTTCCATCACATTCGGCATCTCCTGCTTGAAGGAAGTATCAGTCAAATTCGAGGTCACTAGCTGTTCAGCATCACAACTGTCAACAATTCTTCGAAAATCATCCATTGGAACTGTCTCTCCTTCCATGCATCTTTCGACATTTTCCGAGGTGTCTTTTTCCACTTGAGCATTCTTATGATCAATATCTTCTGAACCTATGGAACCTGGTTCAAAGGATGCATATGTCACCTTTGATTTCTTCGTGGTTCCTTCTGTGCAACCAAAGTCATCTTTTTGAGCATGGTCCTCGATTTGCGAATGGTTCACTAAAGGTGATGAGTGATCTTCATTTTGCATTCATTTCATCGCAGAAGAGAGCTTGACTTCAACTTGAGATTCAGCAACAACAGGAGAGGACTCGTTTCGAGTCTGAGATTTGGTCATCTTTGGTGATGCTGATAACTGATCTTCAATTTCTGAAGCTCTGATGTCCACATGCTTGTGTTTCTGCCGATATCTGAATCATACAAAACACAAAATCCCACTCTTATAGCCTCATTTATTTTCTGATCAATTTGCATTAACCGTGAAATATTATGCCTTTTTCTCAACCATCACAGCAGAAAGTTATAATAACGAATTCTATTATATATTAAAATGTTTACTTACTCTTTAAGCGTTCCAGATGTGAACATCTTTGTGATGAAATTGATGTTTTGCTTTTCTGTATCTACCCATGAAGTGTAGAACTTCATAATGTTTTTGTGCTTTAAAGTCCTCAGCAAATGCACTTCACAGTATAATCTCTCCAAATCATTGGGTGTCCGGAGAACATCATTAAGTTTGACTTGGTTCCAAGCTACCTCCATTCCATCTATTTCATCAAAAGCCTTGTAGCTACAACCCTTCAGATTTAAGGGACACCAATCCGGGGCAATGGATAAACTTTTTAATCATAAAACCATGAAACCACCTATTTTGACATCAATTATGAATGGTGAAAGGTGTTTATTTCTTCATCATGATTATAAAATGAGGAGACCTATAGTTTATAACTAATCTTCATGATGACTATAACAAGAAAAGACCTATATTTTATTAGAAGTAACAACTCTGGACGTTATTCACCTTCAACAACAACATCCAGAAAAATATAAAGGCAACATTTCACCAACTACAGCTGCAATTCGCAATTTTCAATCAGAACATCAGTATGAGGCAGACATAATTTTCAAGTGTTTACTTTCTAAGCTCAAAGAGAGGCATTACAACTGGCACAAAGAGGTCGGGCACCACAAAAAACACATTTTTATGCACTGGCCCTCAAAGATTGAAGCACTGAACACACGCATCTTCCGTGTGGCTTAGTTGCCACAATAGGGGTACTCTTTTGTCAAAATCGCCCAGGGCTTGTGACTGGTTCCAACCAACTTAGCTGTGTCTTTGGGGTAATTGAACATCAGTAATTGACCTAATACGCCACTGTCTTCACTACTGAATCATGAAGCACTTGGCAGGGATAAACAATCTGATTGCTAACATTTTACAACAGAGCAATCAACTAATAAATGCAAAAAAGCTTATGTGTTTTAAGACCTCATAGACTAATCTGGTACAAGGGAAAATTAAAACATTATATGATAATATTCATTTATTTATTCGATTGAAAACCCATAAGACATACTTTCAGAATATGGATATGCATCATAATCATGTCAAAAATCATAAACATCAAGTTCAAGGATACTCAATCTTGGAAGCTCCCTTTCCAAAAACTTCATTATACTGCAAAACATTTCACAGACGATGAGGAATTCAGCCTTTATAACAAAATATTCTGAGACAGTAAAGGATACAATCCTTGATGAATTGAATCAAAGTGACTCGGGTTTGACAGGCGATGAAGAATTCAGCCTTTATAACAAAATATTCTCAAACTCAGTAGAACATAAAATCCTTTGAGAAGTGACTCAAAGTGACTCGAACCCACAACTCCACAACACCAAAAATCTCAGCATATGCGAATACAATAGAAATTCAAGAACACGATTCAACCATTTCAAAAGCGAATTTTGAACACGAATAATAATAATAAAAATAATACCAAAAAAATAAACAGAAAGAAAAGGGATTTTTAAAAAAGGAGATTTTTTTTTATAAAAAGACACAGAAAGAAAAGGGTTTTGCAGACTAACTCTGCCGTAGCGACCAGTGGGATCCATTTCCACAAACGAACAATCGGAATGTCTATTCCCAACGTATTTTCTGTACTCCAGCATGTTTGCGAACCGAAATTTCACCCAAAGTAATTCCAAATCTTGTCCACAAATAGGCCGCGGAGCACTAGGTTTTAATGATACACAAAAGAAAAAACTATATCCGTGGTTTCCCTTCATGATTTTCGTAGGAAAACAGTCCAAATAGAACCCAAAAAATCCTGGAGAAGTCAATCCTGAGCAAAATCCAGTTCATCCTGACGATAATACACGCCGAAAAGCCCACAAATTTCCTACGGAGAAACCCTAAATCGTTCCCAAAACTACCCCTGCGACTCATCAATAAAATCCCAATACTACTTTGTTCAATAAGAGATGGAAAACTGCATACTACAAGGTCGGCTGTTCAACAGCGATACAGATACTGGAGGAAAAAAAGAGTTTTAATGCCAATGTGTATTCGACGAGCATCGACGCTGGAGAAGTATAATAAGAAACGATCCATAGATTTGGATGCTCAATTGGCTATAATTCTCCTGGTGGCGCTCAAGTCTTGTTGCAGGGAACCTTATAAATTTGATGGATTCTCTGTCAGAAATTTTTTGCAAACGTTTGGCAGATTTTCGCGAAAAACTCCAAAAAGGCGACCTCTGAATGCGCACGCTGAAATTATTTTTATCAGCAGAGCCTGATTAAGGCCAGAGCATTCGGAAAAGCTTGCACGACTGCCTGAGAGCTCATTTGATGAAGCGGATCCAATCTCTGCTTTGACAACTGCAGCATATGACAATAACTCCATCACAGGCTCTTCAGAGACCTCAAGCCCGCTGGCGCCCATGGCACTCGCATTTTTCCTCCTTCCCCGAGGCTGCCTGGATCGCACAACTGTTCTCTTCTTACAAATATCTTTCTTCGTGCTGAGAAGAACCTGGCAATTCTTCGCCCTCGCGCGCGTAATTCTTCCCACAAACGGCGACACTGCATCGTTTTTGTTCTCCTTAGCCTTAGCCCCTCTTCTGCTTGGTCGAACCCTGGCCCCTTTCTCTACACACTCACCATTTTCTACCTGTGACCCAATGTTTTCTTCATTTCTGTGGCATCAAACAAGCCCTGTTCTCCTTCATTTCCTCCATGCCTTTCATCAAACAAGTGTCGCATGTCTTCATTTTCGCCATGTTGGCCATCTCCAAATCCATGTTCCTTCCCCTTCACCTCCTCCTGAACATCCTTATCTAGCCCTTTCCCTTGGTCTCCATCAATTTCCCTAGCCACCACAAAATCACTTTCCTCAACTCTCGGTTTCTTCGCAGCAACAACCTCGGGACATGAAGGGCGATCGACAGAGGACGAAACCCTCTTTCGCTTGCAGAGAAAACCACCATAGAGCTCAGAAAATCGATCTTGTTCTGGAAGATATGGAACAAACATAAACCCAAAAAAAACCCGTTTACGAGCCATTACGGAGGCCACACGTGGCAAATTTGCGTTGGTTCCATGCGCATAGGGAACGCTTTCTCATTGGCTGGCTCACCCCAAGCCTCCCAATGGAAAACGCCTCCGGCGTAATTATTTAAAAAAAATAACATCATCTAAAATAATCCGTTGATAGTTGTAAGTAAGTAGTTTTTTTTTTTCCTAAATGTCTTTGTATTTTGAGTTGTTAATTTATTTCCTTGTAACCAGAAAAATAAATTTTATTGTAATTTTTAAGAAATCATACTTTCAATCTTATCATAGGTTTTCACTTTTGCCTAATATCTCTCATGCCTCATATATATATATATATATATATATATATATATATATATATATATATATATATATATATATATATATATATATATATATATATATATATATATATATATTAAAAATAAATTATATTTTAAACCTAGTAACATTAATACTTATACTAATTAAAGATTTTATAATTTTTTTAATAATTATTTTATATATATATATATATATATATATATATATATATATATATATATATATATATATATATAACAAAATGCAATAATGCTTTGCTTGAGTTTGAATTAACTCTCCCAGTTTGGATCATGGAATAAACAAGTGAGCATTTAGACATTGTTGTTAGAGTCGATAAGTGGGTTACATTTTAATCAATTTTGAATGACTTTGTAGATATTTTTATGTTTTTTTTTAAGGGAAAGTAAATTGTATATTAGAAATTATTATTCAAATGCTTGGAAATGTGGGTGAGTTTTTTGGTAAATAAAAGAAAGTATTCTTTATGAGTGAGTATCTAGAGGCAGGGATGTAAGGTGGTAAATGGGGTTTCTGTGGAGTATATTTTTATAGTTTATGATGTTAAAGAATATTAAATTTGATGGTTGAATTGTTAATTTTATGTTTTTTTTTTATATTGAAATGGATTGTGTAAGGTTATTTAAAAATTCACTATTATATTGACAAAATTATTTTGTGGTTGGGGTGCAAAAATTGCGACAAATTTTTGAGTTGAAAGATGATGATCATTTGGATCTAGTTTCTTTGACTAGGCATACACAATATCTGTTGAAATTTCCTATCAGCTAAGAAATTTTATTCAATAAAAATGGTTTATGAATTCATACTTGATATATGCTATTCTTTACTACAATGTCTTTGAGGGCCTCCCAATATCACGACAGTCCAACTTTGATGTTGACCCATCTAATTCTGGGACCCCTCCCTTTGGAATCATAAGGATTAGTTTCACCTTTATCCAATTCAAAATTCTTTTATTTCAAATTGTAGAATGATGTTGATTGACCCTTCTAGTAGCAAGTTCTCCATCGAAGCCATGGTCCATTTAGAGTGAAGGAAAAATTTCAAATGCACATGGAATTTTCATATATTCTCCTATTTGGATTCAAACAAAGGCCTCTTATGCTTCCAATTTACATCTACACCAAGTTATTTCTAGCATAGGTGTGCCAGCAATACAAATATTGGGCATAATTATTCAATTAAAAAGAGAACACACAATTCATTTCTATGCCCATTAGATTTGGAAATTACATTATCAAGAAAATTTATGTTATTTATGAATATGTTGCATATATGGAAAATTTTAAGCAATTAAAAGAATTCAACCTCATGAGGTGTTGGGTGGGGTGTAACTATATTGGTGATGGATGTGGTATGAAGTATTATTCAAAGTATGTGATCCTAGGTTCAAATCCCCATGATTAGCCCATGAGCCATGTGTTGGGGCCTATGTATTTCACCTAGGATTATAGAGGTAGCGGTTGTAATCAACCCCATTTCATATGTGTATGCCCCGACCAAGTTGTCAGTTCCTCCAGTAAAAAAAGAAATTAGAAGAAGTCAAGGGTTTCGACCTTGGAACTATTTTTCATGCATATCTCAATTCTATTGGGTATGGTGTGGTTTCTAGTAATATGCAATGAAGTCGGTGGATACAATAACGTTTTTCTTGACACTCGTCAAGATCTACATGAAGATCTCAATGCTCTACATAACACTAAAAAGACCCACAAAAAACATAGCAAACCTACTAGAAGTGGTGGTTACACCCTGCAAAATTCGCAAAAGAGCACCTCTACATGAAGGAGCCAATCTCAAAGGAAAGAGTTAGAGAAGAACACTAGTGACTCTACTAGAGAAGGTTATGATGGAGATCACCAAAATTTAACCTAGAAAAGAATCACATTGTTAGAGTAAGTTCATTGAGGAAAAGAAGTAACATCGACGACACACCAAAAGATATTGATGTTGAGGTTATGGAGATTGATGATATTGATAAAAACCATAGAATTTTGTAGTGGGCTGAAAGGAAGGCACTAGAAAGGCAGTGAATTTTTGAGAAATCAAATCAAAATGAGCCAATTGATTTTTAGATTGATTCCATGACATTGCACTACATAGTTTTTAACTCAAATTCAAAGAAAATATAGTTTGAGAAGATGAATGTAAAAAATGATCAAGTTCTTAACAAGGTTAATTTAGAAAAATACATTAAGGGAATAATATGTTCCATGTTGTTTAAATTCTATCAAGAAAATCATGACAATACAACATATCCAATTTCTAAATTGGAAGAAGAGAATGCAATGTTAAACAAAGAGTAAAATAACTAGAGATGGATTTTCTACCAAAGCCATTATTTGTAGAACCTATATCTATAGTGATGCCAACCCAAGCTGTAGAAAACATCTTAGAAAGTGGTTCAAGGATTATAGATGCATCAAATTTACTAGTCGGAATCCGTCAATATGTTGGTGACAATATTAATAAGAGAATTGATGCAAAACTTGAAGTATCGAAAGTAGTCATGGCTTGAACTAACCTATCTGTTAGAATTGAATATTTGCGAAAGGAATTGAAAAATGATGAAATGTTTTACAAAGAGGAACTGACCACACATTTATTACGAAGGTGTTAGATATGAATGAGGCTCAATGGAAAGAACCAAATCTTCATTCTCAAGGGAGAATCAAGCAATTAAAGGCTCGTGGAAAGAACAAATTAAGAGACTTTATGAATTAAATTCCAAGTGCGACAATATAAAGACAAAACAAAGTGATGTATTTTTCAAGTTAATCGACGTGGAAAAATAATTAGAGGGGCCTAGTTTAATTATGGATGCAATTTTTTTAAGACGATAGAAAATGAAGGAATGTGTGGATGTACTAAAGATCACACCGGGAAATGAATTCAACAAATATCTTGATTTCCAAAGGAAACAAATTGAAGTGGTAAATTGATTTCATCAACAAAATGAAGACCAAAATGAAATAGTACATCAAGTTGGTTACAAATTAAAATATATTGAAGATGAGTTATTTGAGATACAAAAAAAAGCAAGAAGTCACCATGGAAAATTTGTGGGATTACATTGAGAATTTGATCAGAAATATGTTAGAAAAGGTAATGGATTACAAATAACCAATTGACAGTTCTAAAGGTTAAGTTTTTTTTGTTCCCATCTAATAGCTTAAGTTGGTAGTAATCTTCACTAAAATAGATTTTTTCCAACATTGTAAGTAAATTGTCTAATTTGGTCCTTTTCCTTTCCTTCTTACCTAGTAATCATTTAACCTTATTGATTGTGGAGTTTTCAGAGTATTAAGGTTAATTCATAATTGAAATTTCTTTTCTCTTCAAGGCATTTTCCTTATTATATGGTTCGCATGAGCCCAACTCATAACCTTAAATGGATAAATGCATTTCAAATTTCTCAAATATTACAAACTTTATTTAATTAATTTTATTTTTTAAAGGTTCCATTCCAAAATATAAATAGTTAATGTTTAGTCTAATCTTAGGACATTGAGTTTAAAGCTAGAGATTGCAAGGGTGTAACTCTTTCACCCAAATGAGATTAATTGAAACGATATTTTAAAGTTCTTTGCAAATGAATTCTAATCTCATTTTCATTTATCCAAATGTGTGATTCTTGACTTATGATTATGCCAAAAAAATCATGGTTTACAATCTATTTTTTTGTGTATTAATGTGTACCATATTATTGTAAATATTTGAGGCATGGTCCTATTTTAAGCCCTTTTGTAGGTTTAAGCTTTGTACAGTGAATTGTTGTAAACACATTCTAAATAAAAACAAAATTGATGGAATGAAAAATACACATATTAACAACTATATTTTACCCTCGAAACCCAAATTAGAAAAATGAAAAGGTTTTTCAACGTATTTCTTTTACAGTATTACAAAATAGTATATACATATCACAACACCTATAAATTTTTAATTCATTTGTCCTATATTAAAATAGAACCATATTTCCTTAAAAAAACTATAAAAGAAACCATGGACTAAACCACCATGCACCACAAAATCACTAAATTATCCATAAATTACCATGGATATTCCACTGGAAAATTTATCACAATAGATTTGATGAAGTTATACTTAAAATATGAAATCTACACTATGAAGATAAATTTATTCTTAGATTCACAGACTTATTAATTATTATGTTATACTTACGCATGCAATAGATAAAATATGCATAAAATATAGAATATTTTGTTGAAATTTGCAACAAAAAGAGGCTTCTAATTTAATTTTCCCCTAATTAAATTAGAAGGAAATTGTAATTCCAAAGCACATGATAGCTCGTACGAGTTAACTGAGTTGGGATGACTTAATTAGCTCAGTCAATTCGAGTTGGGGGTCAAACTGGAGGTATGTAGAGTTCACTCTAAGTTTTAGGGGGTCTAGTTGTAGTTTATTTTGAGTTGTAGTTGTTTAACTTAATTATTTCAGTTAAAATCAGTTTAATTAGTTCTAACTGATGGATGAGCTAGTGAGAGGTCCAGTGAATTAAATCTGATTTAATTCACATGTAGTGATCAATCAGATAACTGAAAATTCGCAAAAATAGTTGTTGCATGTCAGTTCTAAGGAAGACCCAGTTGAAATTGAAGTTAAAGGGAAGTAAACTATCAGTTGTATAATTAGAAAATTATAGAGGTCATGCATGAGGTCATCAGGATGGATTGGATGTATTTCGAAATCAATTAATGGTAATTTCCTAATTAATAGGGGCTCAATTCCCTCAATAATGCGTGACCAAGGATGGTTTGACAGAGGCAAGGAATTGGTTAAGTATTAGACCAAACTTACTTGGATCAGAGTGAGACAGTCAGAGATAGTGTTGAGAGCTCTCAAGTCTGAGAGAAGAATTGTATTGTTTCATATTCTTGACTTAATGCAATATAACGATAGTTTGGTTTTTAACTGAGGCTTCCCTAGATACATATTTGTGTTGTGCATTTGAAATTCTTTCTCTTTCTTGTTCATGTGATTGTGTGATCATAATTGGTTTCCCCAATTTGTAGAATAGATTCAAGTATTTTTTTTTAGCATATTACAAGATTAGTTGAATCTATGTGTATTTTATTCATGGTATCAATGCAGGAATAACTATAGATGAGAAGAATACATTTTTTTTTTTTGAACATGTGAATCAAATTTGTAGATTTATTCTTCTGGACCAACAATAGATCAAGATGTCTTTCTGTGGATTAAGACTCAAATATGCCCTTGAGGGTAGTTTAAATTACATAGCTTGGAAGGACCAGATGGAGGCAATGTTGGAGGACAACATACTAAAATAATTCATAGACAATGATATTCCCAAGCCCACAACAACATATGGTCAAAATATTGATGCATGGGAGAAGAATGTAGCAAAGATGAGAAGGATTTTGTTAGAAGGAGTTTGAGATCATATTGTCTCGAACCTCCATGTAAAGGAAACTCCATATGCTATGTATAAAGCCTTAACATATTTGTTTGAGAATAATAGCAACCACAAGAACCTGGCACTGAAGGACAAACTCAAAAAGATCAAGATGGAGAAGGGCATCAATATACTAAAATACTTGACGAAGTTCACTCAATGTTGAGATGAGCTTGGAATTGCTGGTGTGACAGGTGTCGAGGATGATTTGGGGAGCCTAGCACTTCTAGGCCTTCCCAAAAGCTGACACAACTACTAGGATTTGGTGAATGGGAGGGAGAAGCTACTAGAGTGGGAGCGATTGTGGTATGACTTGGTACAATAAGAGATTCAACAGAACACCAGAGATGGATCCTCATCAAAGACTGATGTTGAGGAGAACTGTGCCTTGGCCGGAAAGGCGAAAAAAGGGAAAGGGAAGGTGTCCCATTCCAAATCAGATTTTGGTCAATGTTACACTGCAATTTGTCACTGTCCTTGTACTCCCCATTCCTTGATCCTAGAGGACCCATACAGTGACCCTTATGTACTTTCCAAGCATGGCATACATACCCATGAACCACACTTTCTCTACCAAATCATCTCCCTTTACAATTTTTTTGGAGGATCCTTATAAAAACCTGGTTTTCAAGGTCCGTGCTTTGTCTCAGTGTCTGACCCACGCTGATAGCAAAGATTTGCAATGAGACCGCACCGATCAATGCTCTGTCTTAATTTCGGACCGGCACCAATATCATTTTTGGAATTTTTTAAAATAGAAACGAAGCTTATGTGACTAGAAGCTTCGCGAGGCGGCGAGATAAAAGTTTATTTTTCAGGATATGGCAGAGGAATTTCACTTTGGGCTTCTTGTTCCCAAGAAATAGGAACTAATCCAAAGGATAAGCTCTTTTCCCATTATTTTAGGGCCCTTAAAATCCTCCATTTTTATATAGGAGACCTCCTTCACCTTTTCTGCCTTAGGTAGCATAGAGAGAAGAAGAAATCATAAATTCATGAGAATAGAGCAGAGTGTGATTGTTTTTGTGTGTTAAGAACATAGTGCAAATGTGCTTGGATACAGACTTGCTGAAGGAGAGGCTCAACATCAAGGCTTGGTTGTAAACTCCCCTTGTCTTTATCATAATAAAATGCAATTGATGTTTATCTTCCACTCTCGCTTACATTTATAATGAGATTTCTAACATTCCTTGATCAGTTAGATAGGTTGTAATTGTTTTATGTTTGTCGTGATTTTACGCTTTTCGTGGTGTCTCGACTGTCTGTACAAGTAATATAAAGTTGGCAACAACGTGTGTCGAGCTTGAGAAGAGAGATAGATCAAGACGCTTTGATGGAAGACGACAACATAGCATCAAAACAAGGTAGGTCATCTTCCTTGCTCTGAATTTCATTTACAATCTAGGAAGGTAGATGTTAGTATGTTCTCGTAGTTGCTAAACCCACCATGGGCTAGAGGGATCGCCTCTATCCGCAGAGGGGATTTACCTGGACAATAGTCAGGCATGAAAGAAGCGAGACTTTTCAAAGATAAAATGTTTTCACTGTCACGAGCTTGAACACTTTGCTACAAAGTGTCTGCATAAGAATACCGACAAGAAGCCCTCAGGAGGAGCGGTAGGTGAAGCACTTGCTTCACAGTTCAAGTTGGATTTCACTCTTATCGCATGCATGTTGTCATTGGTAATGGGTTCGGTGTGTTACTTAGATAGTGTAGCTTCATTCCATATGACTGGACACAAAGAATTCTTCAACAACTTGGAGAAGAAGGATCTTGAGATGCACATCAAGATGGGAGATGACGGGAGGTATTTGCGACCGACATATGTACAATTACCTTTCAGATGGAGTCTAGTACTCCTATCACATTAAATATGTCATGTATGTTCCTAGTTTAAAGAAGAATTTAGTTTTAATTTTTGTGTTGGAAGACCGCGGCTATGATGTGATATTTAGGAAAGGAAAGGTGTTCCTTCGTCATAAAGCCACGAGATAGGTGAAGAATATTTTGGTTCGAGTAAAGAACCTATACAAATTGGATGTAGAATACTGTGTTTCCTTGAACACGAAAGCAGAGAAGACGCAGAGCCAAGACATCTATGAGTTATGGCATAAAATATTGGGCCATCTACACCATGACGCTTTGAAGATCATGCAGAATATTTCTATAGGAATTCCCAAGGGTGTACTTGGGAAGAAAGATACATGCAAAGGGTGTACATTGGGGAAGTACACCAAAGCCACCTTTCACGATAAGGAAAGCTGAGCAAAAATTATCCTTGAGAGAGGTCACCCAAATGTGTGTTGACCATTATCGAAAGCATCCATAGAAAAAAACATCTATTATGTGATTTTGGTAGATGATTTTTCATGCAAGTGTTGGATTTTCTTCATGCAGAAGAAATATTAGACATTGTCAAAGTTTTGTGAGTTAAAAGCACTTATTGAGAAAAAAACAAGGAAGAAGGTGAAGGCTCTTAGAAGCAACAATGGTGGAGAATATTTCTCAAACTAATTCAAGAAATTTTGTGCTTCAGAAGGAATTCGATGAGAATTGAAAACACCTCATAACCCATAGCATAATGGGGTTGCAGAAAGGAAGAAAAGAACTATTGTGGGAGAAAAACGAGAAATGTTGTATGATCAGGGCCTACTATTGCATCTGTGGGCTGAATCATGCAATGCAACAATATTTGTGCAAAACAGAAGTCCTCATCGGATACTTGGGATGACTACACCAGAGGAAGGATTTTCAAGTAAGAAACCAGATGTGGCACATTTTAAATTTTTGGTTCATCAATTTATTTCCATGTAACCAAAGATGGTAGGAAGAAGCTAGAGCCAATGATTGAGTTGGGAATATTTTCTGGGGACATCAATACACCTCACAACTATCGGGTGTACTTTCCATCACACAAGATGATAGTGGTGATAAGAGATGTGAAATTTGATGAAGATAAGGCCATCTGAATTTCCCTTGAGTGTGAGCTTCAGTTTCATACAGTTGAGGAGCTCTTGGATCTAAAAGAAGAACCTCTAGATGTGGAGCAACCATAAGAAGAGGAACAAAGAGTGGAAGAAACCAGTGATGTAGAGCCATCTAAAGATGGAAGGAAGTGCACCAGAGAGGCTAATAGGTTGTTGCATGATGCTAGAGAGAATGTGGGAGCACCTACATTGCAATGCAGTAAGAGAAGTTCCCCAGAGCACTATAGTGGCTTCGTGACTCTTATGAGCGAGATTATAGAGATAGAGACATCCTCTTTTGAGGAAGTAGTGCAACAACCAGTTTGGGTTGATGCCATGGTTAATGAGTATGACTCCATTATTAGAAATAATTCATGGGAAGTTGTCCCAAGACCGAAGGATAAGTTAGTTGTAGGATCCAAGTGGATCTACAAGGTGAAGCTGACATCAGATGGGAGTGTGGATAAACACAAGGTGAGATTTGTGGCTAGAGGGTTCTCTTAGGTGGAGGGGATTGATTATGATGAGACCTTTGCACCAGTCACAATGTACTCATCAATCAAATCCACCCTTGCACTTTCATCAAAGAGGGTATGGAAGATACATTAGATGGATGTAAATTCAACCTTCCTCAACCGAGTGATTGAGGAAGAGGTGTACATTGAGTATCCAGAAGGTTTTGATACCTTTGAAAGAGAGTCACATGTTTGCAAAATCAAGAGAGGAATATATGGGCTGAAATAATCACCTCGTTCTTGGTACACTAGGATTGAAAAATACTTCCCCAGGTTGGGCTTCACCAAGAGTGAAGTAGATGTGAACCTTTACTATATTGTGGTAGAAGGTAAAATTTTGATCATTTTACTTTATGTAGATGATTTGATACTGACAGGTCATGAGTAGCTCATCAAGTCTTGCAAAGAGGATCTTGCAAGAGAATTTGAGAATAAGGACATGAGGCTCTTACATTATTTCCTAGGATTGGAAATTTGACAAAGAGATGGGGAACTATTTCTATCTCAGGAAAAGTATGCCAGCGATATTCTAAAGAAGTTCCACATGGAGGGAAAAAAACCCATGGAGACTTCTCTGGCAGGAAACTGGATGAAGGAGGATGCTCCTTTAGGAAAATTAGTAGATGCTACCATCTACATGAAACTTGTGGGTTCACTCATGTATTTGGTGAACAAACAACCAAAAATATGCTACGCGGTTAACCAACTTAGTCAGGCTATGGTTAATCCTACCAAGCTCTTTTGGAAGACATGAAAGCATATGTTGAGATACCTTATAGGCAATACAAAGTTTGGGCTATGGTATATGAAGATAGAGGGAGTGAAGCTTCAAGGCTTCACAAATGTAGATTGGGCAGGGAGTCCATCCGACAAGAAGAGCACATCAGGGGCCATCTCCATGATTGGATCGACAACAATTTCCTGGTACAACAGGAAAAGAGAGATCAGTTGCACTCATTTCAGTAGAGGCAGAATACATGGCGACCAATAAGGAAACATGTGAGGCCATCTGGATGAGGAAGATACTTGTTGGTTTTTTTGGTTAATAGATGGATCTGACGATGATTTATTGTGATAACCAAAGTTTCATCAAACTCTCGGTTAATCCAGTTTTTCATGATAGGTCCAAGCATATTGATATTCAATATCACCATGTCAAATATTGTGTGCAGAGGCAGATTATGTCATTAGAGTACATTCCCACAGAGGAGCCAGATGCAAACATCTTGATGAAGGAACTATTAAGAGGAAATTTTGAGTTCCATAGAGGGAGGATCGGGGTAGCAAACAATCCCTTTCTTGTTTTGAGGGAATGTTGAAATTGGAAACAAGAAGAGGCTTCTACTTTAATTTTTCCTTAATTAAATTAGAAGGAAATTGTAATTCCAAATCACATGACAACTTGTACGAGTTAACTAAGTTGGTAAGACTTAGTTATCTCAGTAAATTCGAGTTGGGGGTCAATTTGAAGACATGTAGAGTTCACTCTAAGTTTTAGGGGGTCTAGTTACAGTTATTTTGAGTTTTAATTGTTTAATGTAATTATTTGAGTTAAAATTAGTTTAACTAGTTCCGACTGATGGATGACATAGTGAGAGGTCCATTGAGTTAAATATGATTTAATTCACATGCAACAATCAATCAGATAACTGATAATTCACTATAAATAGTTTTTTCATGTTAGTTATAAACAATACCTAGTTGAGATTGGAGCTAAAGGGAAGTAAACTATTAGTTGTATAATTAGAAAATTATGCAGGTCATGCATGAGGTCATTAGGATGCCTTAGATGTATTGAGAAATAAATTAGTGGGAATTTACTATTAATAGGGGCTCAATTCCCTCAAGAATATATGATCAAGTCTGGTCAGACAGAGGAAATGAATTGGTTAAGTATTGGACCAAACTTTCTTTTATCAGAGTGAGATAGTTAGAGATAGTGCATAGAGCTCTCAAGCCTGAGAGAAGCATTCTATTGTTTCATATTATTGAATTAATGAAATATAAAAATAGTGGGGTTTCTAGCTGAGGCTTTCCCCAGATATATATATTTTTTTGTGCGATTGAAATTCTTTCTCTTTCTTGTTCATGTAATTGTGTGATCGTAATTGGTTTCCACAATTTGTATTATAGATTCAAGTATTTTGTTTTAGCATATTTCAAGATTAGATGAATCTATGTATATTTTATTCATATTTAAATAAAACTCATAAACCATAATGGGAAAAATGTATGACTTGGGAAACCCTTTAGATAGAAAGCTTAGTTAGATGGTGAGGTTTCTCTACTCTCTATTTTTCTAAATGGAAATGGATGCAAGTACAAAGGTTGAAAACTATGTCCTGTCGGATACGATAATATACAAATCCTCTCTGTTGTATCTCTTTCTCTCTCTATCCACTCTCAGATAGTCTTCTTATTTATAAAAAACAATGTGCTCAAATACAATGGAACCCCTTTTCCTCCTAGTGGCCCAATTATAACATGACACGATAGAATATTAGTGGTTAAGTTTGAATCCTTTAACTCTCAACTAGAGTTACAAGATTGACTCTTCTAGAGTCTTATTCATCATGATCATTTGGCTATCCCTTTTCCATGAATAATGGATGTTGAAATGGCATCCCCTTGAATCATGGTGGTCAAAATAGGAAGGTCAACTTTTGGGTGGGATAAGTTTTGCATACAGAATATGATTGAAGTGATTCTTTCACTATTGGAAATAGATCTATTTATATAATAACACTACAGGGTGTGGAACTTAAACGAAAAAAATTTACCCCTAGAAAAAATTATTTAATGCCTCAAACTACTTCTATAAGGTTTCACACCCCATTTTTCCAAATTGGGACCCATAGGTAAAAAATTTCATGTGAACTATTTTTGCACTTTTTCCACAAGCATCAATATGGATGAGAAATAATATAACTATAAATATGGATCATACCTCCCCATTTTGGAAGGATTTTGGTCCCCAAAATATTTTACTGAATCAAGTGAGGAATTTTTTCTGCCACCTTCTCTTAGGTGTACCAATTAGCCTTTCCTCGAAGTTGTCCTTTGAGACCAATCTGCCAAAGTTCATGCTACCCTTGCCTTGTAGTTCTTAACCTCTTCTTGAAATTTGTGTCCCGTGTCAAATATTCCTAAGAATTTGGTGCCAAACCCTTTACGAAAGGTATAACCTATTCCTCTTCCTAATCTAGCAAGGAAGGCTCATAGGGTTTTAAATTATCTACATTCACCCCTAAGTAAATGAGCATGTATGGGGGTAGAATAAATCTATAGGTGTTATCTCCCACCTTTTCCAATATATCGAAGGGACTATTTTATGTATCCCTGATTTTCTTACCAGGACCCCATAGTCTCTTCTTGTTCAAATGTAACCATACTCTATCTCCCACATTGAATAACCTCTCTATTTTATCCTAGTCATTCCTAGCCCTGTATTTTTCCTACGACTTCTTCAGTGTCCATTGTACTTGTAAATGGATCTACCTCATCTTCTGAACAATTTTTTCTACCTTTAAGTCATCCCTTATAAGATTCTACCTCGCTCCTCCTTGTTTTCCATATGCAATATAGAAAGGTGAAGGTGGAAAATATCTAAAACAAGTTTCAAATGGGGAATTTCTAGTAGAAGTGTGGGCTTCTCTATTATAAGAGTGTTGTATATATCATATATTTTGTCCCAAGACTCTGAATTACTATGATTGTAACCCCTCAAAAGCTACACTAAAGCCTTTTTGACTACTTCTATTTTCCCATCTATCTATAGATGGAATGTTGTAAACCTCTTTAACTTGTTTTCAGTCATCTCCCACAATGTAGTCCAAAATGGGTTGAATAATATTGTATCCTTCTTTGAAGTGATGCTCCTTGGTATCCTAAATTGCACCTAGACATATCCAAAGAATGAGTTCGCTAGTTATTTCTCATTGAAGGCATTTTTATAGAGAATTATTAAACACATCTTGCTAAACCTATTGATTATCGTGAAGAGGTATCCATGTACCTTTGTGATTATTGGTAAACCTTCCACAAATTCCATGGAAATGATTTCCCAAGGATGATTGGGTACATGAATGGGATGGCATATGCCATGTTTCCTATTACTAGGGTTTCTATTTAAAAAAAGCATGTATCCTCTTATAAACCTAGCTACCTCTTCTTGCATCTTAGGCTAATACACATACCTGTAGAAGTTTTCTGTTGTATTCCAGAAACCAAAGTTCCCTACAACATTGGAGGTGTGAGCCTCTCTAATCAATTGCAGTTTCTCTCATTTAGAACACATAACTTAAGCATCATGTAGAGTATCATGTCCTAGAAATGGTAGGTAGTTGTGTCGTCACCATTGTGCACATGGCTCTGGTTTTGAAATTGTTGAAACACTTCCTTGAAGTCCTCATCCTATATCTCTTATGCATCTTTTTATGCATCATGGGTGAATGGATCCATGTGCATAAGAGTTCCCAAAGTTATGATCTTTGATGTAGGTGGCCTTGAAAGCATGAAATCATCCAAATTGTTTGTGCTACCCTTATTTTACTTGATCATTAAATGAAATTATTGTAGAAAACCCATCGACTTGTAATTCCTAGTTTGTTGTAGCTTACTCTAGGCGTATAGATACTGTAGTGGCTGATGATTAATATAATAATATTTAGTTTTAAGAAAAAACTAATAGATTATAAATGTGGAGTTATAGGGATATCATTATATGTCACGATCATAATTTCTTGTAGTTAGGAACTTTGTAATATCCCAAAAGGGAGAAGCAGTAATATTTGAACACAATAATGAAAGAGTAGTGATAGATCAACACATAAAATGTAAGAATATATAATTAGCCATAATATTAAGATATTAGCAGCAAATAGATATAAGATCTTGAGGAAATAATCACTCAAGATAGGCAAAATTAGCCTCAAGAAACATGTACATAAAATATAAGAACACTGCTACACAAAGAATTCCCAAGGCTATGACAGTGCAGTTGTATTAGAGACAACTGCTGTTGGAGTATGTCAATACATGGATATGTACATATACAACTCATATAATTTTTTTGAGTGAATATCTAGACTCCCAAACTCAATTTCAAGACAATCCTGGAAGGATTTCCTAAAATATGCAAAATGGAAAAAATTCCAGAGTTGTAGTCTTAGGATTGAATAACAGCTGCAACTATAGAACTGGATGGATATGGCTAAAGATGATGCGTAAGCTGAAAAAACCTCCTCCAATGGATCTTCCAAGTGAAATGATGATCCTAACGCTGAAGATCTCACCCTCCAAACAATCTGCAAAACCTCAAGAAAGGAGAAGGAATTCCTAAACAGGAATTCCTTGTGCTAAGCAGCACAAAAATCTCAACTAAACAGTTGAAGAAAGCACAAAGTCATACAGACCATAAAATTCAATATTCAATAACATGTCTTGCTATGGCTGCCTTGCCCTTGTTTTATAAAAATGGAAGCCCTCTCACCTTGGGGCCCACTCATTAGGGTTTCCTCCACCAAGGAATCTTCCTCCCATTATCCCCGCGTTGTCTCCAAAGATGATCTCCACCTCTTATCCCAACGTTGTTTACTTGGTCAAACTTGACCTTGTCCACATGAAAAAGTCTCTTTTCACACATGAGGGTGTGAAATCCAACTCCTATGATGATCCCTTTTCACGTTGTGAGGGATTTTATTCATAAAATGAAATGTATGGGCCTCCTCACCCATTTATTCATCTTCTATGTGCAAATAAAAAAAGTCAATATTCCAATTAGCTGCATGCTAGTTTTGGAATATTACAGTCCTCCCCTCCCAAATTTTGCTTGTCCTCAAGAAACTGCAAGGATAGAACTAGAGAGCCTCCTCTTCTCCCCCTGTAGCATCCTCATAAGATAAAATCCTCCAAGGATGAATATGTTGTCTCATCAATACATCTCCAAGTTGCCCCTCCCAAGTATGCAAGCTAGCTTTTGGTGTGCATCCCAAATAGCTATCATCATGTAAAAGGAAAATATCCATGGAGGAAACAATGTTCTGTCTAAAGGCCTTCTTGAGGCATGAGGTCTGATATATATTGGGATCTACCATCCCCACATGAATCTCCATCCCTAGGTTATCATCCATACAAGATGAGTCACCTCCCCACATGGCAACTCCTGAAAATCCTCTTCCACCTTTGGCTCATGCAAAGTAGGTGGGCTAAATAACTGAACATAGTAGACAAAATAGCCTACCCCACACTATCTGCCACTCAACTTAGGATAAGTGTAGAGTATCTGCTAATCTTGGGCTACAATAAAGTTTCCCTCAAGTGGCAAGACAAAGATTAGATCTCCAAAGATCTCCTCTCCAACGTTGTGAATCAAGCTGGCCCAAACCATCCCATATGTGATAAATAGGACATGATCAGCACATGGCATCCAAATGAGAAGAATACTGAAGGTTTTATATAGTGCTGAAAGGTACCAACAGTTTCCCAAGTGATCACAATGTATTTTTCCAAACTGCTGCTTCAGAAAATAGCATGGCAAGTTGTTTCTTGACAAATTGATAGTTATGTATGTCATCACATCTACTAGTGAATGTTAAATGAATTGGTACATCAACTTAGCATACATGAAATAATATAACAATTGGCCAAGGCCACACAAAATATGGTTGTCTCCATCATATAATTTGGCCCAAAATTGACCATGGAGCCCAAAGAAAAGCTTGCCCTCTTGTGGAGCAATGCACTGAATAAGAATGGTAAGAGTATGCAAATACTATGTTAGACAATCAATAAATGAAAAAGAAATATTCTTACCATGTAATGAAAGTAAGATGATGATAGGATCCATGAAAAATCTCTCCATAGTGGTATTACACACTCTCATGAAGATAAATGGATCATATGTTGCATGGGGATCCTCCTTCTTATGCTTGGAAATCCAAGTCAAGAAGAACATATCACAGTAATAGATGCCTCCATCCACTACTCCCTCATTCTCACCTCCTACTTTTCCACCAAGTGCATCAAATGTGAAGTGATCCTAGGGACACTCCATCAATAAGTCCAAGCTCCAAAGTGACAACGCTATTGGCCTATGCAAATAGGCTCCTGCCTACTCATAGCTCCATTCCTTGACATGCTCCTTATCAAAGACATCTCCCACAATGCTGCTATATATAAGAAGTTCCTTCCAAAGTGGAAGTACCTCCCAATCATCAAGGCTAAGGAGTAGCCCCTTTGCACCATGATAGTGCCATCTCCTACTCCTGCAACATCATGCAAAGTGTGAGAGAAAATCTGCCCCTGCTCTCCCAAGAACAACCAAAGCAACAAAAGTTTTTGCTGCCTCCTCATACCCCCATCATACAAATAATGTGGTGAAAAAATAATGTTTGAGATGAAGAATTTATTATCAACACAATGTATCCACACTCCTTGCTGCCTTATGATGCAAGTATCCTACCAAACTTTCTCCTCTCACATACCCTTTGAAAGAGGATATGTCACATGATGGCCAAACTCCTTCAAGAGTAGCCAACGCAGCCAAGCCTCCTACTGCCTAGTGTCATATATTTGTAAGTAGCCTTCCAACTTCTTTCTCACCATCCACACCCATTCATCCAAATGTGGGTACCTCCCCTCATGCTCCATCTTGGTATTCTTCCAATGAAGACTACCATCCTCCCAAAACAGATTTCTCCTTTTGCATTTCATGGGATGTTGAAATGCAACTCCTTGGAGATCTCCTAGAGAAGATCTCAAACCTATGACCAGCTTGAATCCATAAGGATCCAAGAGTGATGAAGGCAAAACCTCCTCACTGCTATTGATTGACAACGCTATTAATCTCTCCAATGATGTAGTGGCTATCTCATACTCCAACATAAATATGAACATATGGTTTTGTATAAGAGTGTTTTGGACAAGGTTCATCTTATCCTCCAAAAGTTCACACCCCAACCTCAAGTGTGGAATGCAACTCAACAATGGCACATGAGGATGATTGTTCACTCCTCCCTTGATCAATTCAAGGTTGCACAACACAGTGAAATCTTGTTGCTCCAAATCAATAGTATGTGTTGACCCTTGGTCATGCAAAGGAAAATTTCCACAATCCTCTAAAATATTTGCTGCAATAATAAAAAGTGGAAATTCATTCATACCTTGATGGAACTTGGGAACTCCTTGTGTGGCTACAATATTTCCTCCTCTAATTTTTTGGCTCCCCCAACTGCTGGTAATGATGGTTGCTCCCCCAAGGTTGTGACAGCGCTGGTACAAGTCTCCTCTAATGGTGGTGAGGGCTTCTCCTCCTCTTGTTTCTCTTTGTCAAATTCTCTAATAAACCTTTGAGTAAACTCAACAAAAGTATTCACTCTTGCATGACTCAAATGGCTGAACCACCAAATGTTGGCTTCACCCTCAAGGTGCAGTGCTGCAATTTCTACAACCTCTCTCTCTACCACTGGATGTAGTAGGAAGAATGCATCAAGTTTTCTTGCCCAATATTTTGTTGTAGATGACCCATCAAAGGTGGAAAATAGAAAACTATTTCCCTTGATTCACCCCTTTCCATAAGGTCTCCTTCCTTCCTTCAAATGAATTAACTGTGGGAAAGATAGAGTCTCCTTGAAGGCTCTAGGTTGAGATTTGTACTCAACAAGGTAGTCACCTAGAATTTTGTGATCCAAGTGTCCTCTATTCCCTTGCTTCTTGTCTTCTTCAAAATAAAGGGGCATATTGAAACGATTTGGAGCTCTCTACAGCACTAGTTTTCTTCCCTGATCACAGGAAGTGCATGGGCCTTCCTCCTCTTGAAACCTTTTAGAGGTCTCACTGCAACTTTCGTCTTTCATTTTCTTATCCTCCTTGGAGAGGTTCTTCATGGATATGAAAAATGATGAGACAAAGCTCATTTTCTTCATCATTTCAATTTCTTCTCTTCTTATTCTATCTTCTTGATAGCATAATGGCTGAGATCCAGAGGCCGAGCCAAGATTATGATCTGATACCACTGTAATATCCCAAAAGGGAGAAGCAACAATATTTGAACACAATAATGAAAGAGCAGTGATACATCAACACTAAATTTAATAAGATATAAATAGTCATCATATTAAGATCTTAGCAGCAAATAGATACAATATCTTGAGGAAATAATCACTCAAGATAGGCAAAATCAGCCTTGAGAAAAATGTACATAAAATATAAGAACACTGCTACACAAAGAATGCCCAAGGCTATAACAACGCAGTTTTATTAGAGACAACTGCTGCTGGAGTTTTTCAATACATGGATATGGAAATATACAGCTCATATAATGTTGGGAGTGAAGATCTAGACTCCCAAATTCAATTTCAAGACAATCCTGGAAGGATTTCCTGAAATATGCAAAATGGAAAAAATGCTGGAGTTGCAGTCTTAGGACTGAATAGCAGCTGCAACTCTAGAACTGGATGGAGATGGCTGAATATGATGCATAAGCTGAAAAAACCTCCTCCAATGTATCTTCCAAGTGAAACGTTGATCCTAACACTGAATATCTCACCCTCCAAACAATCTGCAAACCCTCACTGCAAATGCTCACTGAAAATAACATAGTCACTGAGGGATACTATGCTGTAGGTGAAAGAAAATGGGTTGGCCAAGTGCCAAGGTATGAAATCTACTCCAAGGGCTTCCTCAATGATATCCCAAAGGAAGGAAAGCTTCCTCCTTTGAAACATAAGCTTCGGAAGTGGTGTTGTGAAACCTCCTCTGCAACACCCTGCAACACAACCTAGCTCTAAATAGAAACTGCACTGTAGCTAAAGGAGGTAGCTTTGCCTCAAGCATGGATGTGGAGAAATTCAGTACAAGCTCCCTCAATATTCCTCTCAAGAAAGGAGAAGGAATTCCTAAAAAGGAATTCCTTGTGCTTAACAGCACAACAATCTCAACTAAACAGTTGAAGAAAGCACAAAGTCATACAGACCATAAAATTCAATATTAAATAACATGTCTTGCTATGGCTGCCTTGCCCTCCTTTTATAAAAATGGAAGCCCTCTCACCTTGGGTCCCACTCATTAGGGTTTCCTCCACCAAGGAATCTTCCTCCCACTATCTCTACGCTGTCTCCAAAGATGATCTCTACCTCTTATCCCAACGCTATTGACTTGGTCAAACTTGACCTTGTCCACATGCAAAAGTCCCTTTTCACACATGAGGTGTGAAATACAGCTCCTATGATGATCCCTTTTCATGTTGTGAGGGATTTTATTCATATTTCTGAAATGTATGGGCCTCCTCACCCATTTATTCATCTTCTATCAATATTCCAATTAGCTGCATGCTAATTTTGGAATATTACAAACTTTTATATAAATAATGTATCACAATCACTAAATTCAAGAAAATTTAGTACAATAAAATATTGCCTATAAATAACATTCTAGTATTGTATAAGACAAATCTTGATTACTTACTTGTATGTGTTATGTGGAATTGATATGTGTCCAAAAGACCAAAAGTAAAATGGGGGAATAACATCAACATCATCCAACAATGTCAATTCATAAAACTTGGTAGAGTCTTGTGCGGATCGTATAAGAATATTAGGCTGTCACAAGGTTTTTATAACCTTCACTTTGAAATTTAATTGTTTTTAAAGTTTCGGTAGACCAAACATCAACCAAGACCATAAGAGTTTATTTGGCTTGCATGAGGAGATATTGTTGTGCTAGTCTATGTGCAACCTTAACATTATGAAATTTAAATTTCTTACTTTGAACAACCTTCTCCCACACAGTGTCTAAAATTTCCTTCAAATTTGGGAATATGAGATTTTGATGAATTGATATGTTTTGAAAATTACCCACCATACATAAAGAAAAATTGCTCAAAATGGAAATTATATAATCTGAAAAAAATAATGGAGCACACAATAATTTCCTTTTAAGGAGATAAAAACGTTTTTAATAAACGAAAATCCTAATAACCTTTGATTTATTGATCATTATAGAGGGTCAATGCCATAGTTGTTTTTCCAACACTCCCATACCTTGCACCCAACCATGAAATAACTCTCTTTGAAGTAGAATCCTATTAAAATTAACAACTTTTTCTCCAACTCTACTAAAAAATCAGAGTTACTTGAGCCATTACAATTGCAAGTTATTATAGAAAACTCGAGAGTAAACACTTATTTCACACAAAAATTGTGTTTGAGCTCTCCATTAATTCAATTAAATAGAGTACATATTAATAAATTAAGCTTTGTCTCAAGACAGATGAACTACCTTAATCTCATAATCACTTAGTTGATTTAATATCTCAACCTCACACCATTCTAGGAAGCATCTAGTTGAAGGCAATCTTTCACATCCAATTAGAACTACCAGCTCCCTAAATGATAGGAATAGAATCTATACATAAAGATAAATTCTACTTAGAAATGACAAAAAATTGTAACAATCCAAAAATATGATCACACATAAGGAAAGTAGGAGTTACATATTCTGACACTCCCCCTTAATGACTACTTGTCTTCCTCTTCATTAGGTGAGGGCTTTGTTAACATATACTCCATTGTAATGAATTCTCCACTATGATAAAAGAGCCTCATTCTCAACAAATTTTATATATATATATCCCATTTTAGTAATTTCACATCATACCTTAATGTCCACATAAGTAACCACTATCATGAAACTATTGATATCCATATAACAAACCACCACCAACAAAAATACTTGGGAAATGAAAGTTATATCCAATTGTATAATAGGGCGTCCCCTTATGTATATGGTTCATTCATAATCTTGGGGAAACTTCGTTGAATGTAAAACTTCACCTATAGACTCCACAACCAACTTGGTCTACTAAAGCTTCCATCCAACACATGGTCCACTCCTCCAACCATCAAAGAAATCCCCGATAGAGGTTACTAAACTAAAATATACAAGCTATCAAGGACATATGTAGCAAAGGGGTAAGAATGCCTATCCATGTATTACAAAAATATGTGATTCACATGTTACATACATATATATGAGAAAATACATCATATACACCATACCATGGAGACACTGGGAGCTAGCTTAAAACTTTACGAGGACCACTAGACATGTTACAATGACAATGTATGATTCACATTAACATATATGGTCATGTCCATTTGTATTCATCACAACTCACACAAATGTATCTTTTTTCCCACAATCATCCAACCTCTACTACATTCAGGACAACATCCTTTTCCTTTCTTCTGTAATCTCATCATTTCACTCCAAAATACAACCTACAATGAACTTTTGGTTTCTATAGAAAGAAAAATGTAACTTTCTTCCATCTAAAAACAAAAAAAATTTTGTGCTTCAACATCCACCTATAGAATTATAATCTTGAACACTTATCAATTGGAAATAAACTATACCACTAATACTTTAGATTGATTGATAACTTTTTGACATACTTTATGACCTAACATCAACCTACCTATAAAGACTTAACCACTAGCTATTCTATGGACATACTTGCATATACCGAGGTACCTAAATACACAACCTTGGTGATTGCCAATTATTTAGGAAAATAGTTTGGATAAGGAATGTATCAAAGTGAATATTACATTGCTTGCACCTTCCAATGAGAACTTATAGTCGAACATTTATCCATATCTCATGGGTTAATATCGAAGAGGCTAGAATGTTGAGAGAGGAAGAGAGAAAACTTGTAGATCTACCATGAAACTAATCACAAGAAAAATGATAAAAATGCAATAACTGAAATACATCACAAAATATGAACAGAGTGATGATTAGAGAAATGTTTAGGTCTGAAATGGGTCTCCTAAGGAATATTATAAAATAATAGTGGAAATAATAAAATAAGGTTGGATTACCTTATTAAATTTTGGAGGGAAAAAAGAAAAACTATTTTTCAACTCATATTTTCAACTTATCTCCCCACATTTTTACTCAAATTTTAAGTTGGAGCACTCATTGGATGTGGAATTTAATTCTCCATTCAACTAGTACACATGTTGCATATTTTTGGTGGACCCTACTACGTGAAAACTGAGAAATGCATGAATAAACATGATTGCAATCACATTTATTCATGTATTTCTCATTTTTCGTGTATCACAGTCCATAAAAAGTATGCTACATGGGTACTGCTTGGATAAGAAACCAAAGTTTGCATTCAACGAGTACTCCCACTCGAAATGTGAGTAAAATTTTGGGGAGATAAGTTGAAAATTCTAGTTGAAAAAGTGGTTTTTTATTTTTTATTATTTTATTTTTTTACCTTTTACTCCAAAAATGGTGAATCATCCCCCATGATTGACATCATCATCTTGAACCCTATTGGTTCTTATAAAGTTGATTTAAATTTTTCTTTTGAGGCCCATTTTTGACGTCAAAGTTTTCTAATGGTAGAGGCATCCATAATTCTCATTGACTGAGAAGTCAAAAAAATTTACGAGATAAGTTGGTTCCTGAATGATTGGTTTGTTAAGATATGAATTATTTGAAAAATACATGTAATTATTTAAATTAGGAAATTTGTTGCAATGGTTTTAGTTTTTGTAATTTTCTCTAAAATGGTATTTTGATCCTACAATTGTGGATCTAGACTAAACCATTGTAATATTTATATTATTTTAATTTTAATAAAAACGGGTTCAAGAGTGGTGTCCAAGAAATATTAATTTTATTCAAACCATTCCTCTACAATCGTTTACCAATAATATTAATGAACCTCAGTATGACAACAAGAATGTTGAGACTCCCAAGGCTACCTACTTTAATTATCAACGTGGGGTGCGTACAAAATTAAGAGGTGACAATGTTATATGAAAAGTAGGTCAAGTTCTACTAATGCCACCTTCAAGAAATGGACTAGATCAAGTAATACAAATACCACTCTTTCAACTAGCCCAAGGAAGAAAATTTCATGAAAACAAAGAGATTTTGACACTAACTGCAAAAATGGAAATATTATTCTACTTACAGAAATGAAAATGTTGCTCATTCAAATGTAAATAATAACTCTAATTGCAAGAATGTAAAGACTATTCTAATTTCATAAATGAAGAATACTATTCTACTTTCAGAATGTAAACCCTATGCTAATTGTAGAAATGTAAATCAATACTCTAATTGCAGAATGTGGAAAGTTGTTTTCAAAAGGAAATTAATTTGTTCAACACCAACACTTGCAACTGATACCCGAAGAAAGCATGAATTCAAGAATCAAGACTAATCGACTTTGCATTGATGAATCACCCTTTTTATCATTGTTTCAAAATAAAATTAAATTAGTGACAGAGACCATGTGCATTTCATAAAAAAACCATCATTACCATTCAGATTTGGAAATGTGTCCTCTAACCCTAATTTCATAATTGTACTTGTAGTGAAGAAAATGCAGGTCTAGAGTGGTCTTTAGTCCTCCTAAATAATGGATTTGAAGCCTAGGGGTGATATTCAAGTGCAAGAGAAAAAATATTAAGCTTCTAGGGAACAACTAGCCAAGTTTAGATGGTACTAGAAGATTCCTATACGATTTCTATAGGATGCTACATGATTGCCCTATTTTACTACAAGATTGGATCCATAAGCATCTCGAGGGTGGAAAAATTATTCTGAAGATGGGGAATGGTAGATGAGGGTGTATGCACTATAAGGAAAAGACCCTCTAGCGGATTTTTTTGAGGAATCCCTTATAAAAATAGCCCAGATATCTATTTGTAGCAGAGGTCTCTAGAAAATTTCTTTAGAGGCGGGTGGAGGTTTTTACGGATGTTTTTTTTGTGGTGCATTTCTCATCATAAACCGCACCAATGCGTTTTATGCAAAATACACTGGTGCATACTAAAATTTGGCACTCCAAGACACCGTGCTCTCTGTACAAACCCACTCGATGTGTCTAAGTACTATAGTGCATTGATGCTCTACGTATAAATAGGAATGGTGCGTCTCTGTAATCCGACGCATCGTAATGATGTGTAGTGCGCCATTGATAAAACCGCCCGATGCGTCTCAAAATACCGCGCACCGAAAAATTTTTAACCAAAAAAAATTGTCGTCAGTAAAAACCTTATTTTTACTTGTCTAGTGCTATAGACCTCTCAATCACCAGTGTGAGTTTGTCTTTTGTGAGGCGCCCTGCTATTGGTGCTTCCATTACATGCATTGTTGTCGTCCATTGCCCACTATGTGGAGTTTGAATTTGTGAAAATGGTGGGAAAATTTGGTTTCTTCAATTCCTTAGCAAATATGCCTCCTCAACGCACAAATGTACGGGTAATCTACTTGTTTCTCAATAACTAAAGCTTTTAGCCAATTAAAAGTTGAAATTAACTTAAAATTAACCATTTAAAAATATATATATATATTTCTACGCGGTGCATTCGAGCTGTTCGGCTCGCACTGTTCGCGGTGCTGCTTGTAAATTTACAGGATGCACTGCGAATGGTGTTAACAGAAATCACACCGGGTTCCGGTGCGGTACCGACAAAATACGCACCGATAGATTTAAAAAATAACACGGCAATGCAGTCATTTAAACAACTACACCGTTGACTATGTAATAATGTTGGGAGGGTGATGGGTTGACCAAACTAATTTCCCTGGGGCGGATATTTAGATCAACGCATCGCCTGCCCGACAACATTACATAGTCAACAGTGTGGTCGTTTACAGGACAACATCGTTGGCCATGTACTACCTTTGGGTGGTGCATTGACCAAAATATCTGCCTCGGGGTGGATAGTTTGGTCAACGCATCACACAAAAATATTCCCTTCTTTGGCAGTGCACAAACATTTTCCATGCGCATCGAGCGCGGTGCGCGATAAAAAAGTATGCACCGATAACGATGCTTGACTATTTTTCTGGGCGCATCGAGTGTTTTTTTTTCAAAAAAAATTATTTATATATATATATATATATATATATATATATATATATAAGTACATTTATCATTTAATAAAAAATATATATTTAATATGTGAATCATTCAGAAATGTCAATGGAGAGAACAAAGGGAACAACAAGAACATATGGAGGACAATTATAACGTGATTCAATTGTGGAAGGCACAAGAGAGGGAGATAATTTTGTACCCTTGCCTTATTACGGCAACCACCCAGTCGCTCCTAAGGGAGGTAGGCCTCCTCAAGTTCTACGAGGAGGCTACATCCATAAAGGGCCATAATGGGTTATTGGGACAACTAATCTATAGGTGGGATGCCCACTGACAGGCTTTCTGACCATGAAAAGTGGTACGAGCCCACTAAGGAGGACATACATTTTATTACTAGCCTATCTAGGAGAGGGCAGGATTTTCCCCAGTTCCCAGATGTCCCCGTCGGCTACGCAGTAGGGAGTCAGTTGGAGTACTCCCATAGATACATTAGGGATGGTATAGTTTCTCTTGCAGATTTTTAGGTGTTCGGTGGTTAGTTACGCATTCATTAGTTTGGTCCAGAGGAGGTGAGGTACCTCTCACTACTACTAACGACCATTTCACACTATACTAATAGCGGGAAACACATTATTTTCCTGTTTTTATTTTATGTTGATTCTTTATTTCAAGAGCCACTACTTGTGATATGGTCTGTGATTTTTTTGTGACATTTTTGTACAACATTAGATAGATGTCATTCTCAAGCACATGGGAGATTGAACTTCCATTTTGCTTCAAATTTATTTTGTTTATTTTTTGAGAGGTTTCCAGAGATGAGGCCTACTTTTGTCCAGCTACCACATAGGTAGATGTAGGCCAATCAGACTTCCCAGCCAGGATATCTACTGATGCATTGGAGTTGCTAGCCAATGATAATGATCACTCATTCGTGATGGTGCCATGTCCGTATGCTGGTTTGGATTGGTGAGGGTGTACCAAGATAATCTTCACATAGGATGAGCCACCAGATGCGAGAGGTAATATTAGTGTTTTCTTTAAATTAATATATTTCATTTTATTTTCTTAATTAATTAACTAGAACTATAAAATTTATTCTAACACATTCTTTAACTTGTTTTATTAATTTTTTAATGAAATTATCTAATTATTGTTGTGTACTATATATTTTGTAGATATTGGGACATTCATTGGGGACATGATTCCACCCCCACCTAATTATCCAGGTGTAGATGTTGACGAGGAGATGGCAGAGGCAGAGGATTAGGGTGAAAAACCTGATCCTCGAGTGCAGATACCCACAGGGGTGCGACGTAGGGTGCACACCCAATTCAGGATGGATTTGGGTGACCAACTGTGTTGACTCCTGGTTGATGAGGTAGTCTGCCCTGCTATGATCAAAGAGATCCAGGCTGATCGTAGGCTCACAGATCTTTGAAGAGACATGCCCTGCGATATGATGACCCTCATGTGTCATATCGTTGGAGCTTCCAGAGTACTGGGGGCTAGGAGGGATAGGCATCGTGAAGATGCACGACAAATAAGCTCATATGATGGTCATGATCACGAGGGGAGTGATCATAATTCTAGTGCTCCACCTCCTGCTCCTTCAACGTGCACTAAAGATAATGAGCAGTCAACATCCAGTCCTGATTAACATACATCTTCTGAGCAGTCTGCACCATCTTAGCAGACACCTAGTCTTGAGGAGAGTACACGACCATCGAATGAGCAGGTACTTGATCCCAAGCAGGTAGGTCCATCTGAGTAGGTCGCACCATCCATTAAGAAGGTTGCGCCATTGATGACTCATCAAGAGGCAGTTCCTGAGTAGATTGCACCATCTAATCAGCAGGCACCTCCGGAGCAGGCACGTCATCCAGCTGAGCATGAGGCTACACCATCGATTGAGCAAGCCTTGACTAGTACTAGTATTGATGTAGTACCACTAGATATTTGACATTTATATGCCGTTATATTACAGTTGTATATTTTTGACATTATATATATATATATGGTCCATGTATTTTATGTTCATGTTGATGTACTTAATTTACATGTTGGTGCTCATCATGATGTGCATATTGTTAGGTCATGTTAGATATGTTAATTTAATGTGCTTGCAGATATATGTGTATGTGATAGCAGTTATTTGACACGAGATGTATATTTGATGTTTGTGTTGTGGTGATGTTATACAATGCTTATGTTTTGTTAGATGATCATGATCACGATGATTAGATTATGTTAGCGAATTTGTATATGTATTTTAGAATATGATGTTTGTACGATGGTTATCATGATATTTATTTTTAATATTAAATCATGATATTTATTAAATATTATGTCATGATTGTAATTGTAATTTTAATTGTAATTATATGTAAAATTGTAAAATTGTAATTGTAATTGAAATTGAAATTTTAATTTTAATTGTATGTAAAATTGTAAAATTGTAATTGTATGTAAAATATATAAAATTGTAATTGGAATTGTACATAATTGTATTGTGAAATTGTAAAATTGTAATTGTAATTGTATGTATTGTCATGATTCAATTTTATTAAAATTGTAAAATTTGTAAATTTGTAAATTTGTAACATTGTAAAATTGTAATTGTAATTGTATGCAAAATTGTAAAATTGTAGTTATAATAGTAATTTTAATAGTAACTGTACATAAAATATTTGTAAAATTGCAATTGTAATTGTATTGTGAAATTGTAAAATTGTAGTTGTAATTGTAATTGTATTGTGAAATGATTGTAATTGTAATTGTATGTAAAATTGTAAAATTGTAATTGTAATTGTATGTAAAATATTTGTAAAATTCTAATTGTAATTGTATGTATTGTCATCATTCAATTTTATTAAAATTTATAAATTTGTAAATTAAATGTCAATTTTGAACCATAACTACCGTAAGTAAAATGTATACCCTAAATATTGTTAAATTACCATAATTGTAAAATTGTAAAATTGTAAATTTGTACGAATATAAATAATTGTAAAATAATAAATCTTGAATAATATGATTTTTTGTAACATAATAAAGTTTAGAAAATAATGCAAATAAATTCAAGTTTAGAATTATCATTATTTTATTATGATCGTACATACCAAATATAACAGTATACATTTTGAAGATATCATTCACACACATTTAAAGAAATCAAGTACTTGTATTATTTTAGGAATTGACATAAAAAAAGAACTTGATACAATGCATTGTTTTCGAGATCAACATAATTGAAAATTATCAAGTGAAATGATTTTAACATTAACACAATGAAAACCAATTAATTCAAAATACATATTATAATGTTTCGAAAATAAGAGTCTTAGTTATAAGTTTAAGTCCTCTTCTTTATAAAAACCCATCTTAAAAAGTATAAATGATGAAATAAAACATGTACCATATCACTTTCTATTCTCATGATCACCCTCATTATCTTCCAGATCGCTTGGAATGATAACACTATTGTTATCAAAAATGTATTTTGATCTAGGGTCATGTCTCAATACGAACCACCTATCCCTATCCAACACGTCTGGGTAATAAAACACTTGGTTGCAGTGTTTGGGGAAAACATAAGGCTCCTTAGCTTCATCCTACATCTTTCTAGAGTTGATACATATCAGCCTACTATCGTGATATTCCTTTACAGTATTCTGCTCAAAGGTGTCGCACCACTTGAACCTAAAAATAGCACATTGGAAAGTAGAGAACTTCACTTCAATGATCTCTTGTATCTTTCCGACGTAACCTAACGTCCCTTGTACTAGGTTTTGATCACGGTGTCTAGCTCGAATAGATTGATCGAAATCGACTTCCACTCCACTGTCTTGTGTCATGTGTCCATCACCGGTATTTTCTGTGCAAAAATGGTGTCCATATGCCCACATATATGGGAATAAATTCACCTACAAAAAATTTTAAAAACCATAGTGTCATGTGTCTTATAATAAACCAACTGTTAAAATATGAAATATAGATGTTACATTTAAAAGGTGCATTATTAAGTTTAAAATGTACAAAAATAGATTATTATCAAGTGGGTGCACCTAATACCTACGTTTAGTGCATCCTCTTCAACACGCGGGTAACGACTGGTTGCACCGTATTTCTCTCTGACTTGTTCAACAACCCAACTGTTGGGGCATATAATTGGAATATTTTCATTTAAATGATCGATATAAGGCACACTTCTACCATTTAAATGTCTGAATTATTTCCTGTCACTATCCCATTTCATCCTCTTTTGTTCGTACAATGCGACCCACGGTTGTATCACTTCGGAATTGTAAAGAACAAATTTATTGATTGCTTCAATTTATGCATTCATTGATGAAATAAAATCGACATATAGTACATATGAGATCAAAATATACATTATATCAAAGTTCAACATGAATGTTTACTTTACGTAAATTTGAAAAATTATAAGTCACTTAGTCTTTATCAAGCACATTTTTCCATTCGTTTGGAGAAGCTCCCCTTGTCTTTTGTCTTCATCGCTTTCATCATCCCAAATCACCGCACCTGGTTTGTTGTCGATCTGATTGATGTACTCACTGGTATAATAGAAATACTCATATGATATGTACCCCTCTGCCATAGACCCCTTGGGTTTCACCCTTTATCGAACAAAACCTTTCAATTTCTTCATGTACCTCTCTAAGAAGAATATCCAATGACAAGAAACCACCCCAACTAATTCAACATCATCTACTAGGTGGATTAGAAGATGAACGTGCAAGTCCATGAAACTCGTTGGCAATTCCTTCTCAAACATACAAACAATCTCAATTATCTCTTGATGCCACCATGGAATGTTAGGCACATGAATCTCCTTTGACATGATCCAATGTACAAATGAAGATAATTTAGATATGGCACATCCTAGGTCTTGGGGGAAGTCATGTTTCACACACCCATGCATGAAAAAAGTATAATGAAACTACAAAGTTATAAACACATGCAATAATATACAAAATTAGTATGTTTTATGATCCTTGCATGGGATAAAATTTATTAATATAACAAATAATAAAATCATGCTTTTGACATTATACGTACTCTTAGAAGATTCAAATGGTCATGCGATTTCAATCTCGACAAATGGTCATCCATGGTGAAGCAACGCCGTAGTGAAAACCCATGTGAATATGGAACCCTTACACCCATTATAACTTCTTTTGCCAAAGAAAGATCGTCTTTTTTAAAAATCCATGGGACATCACCTTCTTTGAAATACCAATTAGAGGGAACAACTACCTCTGATCCTGTGTTGTCTAATCGTCTTGGCCAATGTTTCTTTTTATTTTTTGAAGTAAAAATATATTTCCTAACATCCAATGTGTCACTTTGTTTCAATGATATGTGCCTCCATAAATAAGATAAAACATTTTTAAATATATGCATGGGATCTAATAAGTGGGTAATATTAAGATGCTCCCAATATGGGAGGTTATAAAAGATAGATTTCCTTTTCATCCCAATGGGAAATTTCTTAACATCAGTGTTGAAGAATTCTGGATCATCGAACATAGGCTCCCCATTTGAATCGAATATTTCTATGAACTCCTTATCCTTCTCTCTCTCATATTCTCTAAGCCATTCAACTAGTGTCGTTATTGTAGGCCTTTGGGTTCTCTATCATTTACCATTGAAAGAAGATGTTGCTCTTCTGTAAGGGTGTTCTTCTGGGAGGAATACCCTGGAGCAGTAATACACTGGCTTTCGTAGGTAATTGGACCATATAGATTTTAGATAAGGTCCACAACATTTACATCCATAATACCCTTTTGTGACATGACTTGAAGACTTATTTTATACAATATGCATGGCACGTTAAAGAATATCATGAAGACCAAAACAATTACAACGAATTAAATAGCTAAGATGCGAAAGACTATTGTTACATATATAAACAAATCAATAAACATGTAATTTACCAGAGAAAACTCCTAAGCCTGGATAATCATGTGTCGTCTAAGCACCAATGCCATACAACGTAAACATTCTCTTTGCTATGATGGGTCTTGATACATCGTATACATTAAACCCATCCCATAATTCCTTAAATTCATCTACAATTGGTTGTAAGTAAACATCCATATTCTTCACTTGTCTTCTACCAGGGGCTATGAGAGCCAACGTAAGATGTTAATTCTTCATGGAAACCATGGGGGGATATTGTTAATGATTAATACTATAGGCCAAACATAATAGTTGGTGTTCTAGAGGGAATATGGGTTGATGCCATCCATGGTTATGCTAAGTCGTAGACTTCATACTTCATCCTTGAATTTTTCGGGTCATGTATCCTCTATATGCTTCATGGATATTGAATCTATTACGATTCACATAAATCCAAAATCACTTCTATGTGAGGCATGCTATCCATGCAACATAGCCAATTCTTTGCAATGAAATAGCCTTTGAATCCTTGGGATTATAGACATGTGCCTCAATATCTTAAAAGTAGGACGATGTGATTTACCCTTATTTTTTTATTTATCATACCCGTCATGCCCAAATTTCAGACATATCTCTTTGTCTACATATTCTCCTATATATAGAATATAATCATTTGTACATGCATAATATTATATGTACTCAACACCCAATATTTTCAACAATTTCTTTTCCTCTTTGCAGTTACCGGGAAAGACATTATCACTTGGAAGAACCTTATCTTTGAATAAAATGTAGTTGGCCATGAAAATATTAAATTTACATTAATGCCAATAATTATTAATGTTCCTAAAATTGACCATTTGTAATGTTCATTGTGTGATTATATTTCTCAAAATATAAGGGACTTGATGGTCAATTACCTCAAATTTTCCAAGAAACATGCATTCGACAAGCCAAAATTTTCTTTCAATTTGTACAGTAACATCGATGTCCCCAACTGGGAAGACTTTGACTAACCACTAGGTCCAAAGAGAGGGGTGGTGGAAGAAAATTTAAGGCTTGCAAAAAAGGTATCAGCGATATGAGCATCATGCCCTAACTGATCATTGTTTTAGAATGTATCTAACAACATTATCTCCTTGGAAGTCGTATCCCTTAAGTAATCATCCATACCAATTTTTATTTGATTGCCTCCATTTCCAGCTTGTGAAGAACTACTATTGCTGTAGTCATTCCTAATTGGTGAATCTGGACGTAGTGGGAATTGAATAGGTGCTTGATTCAACCATTCTTGGTATCATTAAGTTGACAAGGAAAAATTCCTCGCCAACAGTAAAGGGATCTCCCCGATATAAAGTCCCAAATATACTCTAGACCATTTGTGATAGGGATCATGTCCAGGGTGTAGGTCCGACTACCATTGAATATGCCTTTCTCGGATGAAGGTGTATTTCAAGAAAAAGAGGATGCACGACTAGTTGAATGATACGAAACAAACGGTCGATGAGCTCTCCTGAAAATGAAACATTATAAATAGAAAAGGGAGATTCAAAGCATGCAACCAAAGGAAGTATTGTTAGCAACACATCATTAAGGTCCTGCTCATAAAGAGGCTTGTTTGACCGGAAGAGAAACAATTAACTACGGTCTAAAAACCCTTCAATTCCTTAAGCGTGTTTCCAAAAGATTAAGGAAATATACACAATTAAGTTATTAACATATCCCTGTGCTAAACATCAAAATATCATTAATACATCCAAAGAGCTTAAAAATATAAATGATGCATGAACATAAACACAAATAAATTAGTTATAAAAGATAGCAGATATATAAAGACACAATATTCATAATGTTAACACACATGAGTTTCCATCAGATCCAATAGTGGACTCAAAACATTGGTTTTTATTAGTTCCAATAATCATGCATATCTCTCCTCACTCTCGAGTCCAAAAAATTCCCTTTAATTATCTCCTGAAAGAGTACATATAGAACCAAAAGTGACCTTTGGGTTTCCCTGCCCTTTCAGCTTCCTGACTATTTTCATGGTCTGCGACTTGGGAGGATTTGCGACTTGCGACCTGCTTGAGGTTGTGACCTATGAATGGGTACCATTTGTGACCTATGACCTGCCTATGTCTGCTACCTGTAAAATTATCCCTTTTCAAGGGAGCAGCTGTGTGATGGAAAGGTCTGGGGTCTCTATTTGTTGTTGTTCTCTGAGATAAGTCTTCAAGGCCAGATAGTTAGTGGATATTGGGATGCTCTGAGGTGTGTCTTCTCCCAACCTATGAAAACACTCTAGAGCATCTGGAACTAAAGTGAGCCTCTTCATGGTGATATGATTGGATAGGGAGGCTAGCTTAGTGTAGATCCGGACTGGTGTGACGATGAAATGGTTGATGTTCTCCTTGGAAGCTGGGAGGTTTTGGGAAGCATCTGCTTATCTGATGGGTCCCAAGAATGTTTGAATGTCTTGGGTTACCTCCTCCATTGTCTTATATGTGGATAATGTCCCTAAGGAGGGAATGTGATGTACCTCTGCCATCAAATCTATGCCACTGATTATGTGTTTGTAGGCAGACATCACCTTCTCTACATCTTTTACAAGCTTGTCCATGTACTGCAACTTTATCCGTATCTGCACCTTGTCATTCTGAGTGTGGATCGAGTCCTTCTTTAGTAAGGTGTCGGGAGTCTTTGGGTATCTTTCTAACCATTCAAGTATGTTATCCAAAGCTGTGGAGGCTTCCTTTAGAAGTACAACTCTTTTCCTAGTTTCTTCCCGGGCCCTTAGCAAAGGAGCGACTATCTGTTTTACGGTAAACATCTCCTCATACACCTGCTTCATGGTGTTCTCTAAGGTATAAAACTCTCCTTGAATGGTAGTCTATAGCCCGCTACCTTGAGTGATCATGAGCTGGAGCCTTTGATTTTCAAATTCCAAGGCTTTCTTTTCTATCTTTGCTTGAGTAGCCCTTTTCTCAGATGCTTGGAGTCTGCCCTACAAAAAAAATATCTCTCTACTCATTTTGCTAAAATTTTCTTCTGTGGAAGTTGCAAAGGCGGTTCTGGCCTATTTTATCATCATAGGGTTAGTCATGGTGTCCAAGACTATGTCCTTTTCAGTAGTGACTGCGAAGGGTTCGACTGGATTCCATGCAAGGCATTTTCTCCTTTCCTGCTTGATTTTATGAGTGTATTGGTTGTAAGGTAGCCTTGTTAGATCCAATACATCATCCTCATGCTCCTCTAGGATGCTGAGTTTTGAGAGCAGAAGGTGTCCCCCTGTCATGGGAGTTGTCAGGGGTACCTCGATATGTGGTAGGTCTGCTTGTCCCCTAGCCTTCGAGGGTTGTGACTTGCTTCCCTTTGCCTCTTCAGATACACCCTCCTGTAACTTCTGAGTTTCTTCTTCCCTTATCCTCTTTTCGGCTTCTTCTTCCCTTTTCTTATTTTCGCCTTATTCTTTATCATACTCCTCCTTCAACCTGTGCTCAACCTCCCTCTTTTTCCATTCTTCTTCTTCCTTTTTCTTGCGAGCCTCTTCTTCTTGCTTCTTCTTCAGTTCCTCTCTATGTTGATTCTTCTGTTGTTCTTCAGCCTTCATCTTTTGTTTTTGTTCTTCCTGTTGCTGTGCTAAGGTATCTTGGGATTTTTTGAGCTCTTGCTCTCTTCATTTCTTCTTGGCCTCTTGTTGTGCTTTGGCCTCTTTGTCCCTTCCTTCTTGTTGATCCTTCGGAGGATTACTGCTTGTACTATTCTTTTCCCTTTTGGATTTGGAAGACGACACTCCTCTCACGGGATCCTTCCTTTTCAAAAATTTTTCCTTTTCTTCTAGAGTTTGGTCGTCTTTACACTCTTGATCTCCATTTAGGTTGGATGATCCTTCAGGAGCTGCTTATCTATCCTCATTGTACCAGTTTCTAACCTGTTCTTCAACGGGGCATTATATGTGCTGGTAGTTCAAGTTAAACTTGGCCTGCTTGCAGTGAGCGGGGATGATCCTTTCAAGATCATAAGACCTATGGGTGAAGGTTATGAAGTGAAAACCTTTGATGTATTCCACCTCCTTTTCCACTTCTTTGAAGTATTTGATAGTGTAGGCACTTATAGTAAGTGGGAGGGTAGGTCATGGTTTCTTCTTGCCTTTGCTGAGGGTCTTTGAGATCCCACTCGTCATTTGATAGCACACCTCTTGTAGTAGAAGTTTTTCAATGACGAACTTGGGTAGTGCATGAGGTGACTTTAACGATCTCAAGACCCTGACAAAAGTGCTCTCTGGAATGGGGAACTACTTGGCTACCTTGGTTACTATCTCCATGGCTTGACTAGACATGCAGGGGGGATCTTTACCGAAATGATGCTGGTAGAGCACAGGGATGAACTTGTCTGAGATGGAATCCATATCTTTCTTGTATCTGGTATCCCAGAACACATTCAACGGTTTGTGGATGGGACCATCGTGCTTCACATCCCAGTTGTGTGACAATTCCACAAAATTTCACTGTGCACACAATGCATCTAAGAGTTAGGAAGCCATGTAGAATTCTGATGCACACCCCTCTTCTGGTACTTGGGCTACTAATATGTTTGCCCTGAGAGCCGATATTACTAGGTATGCCTAGTTGAGCCGAGTGTAGTAGGAGGTGATCACATACATGAGTGGGACCCATGTTCCACTGAAAGTAATGGCGTCCCTCTGACTGAACAATCTACACATCATTGCTACCACGAGCTAGTAAACCTTCCTAAGGCCATCATTTTTTTATTCCTAATCCTTCTTCCCTTTAAAATTCTCAGGGTCCTCCCACCAACCCTTCAAGGTGTCTTGTACTAGTACCTCATGTGTGGTGACCCACTCAAAATTGAAAGATTCCTCCCTAGCAGGGAGTGCATAGTATACCTTTGTGTCCTTTCCAGTCAGATTGGCAAAAGTATTTCTTGCGCGATCACAGATGACCCAGAAATTGGAATTGACCTTCTGAAGAATCCATTCGACTACTTCTGTGCATGGGAATATTGGTGGGTGGGTGCCCACATAGTGCAGCTTGGACCTTTTGACTTGAATGTATACTTGTCGATCCGCGAGATCCTCCTGGAATGATTGCTTTCTGAATTCCTAGTAGAATTAATACCATGTAATCTTATCACATTTCTCAAAGACATAGGCGGTGTCTCCATAGATAGGGGGTGATGGAGGAGGCATGTCTCCTCCTGATAGCTCTTTCTATGGGATTTTGTCTCTCCTTAGAATTTATGGAGGCCCCATATTGCTTGAGGCCGAAGAGATGGAGGCACACTCGAGCTCAGCTTCAATATCCCTTGGCATGTTCAGAAAATAGTCCCACAACAAGACATACGAAATGAAAGAAAAAATAAAGGACTAACTAGAGCTACAAAGGATTTGGCTACTCCGGCTAGGTCACTTCAACCTCTTTTGGTGGCTATAGCTATGTCCTGGTGACCTAGTAACAAGGTCACATGGTTGCAAGGTCGCGCCTGTGTGAATGGTTTTAATTTTGCAAATCTGCAACTTAGTGACCAACGACCAGGTCGCAAGGTCGCCAAGTCACGAGGTCTCAAAGTCGAGATCATGCGGTTAGTAAATAATTTGCAACTCAACGACCATGTCGCGAGGTTGTCAAGTCGCAAGGTCGTAAGGTCGTAAGGTTGTATTAGGGTTTTCTGAGAAAAATCAGGCGATAGCGACCCGCAGGGAAGATGTTGAAAGTAGGGAGAAAAATCTAAGTTAGGGGGTAAATCAAAGTTGGAAAGCTCACAAGAAGTCCAGAGAGGGGTGCTAGTGATGGCTTGAGGAAATAGGAAAGGTTCAAAAGGGTCCAGGCATGATGGGATTGGAAAGGTGAAGGGGAAACCCTAACTGGAGTGAAAATGAGGGCTGGGGTTGTAGATGAGTGGATCCAAGGTCAATATATAGCCTAGGATTTGGGAAGGTAAGGAAACAACTAATGAAAAAGGAAACAACAGGAGGTTTAGGCAACTTACCCAGGAAAAATCACACTCTGATTGGCTTGTCAGGCATCTCGTTTTCTCCGTCGCGCAGGTCAAATGTGACCTACACGACCCTCTTATTTATAAAGGGGTCGCACGTGTGGTCATTAATGGAGGTCGCGAAGTCACAAATAAGGCTTACCAGGGCATGGATGGGACCTGGAGGTCGTAAGGTCCCAAGGTTGCGTAGTCGCAAATGTTGAGTTTGGTTCAAGGTTACGACCTTACGACCTGGCAACCTGGAGGTCGCTAGGTCACAAGGTCACGTGGTCACAAATTTCTAAAATTTCAAGGGGAGCGACTTTGCGACTTTGAGACCAACTTGGAAAAGTTGGAGTTATAAATTTTTTCAGAAGACAACTACTGGAAGCAAACTTTCTCAAGGTTCATGTCTGAGGGCAAGACAAACTTGCCTTTATCAAAGTGGTCAGGGGCTTTGAAATTTCAAATGGGTGCCAAATTTTGGAGTGTGTTGTAGAGACTACAACAAATGGCGATTCATTGGTAGAATCCAGAATCTCTGCCTGCACTTAACCTTGAGGGGGTGGTGGGTGTGGGGCTTAGTAGGCTGTTACTTTAATTTTCGTGGGTCCCACCATCCTCATCTCCAGCCTTTGTGCGTTTTCTTCACTCGTTTGCACTGTGAGGAATGCTTGTTCACCGTGATTTTATTTCCGGAGACTGGACAAGAGGGTTCAGAGTAACCGAATGGAATTGAAGGGATTCGGTACAGTTATTTGGTCACCTTGTGTTTCTCCACTGCCAGCGAGCCTGATGGGCCCCGACGGAGTCACTGCCTAGGAGTCACAGACATTTCTCCGCCGCCAGCGGGCCTAGTTAGTACCCTGGTGGATTTGACACATTACCTCTTTGTGTAGGAAGCCTGTGGTTAGTACCCTTTATTTCGTGTGCTAATAAAAATTATTTGAATGTGCTCAAGGCACTTATTTGTATGTGCTGAATGCACTTATTTTTATGTGGCAAGTACTGCCTGGGGGGATGAGGGATCTTGACTTATGTTACTTGCAAGAGAGGTTTCTCCTGGTCTTTATTTGGGGACCTTTAGGTTTTCTCGAATATCCTTTTGTCATCTAAGGTTGGATTTTTTATTCTTCTATCCGGTGACCTGTTTCACCAAAAAATCATTTTCTTTAACAACAGTTTCCAAGCTGGTGCGTCAGGTGAGCTACTTGTATTTGAGTCCTGTGACTTGGCCACGTTTCCCCATGGGGTAGATATCACAGACAAAATTGGGCCATTTTATGTTTCAAGGCTGATTCTTAATAGGCAGAGATTCCGATACAACTTGCCCATTGAGTAACTGCTACGTTGATCCTTCAACTTGAGGAACTTGGGGAATGAAGTTCCGAGAACTTTCTCAAGGTAAGATGTTTATTGAAACAACACAAAATAAACGAAAAATGAGAGAAATAAAGGAAAGGAAACAAAACTATGGTACAGATCGTGATGACAGCCGAGGGGCCGTCATGTGAAATAATGCTTGAGGCCGTGCCCATTTACCGGGAGGACCTCGATCCTCCCTTATAAGGTTTGTAGTCTATATGTGTATGAATCAACCTTCTCTTTGACTTGGAACGGTTGTGTCCATGGGGCTTGAAATTTGGTGTGTTTTCCCTTGTCTTTGTGAGCCTTGTCCCATTTGAGGATGAGGTCGCCAACTTCGAAGACCTTGTTTTCGGTGGACTTCTTATCGAACCATCATTTTATCAGGCTCTGGTGGATGGAAGATTTTTCCCGAGCTTTCAACCTTTCCTCCTCAAATTTCAACAAGGTGTCTATGTGGGCTTGTAAGGAAGGGCATGGGGTACCATGTGTTTCTTGTGACAACTGAAGGGCCGAGAGAGAAAGGTTAGGGGGAAGGATTTCTTCTTTCTCGTAGACTAGAAAAAATGGGGAGGTTATCAAGGAAGGTTTAGGTGTGACTCGATCAGCCCAGAGGGTGTTGTGCCAGTTCTAGTGCTGGGATAGCAGGGTATTTTTGATGATCCGAATAAATTTTTTGTTGGTTGACTCAGCTAACCCATTCCCTTGGGGGTAGTAGTTGGTAGAATGTTTGAGTACTATACCATTTTCAAAAGCAAATTCATATAATTTAAACGATGAAAAATAAGTAACATTATAAAAAATAAGGGAGGTTGGAACACTGAACCTGGTCATGATGTACTGAATTATGAAAGCTATTACAGGATCTTGCTCGTTGATTTGGCGTAACGGTATTTCTTCAACCCATCTCGTGAAATAGTCTGTGGTCATGAGGATATATCGGTGCTACTTGGAGGAGTGTGGCAGTATTTCCCTGCTCATGTCTAGTCCCCACTGCTAGAATGGTTCTTCCACTACGACAGACTGTAACAGGGCAGAAGGTCGAGATTCTCTGCTGGAAATTTTTTGACATGAAAGGAACTTCCGAAAATAGGCGTGCACATCCTTAAATAGAGTGGGCTAGTAAAAACCGGCTCGCATAGCCTTGTGAGTTGTGGCATCTCCTATGTAGTGCCCACCAGCCGGGATGTCATGTAGTTCCTTCAAGACCTATTGGGCCTCACTATGCTCTAGGAAGCGTAGCAAGATATCGATGTGATGCTTGAAGAGAAATTTACCCTTTACCAGTTGGTAGGATGCAGCCTTTATCCTTATTTCTCATTTCTACTGGGCTGTTAAGGTGGGGTCCATGACATCGTGGCTAAAATACTATAGGAGATATATGTACCATGATGGGGCATTTTGTTGGGAAAAATACTGAGAGGGGGGGTGAATCAGTATTTAGATCTGACTAAATTTTTTTTTAGTTTTTCTTTCTCTAAAACCCATATGCTACTTTACTAAACCCAACACGCGTATATAAGCCGATATCCTTAACAAAACTTGCGTATTACCAGAGATCTCATTATGAAGATAATTCTTTTCTTAGATCATTGCATCATTCATTCATTAGATGTTTAGTAAGCAGTAAACATGTGCAGTAAGAACAGAATAAATCATCACACATAAGCATCACACATGAACACCAGGATTTAAGGTGGAAACCCAAATCGGGAGAAAACCACCGCTGCCGTCATCTCAATCTTCAATATTTATTATAAAGAAAACTTCTTACAACATTGTACTGGCACAGACTCATACCATCACGTAGGCACCTACCTGCAGAAGGCTACAACCTTCTCTCATTTACCAGCCTCTCCTGGAAGGGAGCTACAACCCCCTGCTCTTGTTTACCAGCCTCTCCTGGAAGGGAGCTACTATCCCCTGCTCTTATTTACCAGCTACCACTGGAAGGGAGCTACTACCCCCTTACTGAAGGCTTCGACCCTCAACATTACTGTAGACCACGTTTCATCAATTTTCATACTGGATCAAACAGTTTCAACACAACTTTTCACTTAACATCAACAAACATACTTTGCCCAATACTTCAAATAGAACAATGAGACCACTGTAACCAAGATATTAGAAATAACCCAGACTTCAGAATCGATATGCAGATGTAAAATCAACCCTGAACATTCATTGAATCAAATATCATACACTACTTCTCTTTGCTGAAACCACGTGTATACGCGCTTCCCTACTTACCAACTTGCGTATGCCTATGTACATAACATGAAATGCATACGCCACTTCTATTTACTGAAGACACGTGTATACATGCTTCTCTTCATATCAACCTGCATATACTTCTGAGAACACTGTTTTTCAGAATGTGATCAAACTCAGATTCAGATCTGAAATCAGATTTCCGTTCAGACAATCTATCAACCATGTAGAACTGTTTAGACAGTCATTCTTTCTTCATTGAATCATCAACCAACAACTTGATCTTTAATTAACATAATTAGCAGCACAATCAACATTCAAACAACCCAGATCTGTATGAATACATCCTTGACAGATAGTAGTAAAACAGTATAACAGACCAGACATTTCATTCCACATACTTCAGTAAAACCCTAGATTCCATACGCGCTTTCACTTTACTGAACCAGCGTATATACGCGCTTTCACAGAGACAAACCTACGTATACTTCAATGTATTTTATTCCTCAGAAACCCTGACTTCCATACGCGCTTTTATTTAAGCGGACCCATGTATATACGTGCTTTTACCAAGACAAACTAGCGTATAGATCTATAAAAGATAAAATTTTGCAGAACAGTCTAAATCTATAAACTTACCCAAATTTCTTCAATTTCTTCATCAGACTTGCGCCAGGTCTTCATCATTTCTTTTTAGATCTTCCCAGAGATTCATCATTTCTAGATCTAGAGATCTTGAAGCTTCATCATATCCATAGGTGCATCATAGATTCAGATCTATCAATTAAGAACAGAGTTCAACCATGCAGATATACTTCAGAGTGAAGTATTCATTAAAACCCAGACATATGCACACCTTGCACTATTATTCTCTTCTCCTTATATAGGTTTAGCCTTTATCAATACCATGAGTCAAAACCACTCAACCGCTCATGGTATTCCTGGACAGGATCAAATAGATAATCCAGCGCTCAATACTATGGGCCAATACCATGGTTATGTCCCCTGCTTTTATAAATTTAGAGTGAAAATAGGCATATGCTACTTGGTACGTAATTTTCTGCGTACATACGCTACTTTGCCTTTACAAACCCACGTATGCTTTGTGACATATCATATTTATCATTTCTTTGACACTTACTGAAATTTATTTCTCTACTACTTCTGAGCTGCTTGTAGATACATCAGATTTACATCATTAATACACTCATTAAGTCATTTTCCATCAACTTCATCAAGTAGGTTTCCATCAAGGACAACACATTGCATCATATTGCCAAAAATCTCCCCCTTTGGACTTGATGGCAACCATGATGGTGTTTGATCACGATAATAGATAGATACATTGAATATAACCATTATGCACACACCATGATACTCTCCCCCTATTCAAACACCATGATACTCTCCCCCTTTGACATCAAGGGAAAAGGGCGAATCAAAACCAAAACAAGGTTTTTCTTCTCTTGTATAAAGAATAGCTCTGTAGATCTGATGTGCACTGAAGTTACCATGCTCCCCCTGAGTTCATGATGAATCTTCAAACGTATTTTTCAATGAAGTACATGACTCTATGACCTTTCCTATCACCAAGGACTCATACTTACATCAATGATTCAACCAAGTGAATTTACATATGTGACTCAAGTCCCCAACCAAGTGGGTTTACAAATTTGATCAAGTCCTTTCATGACTGAAAAATACAATTTTACATCATAGGTCTCAACATGACCTTTTCATCAAATACAAAAAATACCTCAAGAGAGAGATCATATTTCAGAACCATCATACTGCCAATAATGCATTATTTTCAGGAAGGCTAATGCTCCCCCTGAACCTATACACTTTTTCTTGAGCCATTTCACTCCTTCATCTCCCCCTTAGCTTGTGCATCTTGAACACTTTCAGCAGCAAATCATCAAGGCATCTTCATCAAATATCAGAGAATGAAACTAAAATATGAGAGCTGAAACATCACCAGAGATACCCAACAACACCATAGCTATGCTGAAGAATGCTAACCCAGAGAAAATTTGTCAGCAACCACCCATACGCAGTTTTCTCTGTATAAACTCGCTTATATACGCGACTGTCTTTCAGGAAATCTGTGTATCTAATTTAATCTTCTGCATTTAAGCAGATCTGATATTGTGCATGGAAGAGACTGCTCCCAGCTTCTGTCTGAGATATTCGAATGCTTCCCTGGGTAGAGGTTTGGTAAATATATCAACAAATTGTTCTTTGGAGGGAACATACTCCAACTTCACCCTTTGTTCAAGCACTTGTTCACGTAAGAATTGATACTTGATGGGAATGTGATTGGTCTTGGAATGCATAACAAGATTCTTTGAGATACTGATGACACTTGTATTATCACACATAATGGAGATAGGAGGTGAAAATTTGATTTGAAAGTCTTGTAAGGTTTGCATCATCCAAAGAAGTTGAGTGCAACATGAAGCGGAAGCCACATATTCTGCTTCTGCTGTAGATAAGGCAATAGAGTTTTGCTTCTTACTGAACCAAGATACTAACCGGGGCCCCATATAGAATGCACCACCACTAGTGCTTTTCCGATCATCAACATTTCCAGCCCAATCTGCATCAGTGTAAGCATGAAGAGTAAGATCAGCATTCTTTGGATACCATAGTCCAAAATCTTGAGTTCCTTGTAGATATTTGAATATTATTTTGACAGCCTGAAGGTGAGACTCTTTTGGATTAGCTTGGAATCGTCCAAAAATCCCAACTGCATGCATAATGTCCGGTCTAGTCCCAGTGAGATAAAGTAGACTTCCTATCATAGATCTGTATTCTGGTTGATTCACCGTGGGAGAATCATCATGAGAACTGAGATTACATCCAGTTATCATTGGTGTACTTACAGGTTTGCACTCTTCCATGCATACTTCTTCAGAATTTGCTTAAGGTATTTTGCCTGTGATAAGAATATGCCATCTGTAGTTTGATGCACTTGCAAGCCAAGAAAGAATGTTAGTTACCCAAGTAAAGACATTTCAAATTCTTGCTGCATATCAGAAGCAAATTTCTGACTCATAGATTCTTCATTGCTTCCAAAAATGATATCATCAACATATACAACCACAATCAATAGTTTATCATTTTCAGTTTTTGTGTATAAATTGCTATCAACAGACCCCTTTGAAAATCCTTGTTGATGAAGATATTTGTCAAGACGATAATACCATGCCCTTGGAGCTTGTTTGAGACCATATAGAGCCTTTTTAAGTCTACAAACAAGTTTTTCATCATTTCCCAAAATGAATCCTTCTAGTTGTTCTATATAAACTTCTTCTTCTAGATCACCATTGAGAAACGCAGATTTAACATCCATTTGATAAAATTTGATTTGTTGGAAGCTTGAAAAAGCAAGAACATTCTTATGGCTTAAATTCTGGCTACAGGAGCAAAGGTTTCTTAAAAGTCTATACCTTCTTGTTGAGCATACCCCTTGCAAACAAGTCTAGCTTTATTTCTTATAACATCCCCATTCTCATTTAACTTGCTTCTAAATATCCATTTAGTTCCAATGACATTCTTGTCATGAGGTCTTGGTACTAATTCCCAAGTGTGATTCTTTTCAATTTGATCAAGCTCTTCATTCATGGCTTGAATCCAACATTCATCTTTGCTAGCTTTATTGACATTGTGTGGTTCAATAGTGGATAGAAATTCCAGATAGCTAGAAGATCCCACAAGAGTCCTTCTTGTTTGTACACCTGATCCCTTATCTCCCAAAATTTGAGATTCTGGATGATTCTTTTGAACATATCTGGATGGAGCTTTTTCAAATAAATCATCTTCAGGTTCTTCATTGGGTTCACTGTCTATATCATTTCTATTTGATGTAGAAGGACATATGTCACCATCGTCTTCATTTGTTGTTTGTTTTTATTCTTTTGGGGCTGCAGGAGACTCATCAATAACAACATCAATACATTCAACAATATTCCAAAGTATTTTATTGTAACATTTATATGTTATACTCCTAGAGGAGTAACCAAGACGTATTCCTTCATCTGCTCTGGATTCAAACTTGCCAAGTTTTTCATCATTATTTTTGATAAAACATCTGCTTCCAAAAACTCTAAAATGCTTCACAGTGGGAGGATTACCATACCAGAGTTCATATGGAGTTTTATCACTATTTACTCGAACATGTGCCTTGTTAAGAATATTTACCTATGTATGTGTTGCTTCTCCCCAAAATGTGTCAGGTGTTCCAGAATCATCAAGCATAGGTCTAGCCATTTGTTGAACTGTTCTATTCATTCTTTTTTCTACACCATTTTGTTGTGGAGTGCCAGCTACATAAAACTGTCTTTTTATGCCATGTTGTTCACAAAATTCAAGGAATTCATTTGATGTATATTCTCCTCCTCGATCAGATCTAAGACACTTGATTTTTAGATTTAATTCATTTTCAACTAGTGCTTTGAAGGTCTGAAATTTCTCAAATGCTTCATCTTTGTGTTTAAGCAACCCAATCCAACACATTCTAGAGAAATCAGCAATAAATAAGATATAGTATTGTTCACCACATGGTGACTTTTTCCTCACAGGTCCACATATGTCAGTATGAATAAGTTCAAGAGGCTTACTTGATGATCCTTCCTTGGCATTAAACTGTACTCTGGTTTTCTTACCAAATTGGCAAGATTTGCATATGATATTTTCGGGTGGAGTAATATTGGGAAGATCACGAACTGCTTTAAGTCTGCTTGATTTTTTGATCTGAGAGAAGCTCATATGCCCCAAACTTCTATGCCATAGCCAATTTTCTGAATATTTACTCAATTAACATTGATCTTTGCAATTATTCAATACATACAGATTGCTTGGAGTTCTTTTTCCTTTTATAATTGTTTTACCTGTATCAAGATCACGTACCACACATTCTTTTGAACTAAAGACAACTTCAGTTCCTTGATCACACATTTGACTTACACTTAACAAGTTATGCCTTAATCCATCCACATACATGACATTATTAGTTTTCACCTTTTCTTTTAGAAACACAGACCCTTTTCCCTTAATTACCGTAGGAGTATCATTTCCAAAAGTAACATTCTTTTCCTTTTCTAGAGCACTATATGCAAGAAGTTTGTTTTTGTCACCTGTCATGTGTCTTGAGCATCCACTATAAATGTACCATTGATTTTCTTCTCCTTCTACAAATAACGCTATGCCACAATTTTCAACCTGTAATTCCTTATTTTTCCATACTTTGGAGCTTGAAGGAAAATGCTCTTTTGGCTGAATTTTGCTCTTGCATTCAGATTCTTCATGGCCAAAGTTATTGCAATAAGCACATTCAACTTCATTTAGAAGAGGAGAAAAGTTGTTATAGGTATTCTTCTTTGTTTCAATATCAATCCTTTTCTTTCTTACTTCTCTTGTCATGATGGTTTTATATGCAACACATTGAACAACTTTATGACCAAAATTGTGACACAAGAAACATTGTCCATTGAAGAAGAAATTTCTGCAATCATGAAATCTTCTACTTGAATTTACCTGTTCATTGGTGTTTCTTTGAAAGATATTCCTGTTAGTGTTCTTTGAATTCAGATGATCATGCTTTACCTATAAAGATTCTTTATTCCCTTGCTGAGTGGCAGAATGTTGTAAACTAGCTGTAGCTGCTTTTAGATAATTTGGTGCTGAAGCCTGAGAAGATTCTCCAGTATATCCAAGACCTGTCTTTATAAGAGGAGAATGTTGTACCTTGATAATCACATCTAAGGTTTCAGATCCTTTAGCAAATCTAAGATTCAGAGTCTTTACTTTCTCAAGTTCTTTTCTTAGACTTACCACTTCACATTCTAATTTCTCATTGTGTTTCTTCTCTTCTTCAATCTGATTTTTCAGAGTCTCTATGATTATTTTTCTTTCTTCTAAGCATATTTTGAGTTGATTGTTTTCATCAAGAAAATCATTTTCCTCTAGAGCATCCATAAAATTATATTTTTCTTCTCTGGAATCGCTTTCAAATGCCATGAGAAGTCTAATATATTGTTCACATTCTTCCTCACTATCAGATAACCCATCATTGTCTTCATGAGTATAGTAACTTTTTCTAGTGCTAGACCGGTTCTTATTTCTTCTTGCTACTTCCTTCCCTTTTGTAGGTGTTTCTTTATGAGGACACTTAGCTGCATAATGACCAACTCTTCCACAATCAAAAAATTTGAAAGGAAGCTTACCTCTGAACCGTCCTATGCCAAGTTGAAGTTTCTTTACAAAATTTACCTCATCTTCTTCTGAGATATATCCTGATTCTTCTGCTTCTTGTACTTATTTCCCTTTTGTAGAAGCTCTAAAGACGGCTTCTTTGACTTCATATGGTCCTCCTCTTCTCATTTCATATGCAGTTAGTATGCCATGAAGTTGCACCACAGTAAGATTTTGAAGATCCTATTTTTCTTCAAGAGCAGAAACTTTTGACTCAAATTTTTCCGTTAGTGATCTTAAAATTTTCTCAACCAAAGTAGATTCGGCTATTGTTTCTCCCAGATTTCTCATATGATTTACAATATCATCAAGACGTAAAAAGAAACTGGCAATACTCTCATCATTATGCATCCTTAAATTTTCATATTCAATTCTGAGAGTTTGGAGTTTTGCACTTTTTACCTTTGCATCAACTTCATAACATAGAATGATTTTGTCCCATATTGCCTTTTCTGTATTAAGCTGCATGAATTTTACAAATTCTGATTCAGTTAGACTTCCCAATAGAGCGTTGACGCCTTTGCATTTGTTTCATAATTCTTCTTTTTGGTCGGATCTGTTGGTACTACAGCTGGATATTAATATCCTCCTTCAACAATGGCCCATACATCTTCTCCCAGAGACTGAAGATAGGATATCATCCTTGTTTTCCAGAAGATTAAATTGTTTCCGTTAAAGAGCGGAGGCTTGATAGATGCTATTCCATCTTGATTGCTCATCTTGCTTGATCTTCCTTCTAGCGGCTAAGCTTTTTCAGAAGGACCTGCTCGGATACCAATTGTTGGGAAAAATACTGAGAGGGGGGGTGAATCAGTATTTAGATCTGAATAATTTTTTTTTTAGTTTTTCTTTCTCTAAAACCCATACGTTACTTTACTGAACCCAACACGCGTATATACGCGGATATCCTTAACAAAACTTGCGTATTACCAGAGATCTCATTATGCAGATAATTATTTTCTTAGATCATTGCATCATTCATTCATTAGATGTTTAGTAAGCAGTAAACATGTGCAGTAAGAACAGAATAAATCATCACACATAAGCATCACACATGAACACCAGGATTTAAGGTGGAAACCCAAATCGGGAGAAAACCACCGCTGCTGTCGTCTCAGTCTTCAATATTTATTATAAAGAAAACTTCTTACAACATTTTAATGGCGCAGACTCATACCAGCACGCAGGCACCTACCTGCAGAAGGCTACAGCCTTCTCTCGTTTACCAGCCTCTCCTGGAAGGGAGCTACAACCCCCTGCTCTCGTTTACCAGCCTCTCCCGGAAGGGATCTACTACCCCTTGCTCTTGTTTACCAGCTATCACTGGAAGGGAGCTACTACCCCCTTACTGAAGGCTTCGACCCTCAACACTACTGCAGACCACGTTTCATCAATTTTCATACTGGATCAAACAGTTTCAACACAACTCTTCACTTAACATCAACAAACATACTTTTCCCAATACTTCAAACAGAACAATGAGACCACTATAACCAAGATATCAGAAATAACCCAGACTTCAGAATCGATATGCAGATGTAAACTCAACCCTGAACATTCATTGAATCAAATATCATATGCTACTTATCTTTGCTGAAACCGCGTGTATACGCGCTTCCCTACTTACCAACCTGCGTATGCCTTTATACATAACATGAAATGCATACGCCACTGCTCTTTACTGAAGACACGTGAATAAGCGCTTCTCTTCATATCAACCTGCATATACTTCTGAGAACACTGTTTTCAGAATGTGATCAAACTCAAATTCAGATCTGAAATCATATTTCTGTTCAGACAATCTATCAACCATGCAGAACTGTTTAGACAGTCATTCTTCCTTCATTGAATCATCAACCAACAACTTGATCTTTAATTAACATAATTAGTAGCACAATCAACATTCAAACAACCCAGATCTGTATGAATACATCCTTGACAGATAGCAGTAAAACAATATAATAGACCAGACATTTCATTCCACATACTTCAGTAAAACCCTAGATTCCATACGCGCTTTCACTTTACTGAACCTGCGTATATACGTGCTTTCACAGAGACAAACCTGCGTATACTTCAGTGTATTTTATTCTTCAGAAACCCTGACTGCCATACACTCTTTTCTTTAAGCAGACCCACGTATATACGCGCTTTTACTAAGACAAACTAGCGTATAGATCTATAAAAGATAAACTTTTCAGAACAGTCCAGATCTATAAACTTACCCAGATTTCTTCAATTTCTTCATCAGACTTGCGCTAGGTCTTCATCATTTCTTTTCCAGATCATCGTAGAGATTCATCATTTGTAGATCTAGAGATCTTGAACCTTCATCATATCCATAGGTGCATCATAGATTCAGATTTATCAATTAAGAACAGAGTTCAACCATGTAGATATACTTCAGAGTGAAGTATTCATTAAAACCCAAACATATGCACACCTTGCACTATTATTCTCTTCTCCTTATATAGGTTTAGCCTTTATCAATACCAGGAGTCAAAACCACTCAACCTCCAATGGTATTCCTGGACGGGATCAAGTAGATAGTCCAGCGCTCAATACTATGGGCCAATACCATGGTTATGTCCCCTGGTTTTATAAATTTAGAGCGCAAATAGGCATACGCTACTTGTCACGTACATTTCCGCGTACATATGCTACTTCTCCTTTACAAACTCATGTATGATTTGTGAAATATCATATTTATCATCTCTCTGGAACTTACTGAAAATTCTTTCTTTGCTACTTCTGATCTGCTTGTAGATACATCAGATTCACATCATTAATAAACTCATCAAGTCAGTTTCCATCAAGGACAACTTCATCAAGTATGTTGGCATCAAGGACAACACATTGCATCATATTTCCAACACGTTTTGCTGAGGTGTGCTGTTGGATTGGTACATCTCTATTTCATAATCCCAACACTCCTCATCATTGCTCCGTGGGTCTGCGGATACAAAAACCATATGACATAACCCTTTCCCCTTGAAAGTGTGTGCAGGCTTGAATTCCAAGTCATACTCTTGTAGACATGCCATCTAGTTGCCTCGTCTCTCACGCAGCTCCTGTTGCATGAATAGTGAGCGTATTGTTGGGTGAGGTACGAACACCATGAGTAGTTCTTAAAAATGTATGGCCTGAAATGTTTAGCCGCCTTATATACCGCATAGGCTTTCTTGTCAATGTCTGGATAGTTCAGCTTAGCACCTTGCAACCCTGCGCTCGTGAAAGATATGGGTTGTTCATCATTGCAATCATCTTTCTAAGTGAGGACGACTGCAAGAGACGAATCCGAGGAAAAATTATACAAGATAAAGCCTTTGCTAAAATCTGGGCTATGTAGGGCAGGTGATTCCATGATGGCATTCTTGATATTGTCAAACGCTTCTTCTAGGGTGGATTCCATTTAAAATTCACGTTCTTATTGATCATGCCTTGCAGAAGTTTCACGATTTGTGCGAAGTCTTATATGAATATTTGGAGGAAGTTAATTTTCCTGAGAAACGATTGCATGGATTTTTTACTACTTGGGGGAGGAATTTGGGTGATGGATTTTACACAGTCTGGGTCTACTACTATGCCGTCCTGGGTTATGATGTGCCCCAAAAAATTCCCTTCTGAGAATGCAAAGATGTTTTTCTTGGGGTTAAGTGAGATTCTATATTTTCGGCACCTTTCAAAGATCTGTTTGAGGTGGTGAAAATGGTCATATATTCACTTGGAGAACACACATTACAGGAATTTTGAGGTCTAAAATGGGCCTCCTAAGGAAATTATAAAATAATAGTGGAAATAATAAAATAAGATTTGATTACATCATCAAATTTTAGAGGAAAAAAAGGAAAAATTACTTTTTCAACTCGTATTTTGAGCTTATCTCCCTAAGGGTTTACTCAAATTTTGAGCGGGAATACTCGTTGGATGCAAAATTTAACTCCTCATCCAAGGACTACCCATGTTGCATACTTTTTATGGAATTTGCTACATGAAAAATGAGAAATACATAAAACAACGTGATTGCAATCACGCTTTTTATGTATTTATCATTTTTCATGTAGCAGGGTCCATCAAAAGTATGAAACATGGGTACTCCTTGGATGAGGAATTTAATTTTTCATCCAACGAACATTCCCGCTCGAAATTTGAGTTAACCGTTTAGGAGATAAGTTGAAAATACGAGTTGAAAAAGTAACTTTATTATTTTATTATTTTTAAATATTTTTACTTTTTTACTCCAAAATGGTGAATCAACCCCCGTGGTTGACATCATCATCTTGAATCATATTTTTTCTTATAAATTTTATTTTAGTTGTACATTTTTCTTAGGAGGCCCTTTTTAGACCTCAAAATTCCCCTAATGGTGACGTCCTCAAGGTTGATCACCACACTTTGTCCCATTAGCCCCTGGAAGGCAATTTCCATGGCCCTTTGGAAGGTCTTTCCAAAATTAATCAGGCCAAGGGGCATGCGCCTGAATGCGAACGTACCCCACTTGGTCCTGAATGTTGTTTTCAGACGATCGGGTTCCGCCACCAATACCTAGTTGTATCTTGAGAAACCATCCAACAATGAGAACATTTATGACCTAGATACCGTTTGAAGAATCTGTTCCATGGGAGGCACTGGGTAGTTATCCTTGTTTGAAGATAAATTCAAATTTTGGAAGTCCACACATAAGCGAATTTCGCCAGACTTCTTGCGGCCTAGGACCAAATTTGATACCCACGTTGAATGTTGGACTTGGATAGGATGCAAGTGTCCAAGAGTTTCTTAAGTTCCTTTTGTATCATTGAATCCAAAGTTGGATGTACCTTCCTTAGTTTATATTGGAAAGGCTTGAGGCCTTCCTTCATTGGTATCATGTGCTGGATAATTCATGTGTTATTATAAGTTTGAAGTTCATCGTACGTCTCAGCGAAAACATCTCGATATTTCTCAAATAATTTGATAAAAGACTGCTGCTCCTGGGGGTTGCATTTGGTACCAAGATTGATGAACTTTGGGTCCGCTTCCATCTAAAGGTTCACTTGTTGGTGAAGTAGGGTGGAACTTTGCACCTTCGTATTGGGAGGCCCCCATAATTGGTTTTGTAGGTCAAATAACTTCTCAAGGGACATGAACCCTTTGGGTATGGGATTCCCCTTGTGTTCCCACCTTTCCTTTTGCAAATCCAAATCATGATCTTCTTCCTCAATCACAGTGTCCTTGAACATGTCTGTGTTTAGCATTAAATCCAATACCTGTTGATCATCATAAAAAATGCGAAAATTAGTCACATTATCCAATTATAAACAATTTCAATAGAAAAACCGTCCCTCAATGTGGTAAACCTAGTGGCAGTGTTTGCTAACGTATCAACTGTCACACTATGCATTCTGAGTACTAACTCAATACTGAAAGCATTGAAAGCAGAAATCAAACACCATACCTCCTGCTGATATCCTTTCAAATGGGGAGATAGGCAGTGAATAGTGTTGTGTACCTATTGGGTGATGATTTTGGAGTCGACTATTACCTTCAAGCAACCGAATTTGAGTTTGATTTCTTTCTTGAGGCCCCAGACCAGTGCTTCATATTTGGCCATATTATTGGTGCACTGGAATTATAACCGGCAAGAGATTAGGAACTTTTTATTTTGGGGATCTATCAAGATGAAGCTGACACTGACCCTGTCGTGGGTCTTGGAACCATGATAGTACAAGGTCCAAATATTGTCTTCAAATGTTTCAAGATATCATGTGTGTACAGACAGGATACTCGTGGCAGAGACATCGGGTGGACCCCCTGGTGCAGTAGGGGGAGAAGCGACAGACGGGAGCAGTTCTAACTGAGTGTCTGGGGCAACTGGGGAATGAGTGGCTTGGTAGCAGCCGAAATTAGCCTCTAAGAAGCACATGCCTAGATCCTCTTGTGAAAATCTGATGGGTTCATTGGTTGCTTCAAGGTCGGTCACCATATGCTTCATGTAAGGTTCTCTCTCGATCCTGATCTTATTATTCCTACCCTTGTGTGGGAGCCACAAATGGGACCAGTCAGTGGCGAAGTATCCTTGTAGTTTTCATGACCAATCCTGGCTTAATAGTAGATAGTAGGCCTCCAGGATATCTACAAAAACTATGTCAATGTACTGATGGACTCGGGAGTCGGATGAGAGACGTATCAGGATGTTATTAAATTCACCCATGGTGGGGAATTGGGACCTATCAAGTTGAATGATCTTAGCGTCGGTTTTCTCGGGGTTGATGTTCAATTTATTGCATATAGACAGGGGCATGATATTAGTAGATGTGCAGGAATCGACGAGGAAATTCTGGACGTTGAAATTGAAGATCTCAAAAGACAAAAGGAATGGGGGTGTGGATCCTCGTGAGTTTGCATTGATGTCATTAACAATGGACTGGAGGTTCACCGAGGCTTGGGAGGGTGTGGATCTTAAGACCTTGGTCACCAAGGTGGGCTTGTTCATCGAGGATGGGACAATGAATTCTTTGATACTAAAATCATGATGGTTGACTATCTGGGGGAGATCGTAAAGGGATATGTTGGCTCACATCTTCTTCATGTCTTCGATGATGTTGTACCCAAATTCTGGGTGCGAGAGTGTCTCGATAGGGGTGCTAGGTGAACCTGATGAAGATCTGGCCTTGAGGTTCGTTCGAGCAGTGGCGAGGCTATATTTTTCAGTGATTAGGGTTGCGGTCTTGTTTTCCCTGTTTGGTGGTAGGATTTTCCTCAGGAATGCTTTCCTCTTTTCATCGAAAGAGTGATCGGAAACTAGGCCTTTTCTCCTTAGGCTATAATTTCGGGGGGGGGGGGGGGGTTGGATTGGGGATCATCATCCAGGTTTAATTCTATCACAAGAGGAGGTCCTTCTCAGTGAATTACTTCAAAGGCAAGGACTGTTGATCCCAGATATTCATCCAGGGGAGAGACTTCTTCGTCACTTGAGTTGACTTCCTCTTATAACTCTCCTACCGTCTGATCTTCTAGGAGATGATTTACCACAACGATCATACTATTAATCCATTGAGGGAAGGTCCTTTCAGAGTGGGAAGCTTGATGAAAAGAGCATAAATTATCTTTTCCAATCTCCTCTACGTTGAAGTTCATATTGGGGTTCGATGGAGGGCAATTAGGTGCAAGGTTGTTTTTCCTAAAGAAAGGTTTTTGAGTTTTTCTACCCAAGGCAGAGTCAATGTTCTTCCTCTTCAAATTGGAGATCTCATTCATTAATAGCTTTTTAGATTTTGTGATGTTCTTGAAATCGAAGGGTCTTTATCCTTGTGTCCGGATTTATGGGCTGAGGGTTGTGTTCTCTTCTCGGCCGATTTTTTGTCATCCCCGCTATCATGGTATATGGCCCCTATGGAAAGCATATCTTTCTCAACGGTGAGGGTAGTGGTGTAATTTTCTGCTAAGGTGGCTCTACCCTCGTGTTTCATGAATAAAATGATGTCCTGATGTAAGGCCCTTGTGTAAAAATTTATGCTGATGGAATTGTCAAGGGACATGTTTGGGGGAAATTTGTTCAAGATTTTTGCAAAGCATTGGTTGAAATATTTAACCTTCTCCTTCTTCTGGCACTTCAAAATACTCAACTCTGTGAGGAGCATAGAATGATTCTTGTCCTCTGAAAATTTTTGGAGGAAGGTGTGATGGAATTTCTCCCATGTGGAAATGGAAGCGACACATAAGGAACAATACCAAGTAGCAACTTTATTTTCTAAGGTGTGTGAGAAGAGTCGACATGCTACATCGTAGAATTTCACCCTCATCATCTGTAAGGCCAGGTAGAAATTACTAATGTGGTCTTAGGCTAGCGTCTCCTTCTCAGGATCAAACTTAGGGAGATGCTTCTCCTGGTGTCGGGGCATGTTGTGAAGAAGACCTTGGAGACCTAGACGAGATTGTGCCATTGAGGCTAGGGGCTGAACTTGCCTGGGCCTACGATGGGGCGGGATGAAAATATGCCCAATCCTGTCCTCAGACTCGCTTTCGGCACCAGACCCAAAAGCTTCGCCTTCATGTTGAGAGTGCATGTCTTGGTTTCGGTTACCTCTAATATCTTTGATGTTTCTAAAATTCCTCAAGTTCTTGAAACCATTGAAGTTACCGTTGAAAAGGAAGGGCAGAATATTTCGGTTTCGGTGGTGGTGATGAGTATGGTCTGTGTTTTTACCATGCCCCCAACCTCTATTTCCTCGACCTCTTTTGGCCCCTCCCCTAGGTGGGTCATTCGCTTGGGTGTTGTCATTCAAAGGCTGATTGGGCTAGGGGCGGTTGTTTGGTTGGGGTCCAGTAACCTCAGGGCCACCTCCGTCGACCCCTTGAGAGCTGTCAGGAGGTTCGGCTGAGAGCTGGTCAACTGCATCTGCATAATCTTCAAGCATTATACCTATAAGCTGAGGCACGTAGTTGACTAGGACACCCTCGTGAGTATGATGTGTCCTGGGAGTTCGCGGATTGGCCAGGGAACTAGTGGCGGGAAGGTTTTGTAGACCTCTAATGATATCACGGGCGAGCGGGCATAAGGCTTGTAGTTGGTCCGAAGTGACCTCATAGAAGGGTGTGTCTTCCTCGAGGGTATTCTTGGGAGGTGCAGGATCAGTGTTTTAAAATACGATTTCTCCCTGCGGAGTTTGCACAGGGATATTACTTGCATGGTGGGATCCTGCCATTCAGGCCCTCCTTCTAGCGCCAAATCTGTTGACGGGGAAAATTACCTTTCCAACAGTAAAGGGATCTTCCCAGTATAAATTCCCAACTAGACTCTAGACCGTTTGTGATAGGGATATCGTCCGAGGTGTAGGTCCGGCTACCATTGAATATGCCTTTCTCGGACGGAGGTGTATTTCGAGAACAAGAGGGTGCATGACTACTCGAATGTTACAAAACAAACGGTCGATGGGCTCTCTAAAAATGAAACATTATAAATAGAAAAGTGAGATTCAAAGCATGGAGCTAAAGGAAGTATTGTTAGCAACACATCATTAGGGTCATGCTCATCAAGAGTCTTGTTTGACCAAAAGAGAAACAATTCACTATGGTCTAAACACCCTTCAATTCTTTAAGCGTGTTTCCAAAAGATTAAGGCAAGATAAACAACTAATTTATTAACATATCCTTGTGCTAAACATCCTGTTAAGTCCCTATATTAATAGTGTAGTCCCTTATTATGTTAGTGTAGCCCCCCTTATTGTTATTATTGTACCCCTGTAACCCCGATATTGTTATTATTGTGCCCTTACATTATTATTATTAGGTCGGCTAGGATTACATTGTGGCCCCACTAGGATTACATTATGGCCCCATGGACTCCTATATATAGAAAGGAGATTTTATCATTTGTATCATCCAAGAATTTTTCATTCATGTAATGTATTGGAGGTTGCCCCCTTGAAGTGGCTTATTTCTAAGGCATTGATATCTCTTTTCTTTGATTTTTGGAGTTGGTTTCACAACACATCCACATATCATTAATACATCCAAAGAGATTAAACATATAAATTATGCATGAACAAAAACGCAGATAAATCAGTTATAAAAGATAACAGATATATAAAGACACAATATTCATAATGTTAATACACATAAGTTTCCATGAGATCCAATAATGGAGTCAAAACATTGGTTTGTATTCATTCCTGAAATCATGCATTAAATGTTGTACAATTATCTCTCCTCACTCTCGAATCCAAAAAAATGCCCTTTCATTATCTCCTGAAGGAGTACATATAGAACCAAAAGTGACCTTTGGGTTGCCCTTTCCTTTCAGCTTCCCAACTATTGCCATGGTTTGCGATCAGGGAGGATTTTTGACTTGCAACCTGCGACCTGCCTGTGTCTGCTACCTATACAATTAGCCCTTTTCAAGGGAGCAACTGTGTGATGGAAAGGTCCAGAGCCTCTATATGTTGTTGTTCTTCGAGATAAGTTTGTCAGGCCAGATAGTCAACCACTACTGGGGTGATCTGAGGTGTGTCTTCTCCCAGCCTATGAAAACACTCGAGAGTTTCTGGAACTAAATTTTGACTCTTCATGGTGATATGATTGGATAGGGAGGCCGGCTTAGTGTAGATCTAGACTGATGTGATGATGAACTGGTCGATGTTCTCCTTGGAAGTGTTAGGGTCTCATGATTTAGTAGATTGGTAGACCAAATGCACAGGGTAACATGAAACCAGTCTTTAGAGTCTTAGGACCTAGCCTTCCTGGACTCAGAGAGGGCTCTCTCTATTGTATGCAAAGGATGTGAACTTTTTGCTATTAGGGTTTGATTTTAGGCTAGTTGGTAAGTGTAGGGTTTGTTGTTTGTTTTGGTTGGGTAAGATGAAATAGGTAGAATAGGTGGAGTGAGAGATCAGAAAATCATTGGGCTATGGAGTCTATAGAAGTCATGGATATCTCAACAAAGAGTCAGAGTGCATTACAAGGCAAATCTAGTGTGTTCAATGGATCCTTAAGGTTATGTGTGAAATGAAATGGACATTGAGTTGGGGAAACAAGGTAGGGAAAAGGGCAGTTAAGAATCCTTTGTCAAGTACCCATAAAAAATAAGGTCTCAAATATGATAAGAAAAAGATACTAATCATGATAAAGGGAAAACCATTTACTCAATGAAGATAATTAAACAAATAGACATTCAAGACAAACATGCCAATGAAATATAGAAGGTGAGAAACTCATTTAACTTCTAGTGATTTCACCTTCATGCTTTAAAAAACATTTAAGATAACAAAATAATTTTAATCAATCAAAGTGGGAACTCCCAAACAATGTTGATAAAGCTACAAATAACTTTGAGGCAAATTGATAGGCATGGACAAAGGGCAAGATCAGAACAAGACCTCCTTGGCTTAACCTAACAAATAATACTTCAAAGAGAGATTTGAAAAACAAAGATTAGATAGCATCAAATAAGCATGGCTTGCCATAAAACATATTTGGAAACTAGAATATTAATCCATTGATGAAATAAACAAGCTTAAGGAGGCCTAAGGAGCAGCTAAGAATTCCTTAAACACACCCAGTATAGGAAAACATCAAGGCAATAGAAGGCAGGAAGGACTAAGGTGCTTCAAACAACATTTCTTAGCCTATAATTTTTTGTTCTAATACATATAGAAGGAAGAAACATAATTATAAACAAGAAAACATGAAAAAATTAAAGACACATCACCTTTAACCAAGCTCAGGGATCCTGCAAGCAAGCTTCATCATCATCAATCAAAGCAAATCATCCACAAGCTCCACAACACCAAATTGCTCTTCAACCTCAAAAAACCATGTATTTCTGTCAAAGCTAATCAAATTAAAACATTTAAAATGAAGCCCTCATGCTCTATTTAACTGAACAAAGGAGGGAAAAAACTCTAGATAGGGTAGGAAAATGTAAAATTCACTCATAAATGTCATAAATACCCAAGAGACCATGCAAGGCCTAAGTCACAAAATATCCCATGAAATAAATGCCAAAATAAATTCTAGCACCTAATTCTAGAGTGATTTGCCTTGAAAAACACTAAAATATGATTTTACAATAAATGAGTGTGTTTTGTTGACTTTTGGAAAAAAACACACTAAACAGTCCATTTGTGCAGCGCCACCTCAGGCAGAAAATAGGCACTTTTGCAACCAAGTTTTGGACCCCTTCCCAATGTCGGATTTGGCTCCGTGATGGCATGTTGGAAAGCTGGATGAGTCTAATATATAGAAATTCTTGTGGTTTTGTGATCCAACTCTTGTAGCCTATTCAAAATTCCAAAATCCCATGACTTCCATTAGCGCAATGCCAGGTCTGAAATAGATGCAGAATGGTGAAAAATGAGGGGTTTTTTGACCTTTTGAGGGGTCAAACCTGCTCCAATTCATATGAAACTTGGTGAGAAAAGTGTACTAGTGATGAGAATTCAAAAAATTCTGAGTTTTCCTCCTGAGGATGCTCTAGGGATTAGCGTAGCGCCAGTGGCACTGCGCTAATGGGCCTTCAAAATCACAAAAAACAAAAATTTTCTCAAATTTCATCAAAATTGGTGGAGGCCTCCCTCAAGGGGTCTTGGAAAACTATTGAGAAGATGAAGCTAGAACTCCAAGGTTATCATGCCCTTTTTCCTCCTTTAGGGTTTGGATTTCAATGAGGGATTTCTTCAATTTGGCACAAGCAAGTTTGTTTTTCTTTGTATAATATTTGGCCATCTTTTTCTTGAGAGAAAGACCCCTTTTTATCTTCTTAAAGTGCTTGTGCTCATTCTTATAATTCTGAATGATGTATTGTGCCATGCCAAAATCTCTCTCCCACTCCCTGATTTTTGCATCTTTTCTCTGGAGCAGTAGTCTAGTGGCCACTTCCTCATCTTCATTATCACTAACTAGGTCAACGAATTGGGGTTTTTGAGTAGATTACTTGCTTCCCTTACCTTTCTTAACCTTGTCCATATTTTCTTTGCCCTTGTCAATAGTTGGAGCTGATGTAGGTGGCAAGGTTCCTTTCCTTTTGGAGGCAACAAACACTTGCCTTGGCCCTCTTTGGTATATGCATGCAAGAGGTGTGATGGTGATTCTACTAGCCTCTTTGCCATGGTTGTGATCATCACTTAGACTATGAGCCTCTTCCCCTGTTTTACTGTGATTAGGAATAGGGTTATATTCTTTGTTTTCTACATTGGAACTATCTTCATTGTCACTGGAGGGTTGATTGTTGTCATGACAGTCATGACAACTGTCATGATTGTCATGACTATTCTTCTCTTTTCTTTCTTCTTCATCACTTACCTCTTTGTCACTATATTTTACCTCCTCCTCATTGTGATCTATTTCATTTGTCTCACTGCTGCCTTAAATCTCTTCCTTGCTGTAATTTGTCTCATCTAATTCTTCTTGATCCTCTGTTTCATTGCTGGTTTCCACTCCTTCAATGCTCATCTCATTTTCACTTTCAACCTCTTCATTTCCTTCAGCATCCTCTTCCATAGTGGTAGAGTTTTGTTCACTGTCTTGTTCACTATTTTCATGGTCGTGCTCACTGTCCCTTTGATTATCAATCTCCTCATCTTCATCAACATCTTCTTGGTTAGCACTCTGTTCATCAACATCATTCTTTTATTCACTTTGGGTTGACTCACTTGCATCATTACCATCACTGCCTTCTTCCAAATTTTCACTGTTTTTATGTTTATCACTTCCATGTTCACTGCCCTCTTCTTCACCATCATTTCCTTCTTGTTCTTCCTCATTAATTTCTGTCTCTGCCACATTGATTGCATGACCTTTATTGTCAGCACTCTTTTCATCATTGCCACTGTGCTCTAAGGTTCTAGTCCATTGACTTTCCCTCCCTTATGTTTTGGTCTTAAAGGCCTTTGACCTCTTTCACTGTCACTGTTGCTTTCTGCTCCTTACATGGTGATAAGAGATGTTGGTTTACAAACTAGGGTTTGGTGGAGCAAGATGAAGAAGGTGGTGAAGTCAACTTGTAGTGAATGAGTGATATGGAGGGTTGGTTCAAGGATTAAGTTTCTTTGGAGCTTAAGGAGGCTTTTCTTAAAAGTGTATTGTAGCCACCCTAACTTACTTACCCTCAAATGACATCAAACTAGTTTAAGGAGGTTTAAAAACAAAGGCTTATTTTGCATGAAAGACCTAGGGTTTACCCACCTAGGGTTTGATTACTTCATAGCCAAAAAAGACTAAAATTTATTGAAAAATACTTGGGAGATATGGAGGGAATATCACCTACCAGCTCTTCGCTCTTTGTAGACCTTTGGAGACCAAATGGAAGAATAAATTCATGACTTAGGGCCGAGAATTTGTTGTTTGGAGGTATTTTGCATTAGCGCAACGCCCTGCTCAAGTAGTCGGGTCGGCCTGTTAGCATAGCGCTGGCAGGCCTGCTCGCGGGTTAGCTTAGCACCGGGCATTCTCAGTCTTTGGGTGAATCGGACCTGCATTAGCACAATGCCTAGGATTAGCGTAGCGCCAGGCCAAATTTGCATAGAGCCTTATAATTTTTAGTGGACGGAGGACGGATTTGCACAACGCCAACTTGTATCTATGTAGCGCCAATGATTTGCACAACGCCAAGGAAAGCTCACCTAGAAATGGTCAGAAAACTCTGTTTTTTCTCCTAAAGCCTCTTTCTCTCCACCAAGTGATAATATGAGTTTGAAATGAAAAATGAAACACCTTTATATCCCTTGAGAAAAATAAATCATAGATATAAAACCCACTTTACTATGGTTGCCTTGGCTCACTTTATAATTTTCACTAATGTCTCCTTGATTTTTTTTGTAGGTGTCTATGACTTTATCAAGTGATTTTATTTCGGTAATGGTGTAATGAAAGATGAATACACCCCCCCTTTTTAGCATTGAAACTCTGGGGACTGTCCAAACTGTCTCTTTTGAAAAAATGAAACCATTGTTTTATCCCCTTTTGGCATTCTTGAGTGCAACTGACTTAAAACATGTGTTTCTCACCTTTTAATAATATTTGATAGTGATGTGTCTTTTTTGGCAAAGGTTAGAAAATTATATCATGTTATGTCTTCCCTTGGCCACTTCTGATTTCTGCAGGTGCCTATAACACATTTTCCTTTGATCCTTTTGTCATTGTTTGGATTTTTACAGCCTGTAGTCACCCAACAGGGATTTCAAGGTCAGCATGATTTTTCATTTTGACATTTTATCTCATGCTTTCTTTATCTTGACCATTTTGAAGACCTTTGACTGTACTTGAAATCTTAGGCTCCCTCACACTGATACTCTTTACAATTTCTCCCTTTGGTGTAGTGAAGCAGTGTTGTTTTGACAAACCTTAAAAGCCATCTTAAATAGCCTTTGAAGGCTTTTTGCTGTTATGATGGAGGCCCATAATATTTATTTCACCTATCTTGCCTACTTACCCAAAATTTTAGTTTTTAAGGCTGTTAAAAAAGAAAAAGTAGTGGTGTCTTCTAAGTTCTCTATAGCCCTTTCAAGTTCATTCGTTTCTGTTCGGTTCGCCTCACCTCTTTCCCTTTTTCATTTATAATTTTTGAAAATCTTCAATGTGTGCTTGATTTTGTTGTTGTGTCCTCTTTCCTTGTGGCCTTTGTACTAGTTCCTTGCTTGGAAACACTGTTTTGTCAATCAGTCTCAAAACCCTGAATCTCATTGTACATAGGTATGTTTCCCTTTCCTTGCTGTGGAAGTCTTCTAGTGATGATTCATCTTCTTACCTGACCTCTTTTTATGCTGATGGCCATCTCAATCATTCTTGCAGAAATGTGAACAAAAGCAGTTGTCCCTTGCAGAATTTGTGCTTTGACCAAGGAGGCCTTCCTTGAAGGATTTTGATCAGATTTGGTCAAAAGTTACTTGACCTTCTTCTTCTTTGAATGTAGCCTCTTGACACAGGAAAAATAGAGATTTAGAACACCAAAACAATCCTATGACCTATGAAACCCTAGGTGACCTAGTGGGAGGCTCTTTTGACTTGGCCTTTGACTGAAAACTTAGTTTTGGGTCTTCAAGTATAAAAAATAGAATTTTTTATATTTTGATGTATTGAAGATCCAAAATCCAATGTACTTGATTTATCTAAAGATCCTACAGAGATAGTTTGAGACCATCAATGCTTGATGTATCCAGGAAACATAGGAGTGAGTAGGTTGGGAAGTGATCCTAGGTGTCAGGTGGAGGAAAGTAAGCAAGCCAAAAACAGAGTGATAAGGTAAATGGTGACAAGATATAGGCAAAATGAGTGGCATGAGCCCATGATGGGTCTTTTATGAGTGGTGATCTAAGTTTGACATAATAGGATAATGAAATAGTGAAAAATTTATCCTAAGGATAATGAAGGCAGTGAGATTTCTAGAACTCACAATATTCATGAATTTTGTTTCTAGAAATCTAGGGTGAGCATTTAGTCATCGACAAAGGCAAAAAAATACTGATGATTAACAGGAAGCTGGGAGGTTCTGGGAAACAGTTTCTTGTCTGATGGGTCCCAAGAATTTTTTAATGTCCTGGGTTACCTCCTCCCTCATCTTCTGTGTGGCCAATGTCCCTAAGGAGGGAATGTGGTGTACCTCCGCCATCGAATCTATGCAAATGATTAGGTGTTTGTAGGCAGACACCACCTTCTCTACATATTTTACAAGCTTGTCCCTAGACTGCAACTTCATCCGTATCTGCACCTTATCTTTCTGAGCGCGGATCCAATCCTTATTTGGTAGGGTGTGGGGATCTTGTGGGTATCTTTCTGACCATTCAAGTATGTTATCGAAAGCTATGGAGTCTTCCTTTAGAAGTGCAACACTTTTGCTAGTTTCTTCCTGGGCCCCTAGCAAAGGAGCGATTGTTTGTTTTATGGTAAACATCTCCTCATACACCTTCTTCAAGGCATTCTATAATTTATGCAACTCTCCCCGAATGGCGGTCTATAGCTCATTTCCCTGAGTGATCGTGAGTTGGAGCCTTTCATTTTTAGCTTCCAAGGCTTTCTTTTCTGTCTCTACTTGAGTAGCCCTTTGCTCGGATGCCTAGAGTATTCCCTAAAAAACAAGATCTCTCTGCTCATTCTACTGACATTTTCTTATGTGGCAGCTGCAAAGGTCGTTCCAGCTGGTGCTATCATCATAGGTTTAGTTCTGGTGTCTAGGACTATGTCCTTTTTGGTAGTCACTACTAGGGGTTCGACTAGATTCCGTGGAAGGAATTTTTCTCCTTTCTTGCCTAATTTTATGAGTGTACTGGTCGTAAGATAACTGTGTTATATCTAGTACATCATCTTCATGCTCCTCTGGGATGCTGATTTCTGAGAGCGGGAGGTCTCCCCCTGTCATGGGAGTCTTCGGGGGTACCTCGATATGTGGCAGGTCTGCTTGTCCGCCAGTCTTCAAGGGCTGTGACTTGCTTTCCTCTGCCTCTTCGAATGCACCCTCCTATCAATTCTAATTTTCTTCTTCCGTTCTTCTCTTTTCAGCTTCCTCTTCCCTTTTCATTTTTTCGGCTTCTTCTTTATCCTGCTCCTCCTTCAACCTACACTCAACCTCCCTCTTCTATCGTTCTTCTTCTTCCTTTTTCTTGTGGGCCTCTTCTGCTTGCTTCTTCTTCTGTTCCTCTCTCTACTGCTTCTTCTGTTGTTCTTTAGCTTGCTTCTTTTGTTTTTCTTCTTCTTGTTGCTATGCCAAGGTATATTTTTTTAGCTCTTCCTCTCTTAGATTCTTCTTGACCTCTTGTTGTGCTTTGGCCTCTTTGTCCCTTCCTTCTTGCTGATCCTTAGGAGGATTACTGCTTGTAGTATTCTTTGGACTTTTGGATTTGGAAGATGACGCTCCTCTCACAGGGCCCTTCCTTTTCAAAACGTCTGCCCTTTCTTCTAGAGTTTTGTCATCCTAACTCTCTTAATCTCCATTCAGGTTGGCTGATCTTTCAGGAGTTGCTTCTCTATCTGCATTGTACCAGTTTCTAACCTATTCTTCAATGGGGCATTCTGTGTGTTGGTAGTTCCAGTTAAACTTGGCCCTCTTGCAGTGTGCGGGGATGATCCTTTCAGGATCATAAGACCTATGGGCAAAGGTTATAAAGTGAAAAACTTTGATGTCTTATACCTCCGCTTCCACTTCTTTGAAGTATTTGACAGTGTAGGCACCGATAATAAGTGGGAGGGTAGGCCATGGTTTCTTCTTTCCTTTGCTGAGGGTCTTTGAGAGCCCACTCATCATTTGATAGCACACCTCTTGTAGTAGCATTTTGTCAGTGAAAAACTTGGGTAGTGTGTGAGGTGCCTTGAATGATTCGAAGACCCTGACAAAAGTGCTCTCAAGAATGGGGAACTAGTTGGGTACCTTGGTTACTGTCTCCATGGACCGACTAGACATTAAGGGGGGATATTTACCGAAAAGATGCCGGTAGAGCGCAGGGATGAAATTTTCTGAGATGGAATCCATTTCTTGCTTGTATATGGTAGCCCAGAACACATTCAACTCTTTGTGGATGGGACAACTGTGCTTCGCATCCCAGTTGTGTGACCATTCCCCAAAATTGCACTGTGCACACACTGCATCTAAGAGGTAGGAAGCCATGTATAATTATGATGCACACCCCTCTTCTGGTACCTAGGCCACTGATATGTTTGCCCTAAGAGCTGATAGTACTAGGTTTGCGTAGTTGAGCCGAGTGTCATAGGAGGCGATCACGTGCATGAGTGATACCCATGTTCCACTGAAAGTAGTAGCGTCTCTCCTACCGTACAATCTACACATCATTGCTGCCACGAGCTCGTAAACCTTCCTAAGGCCATCAATTTTTTATTCCCAATCCTTCTCCCCTTTAAACTTCTCAAGGTCCTCCCACCAACCCTTCAAGGTGTCTTGTATTGGTACATCGTGTGTGGCAACCCACTTGGCATTGAAATATTCCTCCCTAGTAGGGAGTGCATTGTATACCTCTGCATCCTTTCCAGTCAGATTGGCAAAAGTCTTCCCTGTGTGATCATGGATGACCCAGAACTTGAAATCAACCTTCTGAAGAATCCATTCGACTACTTCTGAGCATGGGAAGATTGGTGGTTGGGCACCCACATAATTAAGCTTGGACCTTTTTCCATGAATGTATACCTGCCGGTCTGCGAGATCCTCCGAGAATTCTTGCTTTGTGAATTCCTGGTGGACTTGATACCATGTCATCTTATCACCATTCCCGAAGACATAGGCGGTGTATCCATAGATAGGGGGCGACAGAGGAGGCATGTCTCCTCCTGATAGCTCTATCTCTAGGCTTTTGTCTCTCCTTTGAACTGCTGGAGGCCACATATCGCTTGAGGCCGAAGAGATGGAGACACACTCGAGCTTAGCTTCGATAGCCCCTGGGCTATGGAATTTTTGACAAGCTGCACACATAATTTATTTTTGTACAAGTGAAAACTAGAAACTTGAGGGCTATGATTTATAATTGGTTATGCATCCCTCTCATTTCTCATTTGGTTCAGATTTAAGCTTTGGGAGCCAGCATATTTCCTAATCTAATCTACTGACAAGTCAAGATTAAATGTTTTGACAAGTCTTCTTTCACTAACCTATCAGCAACTTAAAACACGTCCAATCATCATTAGGCTAAATGACAGAACAAGACTCTCTTTTCTTCAACAGGAGTGGAATTTAGGCTTGCACACTTTCAGCAATACTCTTTTTTGGTATGGCGCTGTACCTCTTCTTTTTCCTGCCCTCTTTTATTTCTTTTCTCTTTTTTTTTTGTGTTTTTGTTTTTTAGATCAACATTCTAAGACTAAAAACTAGAAAGATGCTCATGGTACTAAGCTTATTTTCATACCGAGGCAAGGCCCTTGTGTAAAAATCTATGGTGATGGAATCGTCAAGGGCCATGTTTGGGGGGAATTTGTTCAAGATTGTTGCAAAGCGTTGGTTGAAATATTTAACCTTCTCCTTCTTTTAGAACTTCAAAGTACTCAACTCTGGGAGGAGCATAGAAGGAGTCTTGTCCTCTAAAAAGTTTTGGAGGAAGGTGCGACAGAATTTCTCCCATGTGGAAATGGAAGCAACACGTAAGGATCAATACCAAGTAGAAACTTTATTTTCTAAGGTGTGTGAGAAGATTCGGCATGCCATGTCATCGAATTGCACCCTCATCATCTGTAAGGCCAGGTAGAAATTACTAATGTGGTCTTCGGCCAACGTCCCCTTTTCAAGATCAAACTTAGGGAGATGCTTCTCCGGGTGTCAGGGCATGTTGTGAAGAAGACCATGGAGACCTAGAGGAGACCGTGCCATCGAGGCTAGGGGCTGAAACTACCTGGGCCTATGATGGGAAGGATGAAAATATGCCCAATCTTGTCCTCGGACTCACTTCCGGCACTAGACCTGAAAGCTTCACCTTCATGTTGAGAGTGCATGTCTTGGTTTCGGTTACCTCTAAGATCTTTTATGTTTATAACATTCCTCAAGTTCCTGAAACCATTGAAGCTACCATTGAAAATGAAGGGTAGAATGTTTCGATTTCGATGGTGGTGATGAGTATGGTCCATGTTTTGACCATGCCCTCGACCTCTATTTCCCTGACCTCTTCTGGACCCTCCCCTAGGTGGGTCGTTCGCTTGGGTGTTGTCATTCAAAGGCTGATTGGGTTGGGGGCCGATGTTTGGTTGGGTTCCAGTAACCTCAGGGCCACCTCCGTCAACCCCTCGGGGGCTATCATGAGGTTCTACTGAGAGCCAGTCGACCGCATCTGCATAATCTTCAAGCATTAGACCTATAAGCTTAGACACAAAGTTGACTAGGACACCCTGGTGAGTATGATGCATCCTGGGAGTTCGTGAATTGGCCAGGGAACTAGTGGTGGGGAGGTTTTGCAGACCTCTAATGAGATCATGGGCGAGTGGGCGCAAGGCCCGCAGTTGGTCCTACGTGACGTCATAGAAAGGTGCGTTTTCCTTGCGGGTATTCTTGGGAGGTGCAGGACCAGTGTTTTCAAATACGATTTCTCCCTGTGGAGTTTTCATAGGGATATTAATTGTGTGTTGGGATCCTGCCATTCAAGCCCTCCTTCTAGTGCAAAATATGTTGACGGGGAAAAATTCCTTGCCAATAGTAAAGGGATCTTCCCGGTATAAAGTCCCAACTAGACTCTAGACTATTTTTGATAGGGATACTGTCCGAGGTGTAGGTCTGGCTTCTGTTGAATATGGATTTCTCGGACAGAGGTGTATTTTGAGAACAAGAGGATGCATGACTACTCGAATGATACGAAACAAACAGTCGACGGGCTCTCTGAAAATGAAACATTATAAATAGAAAAGTGAGATTCAAAGCATGGAGCCAAAGGAAGTTTTATTAGCAACACATCATTAGGGTCATGCTCATAAAGAGTCTTGTTTGACCAGAAGAGAAAAAATTCACTATGGTCTAAACACCCTTCAATTCTTTTAGCGCATTTCCAAAAGATTAAGGCAGCATCAACAAATAATTTATTAACATATCCTTGTGCTAAAAATCCACATATCATTAATGCATCCAAATAGATTAAACATATAAATGATGCGTGAACAGAAACAAAGATAAATCAGTTATAAACGATAACAGATATATAAAGACACAATATTCATAATGTTAACACACATGAGTTTCCATGAGATCCAATAGTGGAGTCAAAACATTGGCTTGTATTCATTCCTGAAATCATGCATTCAATGTTGTACAATTATCTCTCCTCACTCTCGAGTCCAAAATAAGGCCCTTTCATTATCTCCCAAAGGAGTACATATAAAACCAAAAGTGACCTTTGGGTTGCCCTGTCCTTTTAGCTTCCCAATTGTTGGCATGGTCTGCGACCTAGGAGGATCTGTGACTTGTGACATGCTTGAGGTCACGACCTGCAACCTGCTTATGTCTACTACCTATAAAAATAGCCCTTTTCAAGGGAGAAATTGTGTGATGGAAAGGTCCAGCACCTCTATATGTTGTTTTTCTCCGAGATAAGTCTGTGAGGCCAAATAGTCAGCGACTATTGGGGTGATCTGAGGTGTGTCTTATCCCAGCCTATGAAAACACTCTAGAGTGTCTGGAACTAAAGTGCACCTCTTCATGGTGATATGATTGGATAGGGAGGCTAGCTTAGTGTAGATTCAGACCGATGTGATGATGAACTGGTCGATGTTCTCCTAGGAAGTGTTAGGGTCCTGTGATTTAGCATATTGGTAGACCAAATGCACAGGGTAACATGAAACCAGTCTTTGGAGTCCTAGGACCTAGCCTTCCTGGACTCAGAGAGGGTTCTCTCTATTGTATGCAAAGGATGTGAACTTTTTTCTATTAGGGTTTGATTTTAGGCTAGTTGTTAAGTGTAGGGTTTGTTGTTTGTTTTGGTTGGGTAAGATGAAATAGGTAGAATATGTGGAGTGAGAGATCATCAAATCATTGGGCTATGGAGTCTATAGAAGTCATGGATATCTCAACAAAGAGTCAGAGTGCATTACAGGGAAAATATAGTGTGTTCAATGGATCCTTAAGGTTATGTGTGAAATGAAATGGACATTGAGTTGGGGAAACAAGGTAGGGAAAAGGGCAGTTAAGAATCCTTTGTCAAGTACCCATAAACAAGAAGGTCTCAAATATGATAAGAAAAATATACTATTCATGAGATAGGGAAAACCATTTACTCAATGGAGATAATTAAACAAATAGACATTCAAGAAAAACATGCCAATGAAATATAGAAGGTGAGAAACTCATTTAACTTCTAGTGATTTCACCTTCATGCTTTAAAAAACATTTAAGATAACAAAATAATTTTAATCAATCAAAGAGGGAACTCCCAAACAATGTTGATAAAGCTACAAATAACTTTGAGGCAAATTTATAGGCATGGACAAAGGGAAAGATCAGAAGGTCTCAAATATGATAAGCACAAGATACTAATCATGAGATAGGGAAAACCATTTACTCAATCACGATACTTAAACAAATAGACATTCAAGACAAACATTCCAATGAAATATAGAAGACAAGAAACTCATTTAACTTCTAGTGATTTCACCTTCAAGCTTTAGAAAACATTTAAGATAACAAAATAAATTTAATTAATCAAAGAGGGAACTCTTAAACATTGTTTATAAAGCTACAAATAACTTTGAGGCAAACTGATAGGCATGGACAAAGGGCAAGATCAGAACAAGATCTCCTTGGCTTGACCTAACAAATAATACTTCAAAGAGAGATTTCAAAAACAAAGATTAGATAGAATCAAATAAGCATGGCTTGCCATAAAACATATTTGGAAACTAGCATATTAATCGATTGATGAAATAAAAAAGCTTAAGGAGGCCTAAGGAGAAAATAAAAATTCCTTAAACACACCCAACAGAGGAAAACATCAAGGCAATAGAAGGCAGGAAGGACTAAGGTGCTTCAAACAACATTTCTTAGCCTATACTTTTCTGTTCTACTACATATAGAAGGATGAAACATAATGATAAACAAGAAAACATGAAAAAATTAAAGACACATCACCATTAACCAAGCTCAGGGATCCTGCAAGCAAGCTTCATCATCATAAATCAAAGCAAATCATCCACAAGCTCCACAACACCAAATTTCTCTTCAACCTCAAAAAACCATGTATTGCTCTCAAAGCTCATCAAATGCCAACATTTACAATGAAGCCCTCATGCTCTATTTAACTCAGCAAAGGAGGGAAAAAACCCTAGATAGGGTAGGAAAATGTCAAAATCACTCATAAATGTCATAAATGCCCAAGAGGCCATGCAAGGCCCAAGGCACAAAATATCCCATGAAATAAATGCCAAAATAACTTCTAGCACCTAATTCTAGAGTGATTTTCCTTGAAAAACGCTAAAATGTGATTTTACAATAAATGAGTGTGTTTTGTTGACTTTTGGCCAAAAACACACTAAACAGTCCATTTGTGTAGCGCCACCTTAGGCAGAAAATAGGCACGTTTGCAACCAAGGTTTGGACCCCTTCCCGATGTCGTATTTGGCTCCGTGATGGCGCGTTGGAAAGCCTGATGAGTCTACTTTGTAGAAAATCTTGTGTTTTCCTAATCCAGATCTTTTAGCCTATTCAAAATGCCAAAATCCAAATACTACCATTAGCACATCGTCGGGTCTGAAATAGAGGCAGAATGGTGAAAAATGAAAGATATTTTGACCTTTTGAGGGGTCAAACCTACTCCAATTCATCTGAAACGTGGTGAGAAAAGTGTAATAGTGATGAGAATTCAAAAAATTCTAAGTTTTCCTCCAGAGGATGCTCGAGGGATTAGCGTAGCGCCAGTGGCGCTGCATTAATGGGCCTTCAAAATCACAAAAAACAAAAAGTTTCTAAAATTTCCTCAAAATTGGTGGAGGCGTCCCTCAAGGGGTCTTGGAAAACTGTTGAGAAGCTGAAGCCAGAACTCCAAGGTTATCATGGCCTTTTGCCTCCTTTAGGGTTTTGATTTCAATGAGGGCTTTCTTCAATTTGGCACAAGCAAGTTTGTTTTTCTTTGCATAATACTTGGCCATCTTTTTCTGGAGAGAAAGACCCCTTTTTATCTTCTTAAAGTGCTTCTACTCATTCTTATAATAATGAATGATGTATTGTGCCATGCCAAAATATATCTCCCACTCCCAGATTTGTGCATATTTTTTATGGAGCAGTAGTCTAGTGGTCACCTCCTCATCTTCATTATCACTGTCTAGGTCAACTAATTGGGGTTCTTGAGTATATTTCTTGCTCCCCTTACCTTTATTAACCTTGTACATCTTTTCTTTGCCCTTGTCAATCTTTGGAGCTGATGCGGGTGGAAAGGTACCTTTCCTTTTGGAGGCAGCAAACACTTGCCTTGGCCCTCTTTGGTATGTGCATGCAAGAGGTGTGATGGTGATTCTACTAGCCTCTTTTCCATGGCTGTGATCATCACTTAGACTATGAGCCTCTTCCCCTATTTTGATGTCATCAAGACTAGGGTTATCTTCTTTGTTTTCTGCATTGGCACTATCTTCATTGTCACTGGAGGGCTGATTGTTGGCATGACAGTCATGACAACTGTCATGACTGTCATGAATATTCTTCTCTTTTCTGTCTTCTTGATCACTTACCTCTTTCTCACTATCTTTTACCTCCTCCTCACTGTGATCTGTTTCATTTGCCTCACTGCTGTCTTCAATCTCTTCCTCACTGTAATCTGTGTCATCTGTCTCTTCTTGATCCTCTGTTTCATTACTAGTTTCAACTCCTTCAATGCTCATATCATTTTCACTTTCAACCTCTTCATTTCCTTCAACATCCTCTTCCATAGTGGCAGAGTTTTTTTCACTGTCTTGTTCACTATTTTCATGGTCATGCTCCCTTTAACTGTCAATATCCTCATCTTCATCAACATCTTCTTGGTCAGCACTCTGTTCATCAGCATCATTATTTTCTTCACTTTGGGCTGAGTCACTTGCATCATTACCATCATTGCCTTCTTTCAAATTGTCACTTTTTTTTTATGTTTATCGCTTCCATGTTCACTTCCCTCTTCTTCACCATCATTTCCTTCTTGTTATTCCTCATTAATTTCTGTCTCTGCCTCACTGATTTCATCACCTTTATTGTCAGCACTCTTTTAATCATTGCCATTGTGCTTTGAGGTTCCAGTCTATTGAATTTCCCTCCCTTATGTTTTGGTCTTAAAGGCCTTTGACCTCTTTCACTGTCACTGCTGCTTTTTGCTCCTAACATGGTGATAGGAGATTTTGGTTTACAAACTAGGGTTTGGTGGAGCAAGATGAAGAAGGTGGTGAAGTCAAGTTGTAGTGAATGAGTGATATGGAGGTTGGTTCAAGGATTAAGTTTCTTTGGAGTTTAAGGAGGCTTTTCTTAAAAGTGTATTGTAGCCACCTTAACTTACTTACCCTCAGATGCCATCAAACTGGTTTAAGGAGGTTTAAAAACAAAGGCTCATTTTGCATGAAAGACCTAGGGTTTACCCACCTAGGGTTTGATTACTTCATAGCCAAAAAAGACTAAAAATTATTGAAAAATTCTTGGGAGAAATGGAGGGAATATCACCTACCAGCTCTTAGCTCTTTTTATACCTTTGGAGACCAAATGGAAGACGAAATTCATGACTTAGGGCAGAGAATTTGTTGTTTGGAGGTCTTCTGCATTAGTACAACGTCAGGCGTTTGTCGGTCTTCGGGTGAGTCGGGATTGCATTAGCGCAACGCACAGGATTAGCGTAGCATCGGGCCAAATTTGCGTAGCACCTTGTAATTTTGAATGTGAAGAGGACAGATTAGCACAGCGCCAACCCGTATTTGCGTAGCGCCATTGATTTGGGAAACACCAAGGAAAACTTGCCCAGAAATGGTCAGAAAACACTGTTTTTTCTCTTGAATCCTCTTTCTCTCCACCAAGTGATAATATGAGTTTGAAATGAAAAATGAAACACCTTTATATTCCTTGAGAAAAATAAATCATAGATATAAAACCCACTTTCCTATGTTTGCCTTGGGTCACTTTATAATTTTCACTAATGTCTCCTTAACGTTTTTGTAGGTGCCTATAAATTTCTCAAGTGATTTCTTTGGGTAATGGTGTACTGAAGGATGAAGAGGCCCCCCATTTTTAGCTTTGAAACTCTGGGGACTATCCAAACTGTCTATTTTAAAAAATTGAAACCATTGTTTTAACCCCTTTTGGCATTCTTGAGTGCAATTGACTTAAAACATGTGTTTCTCACCTTTTATTCATATTTGACAGTGATGTGTCTTTCGTGGCAAAGGTTAGAAAATTATATCATGTTATGTCTTCCCTTGGCCACTTTTGATTTCTACAGGTGCTTATAACACATTTTCCTTTAATTCTTTTGTCACTGTTTGGATTTTTACAGCCTATAGTCAGCCAACAGGGATTTCAGGGTCAACATGATTTTGCATTTTCAAATTTTACCTCATGCTTTCTTTATCTTGATCATTTTGAAGACCTTTGACTGTACTTGAAATCTTAGGCTCCCTCACACTGATAATATTTACAATTTCTCCCTTTGGTGCAGTGAAGCAGTGTTTTTTTGACAAACTCTAAAAGCTATCTTAAATAGCCTTTGAAGGCTTTCTGTTGTTATGATGGAGGCCCATCATCTTTATTTCACCTGTCTTGCCTACTTACCCAAAATTTTAGGTTTTAAGGCTATTAGAAAAGAAAAAGTATTGTTGTCTTCTAAGTTCTTTATAGCCCTTTCAGGTTCATTCATTTTTGTTCAGTTCACCTCACCTTTTTCCTTTTTTCATTTATAATTTCTGAAAATCTTCAATGTGTGCTTGATTGTGTTGTTGTGTCCTCTTTCCTTGTGTCCTTTGTACTAGTTCCTTGCTTGGCAACACTGTTTTGTCAATCAGTCCCAAAACCCTGAATCTCATTGTACATAGACATGTTTCCCTTTCCTTGCTGTGGATGTCTTCTAGTGATGATTCATCTTCTTACCTTACCTCTGTTTATGATGATGGCCATCTCAAACATTCTTGCAGAAATGTGAACAAAGGCAACTGTCCCTTGCAGAATTTGTGCTTTGACCAAGGAGGCCTTCCTTGAAGGATTTTGATCAGATTTGGACAAAAGTTACTTGACCTTCTTCTTCTTTGAATGCAACATCTCGACATAGGAAAAACATAGATTTAGAACGCCAAAAAAATCCTATGACCTATGAAACCCTAGGTGACATAGTGAGAGGCTCTTCGGACTTGGCCTTTGACTGAAAACTTAGTTTTGGGTCTTCAGGTATAAAAAATAGAATTTTTGATATTTTGATGTATTGAAGATCCAAAATCCAATGTACTTGATTTATTTAAAGAGCTTACAGAGATAGTTTGATACCATCAATGCTTCATGTATCCAGGAAACATAAGAGTGAGTAGGTTGGTTGGTGATCCTAGGTGTTAGGTGGAGGAAAGTAAGCAAGCCAAAAACAGAGTTCTAAGGTAAATGGTGACAAAATATAGGAAAAATGAGTGGTATGAGCCCATGATGGGTCTTTTAGGAGTGGTGGGCTAAGTTTGACATAATAGGATAATGAAATAGTGAAAAATTTATCCTAAGGATAATGAAGGTAGTGAGATTTCTAGAACTCACAATATTCATGAATTTTGTTTCTAGAAATCTAGGGTGAGAATTTGGTCATCTATAAAGGCAAAACATTACTGATGACTAACAGGAAGCTGGGAGGTTCTGGGAAGCAATTGCTTGTCTGATGGGTCCCAAGAATGTTTGAATGTCCTGGGTTACCTCCTCCCTCATCTTCTGTGTGGCTAATGTCCCTAAGGAGGGAATGTGGTGTACCTCCGCCATCGAATATATGCAAATGATTAGGTGTTCGTAGGCAAACATCACTTTCTCTACATATTTTACAAGCTTGTCCCTAGACTACAACTTCATCCTTATCCGCACCTTGTCATTCTTAGTGTGGATGCAGTCCTTCTTTGGTAGGGTGTTAGGAGCCTATGGGTATATTTATGACCATTCAAATATGCTATCGAAAGCAGTGGAGGCTTCCTTTAGAAGTGCAACTCTTTTCCTAGTTTCTTTTCCTCAGCCCCTAACAAAGGAGTGACTATCTTTTTTATAGTAAAATCTCCTCATACACCTTCTTCATGGCGTTCTATAATTTATCCAACTCTCCTTGAACGGTGGTATATAGCCATTGCCCTGAGTGATAGTGAGTTGGAGCCTTTGATTTTCAGCTGCCAAGGCTTTCTTTTCTGTCTTTTCTTAGGTAGCCCTTTGCTCGGATGCCTGGAGTATGCCCTACAAAAACAAGATCTCTCTGCTCATTCTGTTGACATTTTATTCTGTGGTAGCTGCAAAGGTGGTTCCGGCTGATGCTATCATCACAGGGTTAGTTTTGGTGTCCAGGACCATGTCCTTTTCGGTAGTCACTGCGAGGGGTTCGACTGGATTCCGTGAAAGGCATTTTTTTCCTTTCCTGCTTAATTTTATTAGTGTACTTGTCGTAAGATAACCTTGTTATATCTACTACATCATCCTCATGCTCCTCTGGGATGCAAATTTCTAAGAGCGGAAGGTCTGCCCTTGTCATGGGAGTTTCTTGGGGTACCTTGATATGTGGCAGGTCTGCTTGTCCGCCAGTATTCGAGGGCTATAACTTTCTTTCCTCTGCCTCTTCTGATGTAACCTCCTATAAATTATAAGTTTCTTCTTTCGTTCTCCTCTTTCGGCTTCCTATTCCCTTTTATTCTTTTCAACTTCTTCTTTATCATGTTCCTCCTTCAACCTGCACTCAACCTCCCTCTTCTATCATTCTTCCTCTTCCTTTTTCTTGTGGGCCTCTTCTGCTTGCTTCTTCTTCCATTCCTCTCTCTGCTGCTTCTTCCGTTGTTCTTCAGCCTACTTCTATTGTTTTTCTTCTTCCTGTTGCTATGCCAAGGTTTCTTTATTTAGCTCTTCCTCTCTTAGCTTCTTCTCGACCTCTTGTTGTTCTTTGGCCGTTTGGATTTGGAAGATGACGCTCCTCTCACAAGGTCCTTCCTTTTCAAAATGTCTGCGCTTTCTTCTAGAGTTTTTTCATCCTAACTCTCTTGATCTCCATTCAGGTCGGATGATCCTTCAGGAGTTTCTTTTCTATCTGCATTGTGCCGGTTTCTAACCTGTTCTTCAATGGGGCATTCTGTGTGTTGGTAGTACTAGTTAAACTTGGCCCTCTTGCAGTGTGCGGGGATGATCCTTTCAGGATCATAATTCCTATGGGAAAAGGTTATAAAGTGAAAACCTTTGATGTCTTCTGACTCCGCTTCCACTTCTTTGAAGTATTTGGTAGTTTAGGCACTGATAATAAGTGGGAGGGTAGGCCATGGTTTCTTCTTGCCTTTGCTGAGGGTCTTTGAGAACCCACTCGTCATTTGATAACACACCTCTTGTAGTAGCAGTTTGTTAGTGACGAACTTGGGTAGTGTGTGAGGTGCCTTGAACCAATTGGCTACCTTGGTTACTGTTTCCATGGACCAACTGGACATGCAGGGGGGATATTTACCGAAAAGATGCCAGTAGAGCACACAGATGAACTTGTCTGAGATGGAATCAATTTCTTGCTTGTATATGGTAGCCCAGAACACATTCAACTCTTTGTGTATGGTACCACCGTGCTTCGCATCCCAGTTGTGTGACCATTCCTCAAAATTTCACCATGCACACACTACATCTAAGAGGTAGGAAGCCATGTATAATTCTGATGCACACCCCTCTTTTGGTACCTGGGCTACTGATATGTTCACCCCGAGATTTGATAGTACTAGGTATGCCTAGTTGAACCGAGTGTTGTAGGAGGCGACCACATGCATGAGTGGGATCCATGTTCCACTAAAAGTAGTGGACTCTCTCCTACCATACAATATACACGTCATTTCTTCCATGAGCTTGTAAACCTTCCTAAGGCCATCAGTTTTTTATTCCTGATCCTTCTCCCCTTTAAACTTCTCAGGCTCCCCCCATCAACCCTTCAAGGTGATTTGTACTGGTACCTCGTGTGTGGTGACCCACTCAACATTGAAATATTCCTCCCTATCAGGGAGTGCATAGTATGTCTATGCATCCTTTCCAGTCAGATTGGAAAAAGTATTCCTTGCATGATCACGGGTGACCCCGAACTTGGAATCGACCTTCTGAAGAATCCATTTGACTACTTCTGCACATGGGAATATTGGTGGGTGGGCACCCACATACTGATGCTTGGACCTTTTGACTTGAATGTATACTTCCTGGTCCACGAGATCCTCTGGGAATTCTTGCTTTGTGAATTCCTGGTAGACTTCATACCATTTCATCTTATCACCTTTCCTGAAGACATAGGCAGTGTATCCATAGATAGGGGGCGAAAGAGGAGTCATGTCTCCTCCTAATAGCTCTATCTCTACGCTTTTTTCTCTCCTTTCAACTTTTGGAGGCCCCATGTCACTTGAGGTCGAAGAGACAAAGACACACTCGAGCTCATCTTTGATATCCCCTGAGCATGTTTAGAAAACAGTCCCATGATAAGAAGGATGGCATGAAAGAAAAATAAAAGGACTGACTAGATCTATGAAGGATTTGGCTATTCAGGCTAAGTCACTGTGACCTCTCCTAGTGGCTATAGCTGCATATTGGTGACCTAGTAACAAGGTTGCATGGTCGCAAGGTTGCGTCTACATCAATGGTTCCGATTTTGCGACTTTGCAACTTAGTGATCGACAACCAGGTCGCAAGGTTTCCAGGTCGTGAGGTTGCAAAGTCGCGATCACGCAGTCAGTTAATACTTTGCGACCTCGCGACTTTGCGACTCAATGACCAGGTCATGAGGTCGCAAGGTTGCGAGGTCGCAAGGTCACGAGGTCGCAAGGTGGCATTAGGGCTTTCTGAGGAAAATCATGCGATCGCAACCCACGGGGAAGATGTTGAAAGTAGGGAGAAAAATGTAAGTCAGGGGGGAAAACATTTGATGTATTCTTCCTCCGCTTCCACATATTTGAATTATTTGACAATGTAGGCATCGATAATAAGTGGGAGGGCAGGCCATGGTTTCTTCTTGCCTTTGTTAAAGGGTCCTTGAGAACCCACTCGTCATTTGATAGCACACCTCTTGTAGTAGAATTTTGTCAGTGATGAACTTGGGTAGTGTGTGAGGTGCCTTGAACGATTTGAAGACCCTGACAAAATTTCTCTCTCGAATGGGGAACCAGTTGGGTACCTTGGTTACTGTCTCCATGGACCGACTAGACATGAAGGGGGGATATTTATCGAATAGATGCTGGTAGAGCGCAGGGATGAACTTTTCTGAGATGGACTCCATTTATTGCTTGTATATGCTAGACCAGAACACATTCAACTCTTTGTGGATGGGACCACCGTGCTTCGCATCCTAGTTGTGTGACATTCCTCAAAATTGCACTGTGCACACACTACATCTAAGAGGTAGGAAGCCATGTATAATTCTGAGGCACACCCCTCTTATGGTACCTGGGCTACTGATATGTTCACCCTGAGAGATGATAGTATTAGGTATGCCCAGTTGAACTGAGTGTCATAGGAGGTGATCACATGCATGAGTGGGACCCATGTTCCACTGAAAGTAGTGGCGTCTCTCCTACCATACAATCTACACATCATTGCTGCCACAAGCTTGTAAACCTTCCTAAGGCCATCAATTTTTTATTCCTCATCCTTCTCCCCTTTAAACTTCTCAGGGTCCTCCCACCAACCCTTCAAGGTGTCTTGTACTGGTACCTTGTGTGTGGCAACCCACTCAGCATTGAAATATTCCTCCCTAGTAGGGAGTGCATAGTATACCTCTGCATCCTTTCTAGTCAAATTGGAAAAGGTCTTCCCTACGTGATCACGGATGACCCAGAACTTGGAATCGACCTTCTGAAGAATCCATTCAAATACTTCTGTGCATGGGAAGATTGGTGGGTGGGAACCCACATACTTAATCTTGGACCTTTTGACTTGAATGTATACATGCCGTTCCACGAGATCCTCCAATAATTATTGTTTTACGAATTCCTGGTAGACTTGATACCATGTTGTCTTATCACCTTTACCAAAGACATAGGCAGTGTATCCATAGGTAGGGGGTGACAGAGGAGGCATGTCTCCTCCTGATATCTCTATCTCTAGGTTTTTGTCTCTCCTTCGAACTGCTGGAGGCCCCATGTCGCTTGAGGCTGAAGAGATGGAGACACACTTGAGCTTAGCTTCGATATCCCCTGGCATGTTTAGAAAATAGTCCCATGATAAGAAGGATGACATGCAATAAAAATAAAAGTACTGACTAGATCTACGAAGGATTTGGCTACTCAGGCTAGGTCAATATGACCTCTGCTGGTGGCTATAGCTACGTATTGGCGACCTAGTAACAAGGTTGCATGGTTGCAAGGTCACATCTACATGAATGGTTTTGATTATTCGACTTTTCGATTTAGTGATCGACAACCAAGTTGCAAGGTTTCCAGGTCGTGAGGTCACAAAGTCACGATGATGCAGTCAGTCAATACTTTGTGACCTCTCGACTTTTCGACTCAACGACCAAGTCGCGAGGTCGCAAGGTCGCGAGGTCGCAAGGTCATGAGGTCACAAGGTGGCATTTGGGCTTTTTGAGGAAAATCATGCGATCGCGACCTGCGAGGAAGATGTTGAAAGTAGGGAGAAAAATCTAAGTCATTGGGTAAACCATAGTTGGAAAGCTTACAAGAAGGCCAGAGAGGGGTGCCAGTGATGGATTGAGTAAATAGGAAATTTTCAAAAGGGTCGAGGTATGATGGGATTGGAAAGGAGAAGTGTAAACCCTTATTGGAGTGAAAATGAGGGCTAGGGTTGCAAATGAGTGGGTCCAAGGTCAATTAATAGCCTAGGCCTAGGGAAGGTAAGGCAAAAACCAATGAAAAAGGAAACATCAGGAGGTTTGGAAAATTTACCCAGGAAAAATCACACTCTGATTGGCTCGTCAGGCGTCTCGTTCGCTCCGTCGCACAGGTCAAATGCGACCTACGCATGTGTGGTCATTAATGGAGGTTGCAAAGTCACAAATCAAGCTTAGCCGGGCATGGATGTGACCTTGCGACCTGGAGACGTGGAGATCGCAAGGTCACAAGGTCGCGTAGTCACAAATGTTGAGTTTGGATCAAGGTTGCGACTTTGAGACTTGGTGACTTGGAGGTCGTTGGGTCCCAAGGTCACGTGGTCGAAAATTTCGAAAATTGCAAGGGGAGTGATTTTGTGACTTTGCGACCAACTTGGAAAAGTTGGAGTCATCAATTGGTTCTAAAGACAACTACTGGAAGTAGAATTTCTCAGGGTTCATGACTGAGGGCGAGAGAGACTTCCCTTTATCAAAGTGGTTAGGGGCTCTGAAATTTCAAATGGGTGCCAAATTTGGGAGGGTGTTGTACCGGCTACAACACATTCCACTCCGATTTTTTCTCTTAATTAAGCCTTATCTTGATTTTACATTGTCGTGGGGTGCAAAAAAAGATGGTAGGTAGGTCTCTCATCATCACTATAATCCTAATAATCTCAAAAAATATATTTGAACATGATTAGTACAAAATCGATGATATCAATTAGTAAGCACATCGAAAATGCATGATTAATTGGTTTGACATTGAAATAATTACATTAATATACCAAAAAATTATTATTACCATAATTGTCCCAGGATTGTGGCAAAAAGATGCAATGTTACAATTGGCTGGGTGAAGCAGCTCTCCATTTTCATCTACCAAATGCACCTTGCGGTATGCTTCTCCTCATAAGAGCTTCCGAAGTTTTGTAACTGTTTGAATATTTTGTGCATTTGAACTCAATTCTGAATCTGCATGAACTTTAAAATTTGTATACATTAATTTTATTCAACTGATTGACATGAATAAAAAAAATAAATTCAATTATATAATGAAAATATAAATAAAATATGAAGTAATTATGTTTGGAGATGGATAGGGAGAACTCCGCGATGGACTTTGAGAAATGTTATGGAATGAGTTGGATTTGGAAGAATTGTCCATTTGATATAATTATGAGATTTTCTCCCTGCATTTGAGAAAAATCAACAATAATATTTTGTGTACATACCTAAAATTAATTTCAGTGCCTTAAAAATGGACTTATTGTTATTGGTGATAATGTATTGTTAAATGCGCTAGTGCATTTTAGTCACTGCGCATCGGTGCGATTTTAATAACTAGTGCATCGGTTCATTTTAGTTATTGCGCATAGGTGCATTTTTATTAACTGATGCATTGGTGATTTTAGTTAACAAACACATCGAATATCCAGAAATAAAAAAATTGGAACTTTATTTTTTTGAAGTGAAAAAAGAAGTAAATTGAAAAATGGGTGACAAATTATTTTTGAAAATCTAATTTCATAAAAAAAGTTCTTTAAATAGTAAAAGCTATTCATTATTTCATTATTTTTGCAAAAACGTTCAGGGAGGGATTTTCAAAAGAGACATACCTAGAGCAAGAGAGCACGAGATCACTGTGGAGCAACAAAATACTTTTTAAAAATAACGCTATTCAGAGAATCAGAATTGGAAATATCTGGTGATTCATACAAAAACCCTATAGTATAGTAAAATTGTTAAAATTTACTGTAATAATTGTCTTTTTTACAGTTTCTATTGGATTTAATACATGCATAGTAAAAAATTTAAATTTTACCGTGGATTTTAAAAAAAACAAAAAAACAAAAAAATCCTTTCCTACGTTAAACCCTTACTTCTTCTTGTTTATGTGACTTCACAATTAGGGCTTTTCATTTTATATTTATAGGGTTGGTATTACTATATATATAGGAATATGACATCTAATCCGTGGGAACACTTGCAAATTTGGATCCCAATCCATGTTGGCCCTTACATGATGTAAAAAAAAATAGTTTTTTCTTTTAATCTGTGTGCTCTGTTTAAAATAGCGCATCGATGCGCTATTGTAGCATAGCGCATTGGGTGCGTACTGACAAAAAAACATTATTTGATAAAAACATTTTTTTTATTAATTTATGTTTGTGTTAATTGGTGCACTAGTTAACATATGACACACTGGGTCTCCTTGTCGACAAAGAGCACCATATGGTGTACTGTATTAGTGGTGTGTTTATAAGAACCTACCAGACCATGTTAGGTGCGTAATTTGGGAAAGGTGCGCCGTTTTCTTGATTTTTTATTTTTATTTTGTTTACCTGAAAAGTATGTGCTTTATTTATAAAATATATATAATGAATGGTATGGGACATGTTTCATATTGATAAAGGAATGACTAACAAGTGTTCAAGAAACAAAAATTCTGATAACACAATGAGAAGAGAAAAAAAGGCAAGTTCTTTGTAAATTCTCTACAAAAATTATTATTTTTGAACTATGCGCAAGTTTAACTAGTATGTATTGTTTAGTGTGTATTGTGCAGAGCCAAAAAATGACGAAGCTTGATAAGATTATTTCTGATCTAAGACCAAAAGAGTGTAAAAGCTTAATGAGAAAATTGTAGAAGGATGAATCAGGTGAATGAAAAAATACTATCGATCTAATACGGGTTTCTTTTTTGAATTTTCCTTAATAATATAGTTAAAAATATTAGATAACATGTTTCAAACAATATATTAATTCACATATGTTTAATATTCTACAGGGAACACCAACGAATAAAAGGAATGTTGTTCTAAGAAAAGAAAAAAATAGAGCATGCAAATTAAACTGAATTGCTCCTTAGCTCATCTGGAGTGGTGCTGGAGGTTAACAAAAGGGGGAAAAACTTTTACAAAACTTTGATGGATCTAGTGGAATGAATGTATAGACGTTATTTCCACTTACAATAAAAAAATCAGTCGAATGATTCCAAGAACCAAATTTTATTTAAACTACAAGATGTGTTTCCAGAGAATTGGTCAATGAGACATGCCAGACTTTTAATAGCAAAAATGTACAACAACAAAAAAGAAGGAATGAAAAATTAATATTCCTTTAAATGTTTTTCTATAATTATATGTATATATTACTACAAAGAAATCATTTATAAATATCAGTTTTGTTACATTTACTTTTCATATATAAATATAAAAATTAAATAGTTTATTTTCATGTTACATTTTCAGGAAGATTATGAAAATATCAAAGGATGAACGAGCTAATATTAGAAATATGCCTGTAGCAATGTCCAAAAAGGTATAGAAGGAGATGGTCAAGGAAATGGACATAATTGCATCGCATGAGGAGCCATCTCAACAACAACGTTCTTCAAATGTAATATGTAATCATTAAATTTTTTGATTAGGTATAATAAATATTTTTTTTAGCATTAAGTATTAATTTTCAAGTATTTTCTTGCAGAAAAGAAAAGAAAATGGAACCCATTCAAAACATAAAATAGGATGACAAGGAAGAAAAGGGTTGATATCTATGTTTGTGAGTAATTGTTACTTCCTTATAAAAACTTAACTAGATTTCATTTTTGTATATTTTAAGTTGTTTTACAACAATCATCATTGAATGTCTTCAAACAGGTGCTAACATACAAAGAAGAACCATGAGAAGAATTGATTGACATTGGGTTAAATATGGGTTGTCAGTATATGTTGGCATATAACAAATTAATTGTGGGATTTGTAAGCATATATCTTGTTTTACTTAGCTCTGTCTATAATTAATAGAAAAAACAAATATTTTATATTAAATATATGATTTGTTATGGGGTATAAAACTTGTAGGAAACAAAGTATGGAACTGCGCCAACAAATGAATTGTTGAGAGATGGCATGCAATTTGGTTTTGAAAGAATGTGTATAGTTCATCAGTCAATTCTTGCTATGGTACATTTCTTTTCGATTTACATTGATGTATATTATTTAATATTGAAATGTTCATTATTCTCACCAATGTATATACACTCATTACACTTTATTTTTATGTTTGTAGATGGAAGTTGAAGAAGAAGAAAACAATCAACCCAATGAACCAAACCTTCCTCCAAATAACCTAAGTCATGGAAGTAGCTCGAGCAGTGACAATAGTTCCAGTGAAGAATCATGATCAATATGTTTGGATATCAAAGCAAGGCGTTGTATTTTTTGAAATATTTTTCTATGAAATCAAACATTTTGTTTAATGTAATGGACATAATTTCCCAATTGAAAGACAAAGGGATACCAATAACTATCCCATTTTGTATGACAACGAGTGTCTTATTCATATATATATATAATAAAATACGTTTTAATTTATTCTATTGCATTCTCCATTGTCACTGTGAAATGTTACACCATTGATTAAATATAAGGATGATTAAATATTATAATGAAGAGATGTGAAATCTGATGATATGATATAACAAATTAATCCAAACATCACATTCAAATGCACTAATAAAAAATTAATTGATATGAATATTGTTATAATATATGTATCAACTTTTGATGAATAATGAATTAAAAAAATCACAATAAATTCACTCTCACAGGACAATGTTTCTAAAAATTACAAAATGAGCACCGGTGCATTTATATGATATTGTGCACCGGTGCGTTTCTATGACCTATGGGCACCACACAAATACCAATACCAATTAGAATGCCCAGTTTGCTTTATCGATGACTACCACCCGGGTGGTCCAATAGACATTGCATGCACTGGTATGGTTTTCCTTTAAGGCGCCAATGCATTTTTATAACTTAACTACCCGGCGTGTTTTAGCACCTAGATAGCCTGATGCGGTTTTACACCTTAACGGCCAAGTGCATGCACCTTCCATCAACCCGATGCATCTTGCTGGGTAACATGCATTGGGACATTGCTAAACACCATCGGGCGTCCGAAATTTGTTTTCCATCCCAGTGCTTGGTATGTTTACATTACTAGTGCATACATTGTAAAACGCATCTATGTGTTCACACCTGATGCACGCACCGATGAGAAAAACATCCGTAAAAACATCCGGCCGCCCAATTTTTTTTACTTGTTTTGAATTTCCGTTAGAAGCTTCGCCAAAACCTTTGTTACCAAAAACAGATGTTGTAGCAAATGTTTTTTTGAAAATTTTGGCTAACTTTTTAACATTAAAACCCTCCTTTATAACCTCCGCTAGAGGGTATTTTCCTTGTAGAGATGAAAGATATATGAGGCATTTTCCAAGATTAGCACCTTTGAGAGGCCATCTTACATACAAGAAAATACTCATGATGTCCTTCAATGACCTAGAAATGTGGTTTTGGTGGAAGATTTTTGAGGGAAACGTGAGATGACAAGGAAGACGTTGATGATCAAAAGAGAGACACGAGATGAGTGTGCCAACTCTGCAAAGCACTGGTAGTACCTACAGATCAATAATCAATCCATTTTTGTACTTAAAAATAATTCCACACTAATGATCAAATTGCAGCAAAATAAAATAGACAAGAAAGGATGAGTTGAATTTTATTTCATTAAGAGACAATTTATCTTGTAGCATGCATCTGACATACATACATGAAAACTTAAAGAAGAATATAATTTAACTCCTATATATGTAGAGACAAAGTATCTAAGATAACAATGATCTAAATAATAGCAATATGGAAAGGAAAATAACCATATATTTTTGGCTTGCTACTGTAGACTCTTCAACCACAATTCCGACAAGAGAGGTGGTAATCGAGCCTGCCACAACAATTTTTCTTGCAATTAAACTTCTAGTAAGAAAGAAGGAAATGTTGATACTAAAAAAAATGCATAAATAAAATACACAAAGAGATTCTGGAGCCTCTAGGTTGGGCCCTAACCCAAGGGGACTCAACCCTCTAAAACAAACTCAAATCTAAGACACCAGTAAGTTTTTCATTAACACAAAATGAAGTTAAACTACATCATGCAAAGTAAAAATGACAATCTCAAGTTCTTGGCTCTCACTAGATCTTCCTTTATCCAAATATTTAAATCCTAGTTAGTCCTTAGGCTTTTTTAATTGTACAAATATGAATGAGGGGCAACCTCGGAAAGAGGACTACTTCTATCCAAAATATTAAAAAAAGTGGATTTAGATCCCTTAGATCCTTGCAACTACTTGAGTTGATTGGATTCCAGTAGACCTTGAGTTGTTGATGAGTGATTTTAGGGATCAAGTTGAGTTGAAGGAGATTAAATGCAGGGGACAATTCTATTGTATCTCCTATAGATTCCCCAATGTACCTCTACATAGTAAATGCAGTAAAAAATTCCATTTTTCCTACACATTAACCACATTAGGCAACAAAGTATGAAAAAGATCATTTAGTCTTCTTAATAAGCACATTATAGAAAAAAATATGTTAATTAATGTGAGAAAATGAGAACTTATAGGTTGGAGGATAGCTAAATGGGTCTTATAATATGCCTATTGATGGTGCCCATCATCACCCCCCTGTTGAAGGTGTTGCTCACCCTTTAAGAAACTTACTGATTGATTTCTAGCTCATGCATGGCCCTAGTGGCCTCTTCGACATCCCAAGGCACCTCAGATGTTCCTTCTTGTGGGTATAATCATGCACTTGCCTCTATGGCTTCCCAATTCCTTTGTTCCTCTTCTTGATCTCTTATCTCTTATAGGACCAATAACTTTAGCCCTATACAATTGATCTTCAAGCTTTGAAAAATAATTTTGTAGAATGGGGTTCTCTTGAGGGCATTCCTTAACCTTTGAGGGGAGTGATATTCCCTGATTTGTAGACTGTGGGGTAGAGCATACCATCTCCTTTGGCAAGCTTGTAAACTCTCAGTCCCCAATAGCCTAAAGGTATCTTTGAAATGGAGGATGGCTTGTTATTTTTTTCCCATGTAACGAGGGGCCAATTTTGGATTTACAGAGATAAGATTATGGTTTATTATGATATCCTTGGGACTTATTGACTGATTTTATGTATAGGGGCTCACTTTCTTCTTTGGCTATAACCCTCTTTACTTGCTCAACCATTGTTTCTTCGTGTACAAGAAAAGAGGCGAGAGCCATCAGTTGTACATCTCCCAACCTTAAATTAGGGTCCCAAAGGTTCATGTGTGTGAGGATCATGTTGTGCATATAAAATTAAGCCAATTTGGCCCTATCTTCAATGCTTATATGTTGGCAGAAGTCAATGAAATTCCTATAATCCTAAAATGGGAGAGAACCATATTGTGCTAATGTATTAATTTGAAACTATGACCATTATTATTTGAGGAATATCACATATGATTTTGCTGGTTTCCTACACTGGATGGCCTCCATGGAAAAATTTTCCATGGTGGGAAGTTGTGCCTTCCTTTCCTATAAATTATCTCTTAACCTCGGGTTTTCTAACTATAGTTTCTCCATCATGATTGATTCTTGGAGCATCAATTCAACCATTTCCTTAACCATTTGTTTCACCTTTTCCTCCATGCCATGCCTACATCCTCTAACTTTTTTGATTTGGCAATCTGCATCCATCAATGAGTTTGGCTCCTTTCCATTTCTAATTCAAATAGGAGGGGAATTACAACATTTTCAAGTATAATTATTCTTGATTCAACAAACTTGTAATATGATCCAATATTAGGATTTGGATCAAGCTATTGGGGTCCTTTAATACCTTCTCCATCCTATTGAGGTGTTGATTTCCCTTCCTATAGCATTTTCTCCTTATCCTGTAGTAATTATGTCCTTTTCTATAGCACTTATGTCCTTTCCTATAGCAGGGCATTTTATGCTTGGATTTTCTTAGCTATGACTGCCCTAATGGATGGCCTTCTCATAATTTTAATGGGTTGTTTTTCCTTGGATTTGAGGGACGTAAAATTCTCAATATTCCCTTTTCCTTGTCTGAATTATCCCTCTCGATGGCTAAAATATTCCTCAATTGTGATTTGGATTGTTGAAGGAGGTCGAGCCCTCCCTTGTTTGATCCTAGTGCTCTTCCTTCTCTTAAAAATAAGGCACCTTTCCTGGGTTGCCTCCTCTTGGGTTTGATAGGTATGGTAAGGGTTGCTTGGGTAGAAATCACCTCTTGTTATGTATTCCCTTCTGAGAGGCTTACCTCTTGTGTTTGTTATATCTTATTCTGAGGTTTAGAGGGCTCTATAAGGGTCTCTTTTTCTACCTTTTGTTTCACTTCCTCTTACTTCCTCCCTTCTCTAGATTCTCCTTCAATTTATTCTTCATGTTATTCACCCTCTTCTTCCTCCTCTTGTTCACCTTCTTCCTTAGCAGCACTAGATTTTTTGGTCTCTTCATGTTGTGTTAGAGTTTGAGCTTATGTTTCAATGAAGGCCTCCCTATCCATGTCCCAAAAATCATTTCATAACATAGAGCTCCTAAGGTGACTTAAGGCATTCAAAAGAACAAGTGTTATGAGGCCATGACGGGAAATGTGTTTATGTTTCCATTCTCTCACCCTCTGGCTCATTTCAATCATGGATTGAAGGAGAAAATGTGGAATACTGAGCATCCTTAGGACAAGAAACTATGTTTGGAACCTCATCTCATAGAGTAGTATAAATTGGTAGGCATATACAACACTCAACTTTCCTTCACAAGATATTTTCTTAAGAATTATATAGGCCACTTCATCCCAAGGGTAAGGAAGGGTCTCCTTTCTACCTACATTCCTTTTTTTAAACTTTATTTTCTTTAGGGAGGAAGAAATTATTCTTAGTTGTGATGGCTTATGTCCTATATTCCTTACCCCATCTAAATACTAGAGGAATGGTGGTGACTCTGCTAATGATATTTTCACTCAAATGGATGAAAATTACCCTTACAATAGTGGTGGCACTGTCTTCCCCTTCAGATTGAAGGGCCATGATAAATTCACGGTTTATCTCATCATCATACCCCTTTAATTTTGCAAAGAACCCCATCCATTTCTGGATTAGGAAGATATATCCTATAGGATGATGTTGATGGATTATGTTAGTGTCCGTGGGATCCCTTCTATTGAAACCAATTCCCATGTTTCCTACTTTTTCTTCCTCAAGCTTCTCAAAGAATTTCTTATGAAGGTTGTGTTTTGAGAAACTTAGGGTTTCAACACATAGGTGAGAGGGTTTGCACTCTTGTTATAGTAAAAGGGAGGAGAATTATATTATAAAATTCAAGTAGACTACCCTTGCTTCCACCTTTCCTCCCACATATAAAAAGAAAATAATTTTTAAGAGAAATTCAAATCAACAAGGGTTTTTTATGGGATATATATATAGGTCTAATTTCAACCAAATCATTCCATTTTTTGACCATTAAATTTGAGAAGAAGAACACTAATTACCCTTCCCTAGGTGATTTCTTCATGATTTTGGTTGTTTGGAGGGAATTAAAACCCTCTTTCCCCTCTCAGCCCGATCCTTTAGCAACTATGCTGCAATCCTGTAGCAATTTATTCAATCCTATAGAAACTATCACTGATCCTATAACACCTACTTTTGATATTGTAGCGCCTTATAGTTGATGATGTAGCTTCCATATAACACCCTAGGGGACCCCTGGTTATAGGTAACTCAACTCTCGACGTCTTAGTGGGCCTCTCTAATCATTTTTGGAATGTGCTTCTCGATACAAATGGAATCGGGCATGTCCTTTTTATTTTCCCTTGTGGTAGCGTGCTGAACACACTTTGTGAGATAACCCCTACCTGACATACACGCATTTAATTTTTTAGACCGTTCCCCCCCACTCCTCATAATTATCGCCCCCCTTGTTTTGAATTTTATGTGTTGCATGGAAGGTGAGTTAAATACACTTTAACTATCTGAGGGTGGCCAAGTTCACTCGCCAACTCCATCCTATAAAATCTGTCCCTCATCCATTAAGAACAATTTTGAACCATTATGCGCTTCAAGGAAGAGGTGAGGAGTTTCATACCTGAACCTACTTGGTGATGTTGAGTTATTGTTGATGTTTGCATGTTTCTCCAGTGATTGATATACTGCCCTTTGGAGGTGTTATTTTTCATGCACTAGTCCTTCTTTACACAATTTTTATTTATTTATGAATATTCTCTCCTAGGTGTTTGACTGAGTGAAGCCTTATAATGTAGGTTATTCAAGGATCGATCGGTTATTGTTGGAGGTGATAAGTGACTATGTAGTTTCTCCTCGAGAGTGGTGTGGCTTCCCAAAATATCCAGGATGGTTGATCCCCATCTATAGTAGAGTTCATATAATCCTCCTCCTAGGTAGTGATTTTGTAGATATTTTCCAAGATAGAATTATTTACATCATCATTAATAGGCTTAGTGAACCTATCAATATTTATAAGGGTGTCACCATGCATAATTCTTCTGTCTCAAATGCCATCTTTCTTTGTCTCATATTGAATATAACATTCTTGTCAAATTGAATATAGTATTGTTATGATATAAATACTACTAGAAAAACATCTCAACCATTATACCCATTGATACCCTTAATATTCCCTAAAAGGCAACTATTACTGCCCATCCTCAACTACATTTCTCCATATACAATATCCAATATCTAGTTTGTCATAGGATACTGGAAAATTCTACACATTTGATCCTTTGACCATCTTGTCTTGTTGGCCAATCACCAACCTAAGGTTGTCATTTAAAACCTGTAAAATGTATTCTTTACTTTTTCCAAGACTTATGTCCCTTATTTTAAACTTATTAGTCATGGGGAGATTTAGATTCCAAGTTATATGAATGAACCACACTCATATCTATGAGGAAATCCCAATAATTCAACAATTCTTGAGAATTTTAAAATTTCTGTGTTGAACTTGATACCCTATATCATATAGATTTATGGTAAAATCTCAGATTGAGATGGCCAAGGCCCAAAAAAGGTGAGTATACAATGAATATATTGTATAAAATTCCATTAGTAGATAGTATTGATCATTGTAAGGTGTGTAATTTAATATGGAATGGTAAACTTGCATGTGGCTAATAGGGCCATGTGCATGGAGGATGCATAAAATGAAAAAAATCAGAAAATTACCATCTATCATGACATGTATATATGCCCAAAAAATATGAAATAAATTCTCCAAAATAATAAAACATAGGGCGGAGATATTGGAGTGAGTTTGGTGAGTGATTATCCTTTAAGTAAAAAATCGTCAACATCTTATGGAAGATCAATTCAAAATTTGTATGTTGGAATTCTTGATTGAAGAGGAACCTTTTTAGGAATGTAATAAATATGAGAAAGTGTTTTTGCTTAGAAAGACAGGCTATGATGAAGGAAACAATTATATCTATTGAAATTTGAATTAAATGAGGATACCAGACTGTAGGTTGACGTTGATTCTTATTTTTCCTTGTTGCTTTGGTTAGATGATAAGAGGATTGATCCACTTACCATTTTTTAAAGGAGGTAGTTGATGGAATCAACAGTTGATAGTGTTTCTTCTTAATAGGGTTTTCTATTGGCTTCAATTCTATTCTCATCTATCCCAGTGAACTTGCAATATGTTTATTTTTTATCAATTCTTTAGCAAATAAATTTCATATTCGTACAACAACTCCACCACTTAGGTGATATTTTCTTCCTACCAATAATATCCATGATGGCCATTTTCAAGTTTTCATCCTAACCTATATGAAACTTCATTGTATTTAGAGTTTCTGTAGTATGGTTTACTAGGACTAGAGTATTTTACTTTTCACTCCCTTTCTATGACGATTTCCTCAATCTTCATATTCCTAAGCTCCTCCTCATCCATAGGGTCTTCTTGGTACATATTTTTTTAGTAAACTGGTATGGTATACTTAACTGTTCCAAATCCTTATGTCACATGAAGAGAAATCTTGGTATTTGACTAATGTACCAAGGTTCCTCCCCACTAAAATAAAATGTCTGATCTGTTGAAAAAGGCTAAAAATATTTGAATCCTTTGACAAAAATTGGAAAGTCACGCAAAATTGTGTTAACACCATATCCTAGTCTCTTATCTATCTACTCTTTTCCTCTTATACATAATAGCTTTTGGACATATAATTCAAGGTGTGGAAAAAGTGAAAAACCCATTCTTACCAAGGGTATTCTTTGTCTGTCCATGTCTTTTTACAAAACCATACATCTTCCTTGGGATCTTCTAACTTTATACCTATTTTATAATTCCATATCCTGAGGGGGATTAAATGGAAGAGTCATACCCTATACTACTTACATCCAATTGGAAAATTTCTCTTTTTGCATCACCCAACAACACATTAGTGTTTCTTTCATCAAACTTCCATTGCCTGCAATCTATGTTTTCTTGGGACCACTTCATCTATGTACACTATGAACTCTAGTACTGAATTAATCCCATCAAGTTTTGGTAGGTTATGCACCTTATTTCCAATCCACTGCATCAATCTTTGTACACATCTGCACCTTCATGATGGCTTCTTGTACAAAAAATTTCCATCTTTCCAAAGCCTCTTTATAATTCTTGTAAAAGCAATAACTACTCCATCTTCGCTCCCCATCTATAGTAGGGTTCACATAATTCTCTTTATAGGTAGTGATTTTGTAGATATTTTCCAAGATGTAATTATTTACATCATCATTAATAGGTTTATAAGGGTGTCACCACGCATGGTTCCTCTATCTCAAATGACACATTTCTCTATTTCAAATCGAATATAGCAATGTTGTCAAAATCCTAGTCTATCCCAAGAAAGGTAGGATAGGGGTCCTTCTCATCCATGATCTCGATAACATAAAAATAAATTTTCATATTTACTCCATAAATATTACTTCAACATCCTCTACCCTTCGCACAAGATAGATTTTATACATATTTTCCAATATTAGCTAGATGGGTGACCATACCAATCATAGTTTACCCATAAGCTACCAAGGTCTTTTTTGGAATAATGTTAACATCAGACCCAAGATCCAACATAACATCTTGTATCACATAGCCTAAAATGACCATATCTATATTAAAATCCCTACCATTTGTCCTCCTCTTGTTTACCTACCTAACATGTCTCTCTGGAAAATTTGAAAACATAGGGATATCCTCATCTTCTAAATCTCTATTAACCTTTTCAACATCTCAATTAATATCCTAGACATTTGAGGATCATTTAAGATCTTTACACATCATTTCAAGAAGGTACTTACTTATTCTTCAGGCTAAATCTCATGCTCCTTGAAGATGTGCATGTCCTTTTGACTATCTGATGCATTCCTTACGAAATCTACAACATCATGTAGGAATTACTTATGTTAAACAACCTAAAAATTAGGTGGCACGAGGGCATATTTATTAACCTTGCCTTCTAGAATCCTCTCTGCATCTAAACCTCATGTATTTTTAATTCCTTGCGTCACTACATGTACAAATGGCTCCTTAATCTGCTTTCTCCTGGGTTCTGTATAAATCATGTTACATCCTCTTCTCTTTTCCTCTTGCTTGGCTACAAAATATAGAGAGTTATCTGTATTATGCTCTGTATTGTGACAATTATAAGATCAGTGAAATTTCAGTAGGCTACCCCAATAGCATAAAGTAACATAACAAAAAATAAACGAATGTGTATGTCGTATATAGGTATTTTCTACATTCCTAGCCCACAAATAGATGCCCAATCCCAGCTTGGATGGTTTTTCCATTGCCTAGAACTATGAAAGTGTCCTAGGAACTCTCATCCAAATGGTAAAAGGGTTATGATGGAAATATCGATACCAAAATTTGATCTTAAGAAAATATTATACTAATGTGCACAAGGAGCCCAAAATGATTAACAACACCATGAAAGTTCATCATAATGATATTCTATGTGCATAGGAACCAAAAGGATAAGAGCCCGTGGCTCATCTTATCAAGTTAAAACTAAAAAAAATAAAAAGAAATAAGTATATAATTGTTATGGCATCATTTCTCACCTTCATATGATTCATGATTGCTTTGATGGTTTTGGGCACCCATTCCTACAGACTTGGACAAATTCACTTAAAAACAGTGTAAAAATCCCCATACGCGACTATGCCCGTACTTTTCCGCGTGTATACGCGAGTCCAGCTGCACTTTTCTGTGTATGCCATTAAAATGATTAAAAAATATATAAAAATTCCCTATTTTCGGGTTGGGTTGATGGTTACTCAGGTAGTTCAACCACCCCAGCACGTGGCCAACTGTTTCCAACTGTTGAAACTACTTGGAGGGAGTATAAAAACCCCTCATGTGTATGGCCTAAGAGAGAGAGAGAATTATTGATATTATACTCTATTGGTATTCCCTATCCAAGTCTGATTCCCCATGCCTCCTGCACTTTCCCAGTTCATTGTAGGAAACCCTTGTTTCCTTGAGATGCTCATCTCCCTATATGTCATCTCGTATGCACCAGTTTGGAAGGAGTCTTAGCGAGGCAAGGGCTGGACGGATCCAGACGACGGTCTGCTCGAAGGCCGTGGAAGGATCAGGTGATCTCTCCACTCGTTACTTTTTTACATGCTATTTATAATACAGAAGTACCATGCTGTTCCCGAAATAAACGTGTTAGTGTATGCTTATATGTATGAGAATATTTGTTATACAAGCATTCATTATGATTTATTTAATGTTTTATATGAATCTCACTAACATTTAGAGTAGATATATGCTGTACAACCTGTCCTTTGTGCTGGTTTCTTCTTGTTTTTTAGGTTAAGAAGGAAGGGCAGTTGCTGGGGGTTTGGACCCCACGTGGATCTACTTCAACCGTAGAACCGAACTGGGTAACTTTCCTCATTCTCCCTCTGTTAGTTGAAGAACGTGCATGGTTATGTGAGTCATTTGAGTCTGCATTTGTTAAGTCACGTGCCCACATACTGTGGAGGTTGTATCCCAACCAACCTCTAGGGTGATATTTCCCCAAAACAGAACTGGCGACTCCGCTGGGGATCACATTCTTGTGATTCTCCTGTTGGGTTGTTTCAGCTGTTTGGTAGGTTGCTAGCAGTTTTATCTGTCATTTGCAGTCCATTTTATTTTCTTGCAGTCAGTCTGAAGTCCTGGTGTCTTTTCCAGGCTTGTCCTTTTGTTTTTTTCATTATTTTCCTTTGTATATGCACTTTTTTCTGCACACAGTCGCGTATACACGCGAGTTTGTCTAAAGGGACCCGCGTATACGCAAGTTTCCCTTAACACAAACGCGTATACACGCTGGTTGCATAGCTGTGAAGTAGCGTATACCTAGGCATATTTTGAATTTTTGGGTTTATTGACTTTTTGGTCCTTTCTGGCTGTGGAGGCCTATTTCTACAGTGTCTCTGTACTTACTGGAGTGTGAAGGAAGTGGTTTCATGTCTTTTCTCTCTTTCGTTTGAGTGGAAACTAGTCTTTTTGCAAAAGTTTTGTTACTGGTGCTGGCACTTCTGGATTGAGTTCCAAGATTGCTTTCTGAGCATTCTTCGCTGTTCTGCTTTATCAGAACAGAGAGCTTCTGCTCACTGACTCGCTCCTATCTTTGTGTTGTGCTTTGCATTGCGATTTTTGCTTCGTTTTTGATTGGTTTTCTTGAGTTCCATAGGCTAGGGTTTTGTTGCAATTTTCGAAGAACTTTTCTTGCTTCTTTGGAGTTTTTTGTTGCAGCGAGTTTGCACTATTTGTCTAGGCTGATTGGCTGAGTTTTTGGTCTTCTCTTGCTCTTATTGATCTTGCTACGAGTTAGCTTTATAAGGTTTGGGAGCATTGTTGAAGTTTGTGCTTGAAATTCGGTCTCGTTTGGTTTGGATTTTGATAGTTGTGCTTAGTCTTTTCGAGCTCTTTCTCTATAAAACAAAAAAGCTCAAAAAACATTTGCTTTGCTTTTTGTTTTTGCATTTCAAAGGCTTAAAAAACATTTTGACTTGTTATTTGCTTTTGTTGTTGCATTTTCATTTTTGTTTGCTACAACTTTTGAAGCTTTTGTGAAGTTTCTTGCTTTAGTTTTAGGCTTGATTTTGAGGAGGAGTTGTCACTTGATTTCTTCTTCTTATTTTTAAGTATTTTGCTGTCCTTATTTTAAGAGTTCTTGATTTCGAGAATTAGCTTTCTGGACAACAAAAGAAGAGTTAAAACTGAAGGACTTTTTGGGAATTTCACTCTGCTTTAAGAGATTTGCATCTTAGGATTTACATGCTTGTAGTGATTTGCATTAGGTGCATATAATCATTTAGTCAATTTCTTAGTTTTTGTGAGTGTGAGTTTGCTTTTTGAAAAGAAAAAATACAATTTTTAGTCTCGTAGAACCTGTATAGAGATTACTCTTCATCGAAAGACAAAGAACTGCATTTGCATGTAGTTAAGTTTTTATTAATTTCTTTTGCATCAAAAACACCATACGTTTCATCTCCATATCCTTGTGACTTAATATAACAGCCCTTAAAATAAGCGATTTAATCTAAAATCAACTAGCAAGTTTTTCTAAGTGTCAATCACCAACTAGCTAGGTTGTAGGGCCTTGGAATAGGTGAGAGGAGAGTTAACTCTCCAAGGCCGCTCAAACAAACATAGAAGTTGATTAATTGAGCGAAATCCAACTCCGTGAGGTGGGCTGGGAAAGCTCTCATCCGAGAGTCAAGCGCGAGGGGAAGTGAAGGTTAAGAAGAGGGATACCCCCCCTCCGATTAGCTGAATCTAACCTCAAGACCGTTCCGCCCAGCTTCTGATACGGATTGGTGTCCATAGTTGTTGTTCCTAGGTTCCACACAGGTGACTGCGGGGGGGAATACCCGTGGTACCTGAGGCGGACGTCGCATCACTTTCAGCAGTACTTCTGGGGGGTGCCCTTGTGAAGCTTGGGTGCTTGAGCCGGCAAAGGCTATCGTTAGGAGGTCGGCGTAACTGTTTCTGATACCTTCGCTAGTTGTTCTGGGCCCTAATCATCCCAGACTGCTATCGGAAGGCCCTATACTTCGCTTTCCTGTATTTTGGTGTCCGGTCCTCATCACCCGGAGCGGAAATACTTGGAGGCTGTTTGCTTGCTGTTTCTCAGGGATTTTTATTTTAGTGAGTGCTCTTTGCTCCTAGCTTGCCTAACTTTTCACTTTTTTGAGTCTAATTTAATAAATCTATAAAAGTGGCTGATCAAGCGCCTCGACGTTCGAGGAGAATCCGGGGGTTATCTCCCGAGAGTGCAGAGCCTTCTTCGAGAAGGCGTAGGAGTGATTTAGCAGGTGGTTACCACCCTGTGGAATCTGACGCTGTGGAGAGAGATCCTCCACCAAGGTCTGAAGGTTTCGTAGCTGATTCCGGTGTCGGTTCCGAGAGGAGCGTTCCGCTCACCTCACGAGTGTTGTTTCCTCAGGAAGAAGATTTTCAGATAGAAGATATACCTAAGCCTCCCGCTACAGGTCCATCTCCTCTTCCTCCTGATTATCCGTTTGTTGTTCAGTACATCAGACCGGAGTCTGAGAGACCGCCGGATCTTCCATATCATTCTTATCTTTCGATGGCCACGACTGGGAACGCGGCTTCTACCGTGAGTGCTGCAGGCATTCAGACCCCTGCTTCTGTCGAGGCAGGGGGCACTATTGCTTCATCTTCGATTACTTCTAGCACTGCTATGTTTGGCTCTGGGTTCACCCAAGCATATGCTTCTCATTCTGGTCCCTTCTGTTTAGGGATGTCCATTAGTGGAAATCCCTCTTTTTCCTTTTCCGCCGGTGCAGCTGGATCTACGCCCATGTCTAACATGGCTAGTGGATCAGCTTCGTTTCAGGGTTTCCCCTTTGGGACTGGACACATTCCTAGTTCCAATCCTTCTTTAGGGTCATTTCCGTTTACGTCCCAGACCCAGAGTTTCAACCCTTGGTCTGGGGGGCAAAGTTCGACTACTTTTACGGGATGGAATCCTGTCTTTACTACAGTGGGGGCAGGGAATCAGTTTTACGCAGGTCATCAAGGGAATGCTTCTTTCCCTTCATCGAGTACTTATCAGTCTTTTTCTCCTCTGTCTAATGCTTGGAACCCCTATCAGGCTCTTCATTTAACACTTCAGCGGGGGGAACTGGTCTAGGCTTTGGTAACTCGGCGTGGGGAGGAGGTTCTTCTCCGTTTTCTATGAGTCCTTTCTGGCAGCCTGGTGCCTTATCAAATCTAGGCTATTATTTTCAGAATGTTGGGAATCCATCCCATCAAGGATGGAATTCTCAGGCTCCGCCTCGCTTACATTTTCTGGCAACGTTAAACTTGCCAGATTTGTCGAAGTTGACTAATGACCCGATTCGTTATAGTCCGGGGTGGCCGCCGGTCCCGACCAAACTTCCTTCGGACATTCCAAAGTTTGAAGGTAAGAATGGAGAGGATCCGGCAGACCACATCACCACTTTCCACTTATGGTGCTCTTCGAACTCCCTGATCGATGACTCGATTAGGTTGAGATTATTTCAACGCACCCTAACTGGAAATGCTGCCAAATGGTATATCGAGCTCACTGGGGGCAGTTTTGCCACATTTGGAGAACTGGTTGTCACATTTCTAAACCATTTTCAGTTGCCTGTCAGATATGAGGCTGGGACCGAACTCCTGGCTAATTTTAAGCAGGATGAGGCAACTCACATTTCTGATCACATTCAGGAATGGAGGAGAAGGAAAAGGCTTATCAAAGCTCATATTCCAAGTGAATTCCTTCTCGAGTGGTTTTTAAAATCTCTGCAGTCAGATATTTCAAAAGATGTATCCCTATCTGGGGTATTTTCCGAGGAGCAAGCCATTTTTAGGGCCCAGCAGTTAGAACTGATCTATTCTCAGTCTGGGATGCTTTATAAGTATTTACCCAATGCTCCTCGCTCCAAATTGGATTTGTCGAAACCTAAACCTGGTCCGCATGGTGACGGACTTGTCGGATCGGTCAGTAGTAGTGCAGCCAGCCTGCTTAATCAACTGCAGCAGTTGTCTTTACAATCTGCTCCTTCTGGTCAGGCTGTGCCTGCTGATTCATCACCTTCCCAGTCTTTGTCCATAAATGTTGTCCAAGCTTCTGATCCCAAAGGAAATCAACAATCCGATGGGAAGAAGAAAGGATGAAATAACAAGAAGAAGGGCAAGAACGGGAAGGGCAATGCAAATAAAACCAACGAGCATGTTGGTGAGGGTCAAAAGGAGAAAAAGAAAGTGAAGTTTCCATGCAAGCTTTGTGCTGGAGACCATCTCACACACCTTTGCCCTAAAATTCAGGATGCTCAGCGCTTGTTAGCGCAGCAGGGTTCTTCTAGTTCCCAGGCTGTGTTAACAAACCCTTTTCCCCAAGGGCAACAATTAGTTGTTGGCACGAACCAAAATCCTGGGGCTTCCTCTAGGGGCACCCAGGAAGGGGAAATTCCATCGAACATTTTTATGATGAGTGCTCACGCGGATATCGCTACGAGATCCCGTGATTATGGCGGAGAAGAGTCTTTGAAAGCTAAGGAAGTTCCTGATGCTACTGAGCCGCTTCACATTACGAAGCCTACTGTTGAGTCTATGCCTCGGATGCCCAAAGCATCTTCTAAGCGATCAACGATTAATCCGAATGCGAGGGCTGCCCAGAACTACTCGATTGTAGAAGATCTGGCGCAGATTCCTTGTGCTATGTCAGCTTTAGAGGTACTCCAGTCTTGTCCGGCTCAGCGCAGTGCTTTGCTCACTGCCATTGGGGCTATTGATCCAAAAAATTCTCTTCTGATTACTTTTGATATGAATAATTTTAAGAAGAGACTTCCTCATCACATGGCGTTTCATATTAAATCGTCGTATCGGAAGTGCAATATCTTTCGAACGGTCGTTGATGAGGGTGCTTCCACATGCGTGATGTCTCTCGCGTGCTGGAAGACACTTGGATCTCCCAAAGCTGTTCCATCTAGCACTGTTCTTATTGCGTTCGATGGTCATTCTCACAGACCCCATGGTATTGTCCCGGCTTTGCCCATCTGTGTTGGGGGAAAAACTGTCAACATAGAGGTTGAGGTAGTGGATGCAACCTTGGACTACAACCTTCTGTTGGGGAGGAACTGGATATATGAGATGGATGCCATTGCATCCTCATTATTTCGAATTGTATGTTTCCCCCACGAAGGGAGGATTGTCACAGTGGATCAACTGGACTGTCCTCAAGTAGACCTGAATGCGCCTTCTGACTCATCTGTTCCTAAGTTGGACAATACTAAGGCGCCTGTTGAGAATCTAGGAGTTGGAATGTATTCTTCCCTGATGGGTACTTTTGATCTTCCTCCTCCTACGGTGCATATTAATGCTATTTCATCCTCCAAGGCTCCCCTTCGAAGAGAGTTCTTTCGAACTCATTATTTTTCGGACCCTTGGACCTTACCTTCCCCTACTGCCACATTAGTGGAAGGTCAAGTGGGCGGAATGGCATTTCCGATTTTTGCAGCTGAGATTGCATATCAGTCTATTGTTGACACCGCAGAATCCGTTCCAGCTCCTCTTTCACCGGAAGAGTTGGATGGTGATGTGGCTCCGGCTTAGACGATTAGTTCTTCTTCGGCCCAGGATTGTCTTGATACCACTCTTCCATCTGAAGAGGCCATCCTGGAAGCCATGACTGGTATAGATAGACCGTGGGATGACTTACATCATCGGTCTTACTTCCTACCTTACTTGAACGAAGTTGAAACTAATTTTCCAAGTCCTCAGTCTCCTGGATCTGTTCACCCAGTCTTGAACCCTTTGGCACCAACACAAGTTTATGCTGAAGGGAACATGGCTGTGATCTCTCCTACTATCCCGGTGAACATTTCCAGGGATCCCAATATTGTCGAGAATGTCTTCATTGGAGCTGAATGTTCCCGTGAAGAGATTCAAATCTATACCGAGCTCTTCAAAGAGTATAGGGATGTTTTTGCTTGGTCTTATGAGAAAATGCCTGGCATAGACCCATCTATTGTCCAGCATGAGATCAAGACGTATGAAAACGCTAAGCCGGTCAGGCAAAAACTTCGTCCGGTTAATCCTAGGAAGGCAGCAGCTATCAAAGCTGAAGTTGAAAAGCTGCTTAAGGCGGGATTCATTTTCCCGGTTCCTCTGACTGAATGGGTTTCAAACCCCGTTCCTGTTGATAAAAAGCAAGGAACAATTCGAGTGTGCATCGATTTCAGAGACCTGAATAAGGCGTGTCCTAAAGATAATTACCCCACACCCTTCATTGATCAGATTATTGACGAGTGTGCCGGTAATGAAATTTTCTCCTTCATGGACGGTTTCTCTGGTTATAATCAAATTACTATCCGTCCAGAAGATCAACATAAGACCGCATTTATTTGTCCCTGGGGTACGTTTGCATATAAGAAAATGCCTTTTGGTCTTAAAAATGCTGGAGCTACCTTTCAGCGGGCCATGTCTTACGCCTTCCACAACATCAAGAAGATTATCGAGGCATACTTAGATGATCTAGCTGCTCATTCTCGAAAGAGGATGGATCATCCTGGTCACCTCCGGCAAATATTTGAAAGATGTCGTTTTTATAAAATTTGATTGAATCCGAACAAGTGTGTTTTCGCGGTTACATCCGGTCGGCTGTTGGGATTTATCGTGTCTAGGGAAGGGATAAGGGTAGATCCCTTCAAGGTTGAGGCAATACTTCGGTTGCCTCCCCCGTCTTCAATCCGTCAGCTTCAAAGTCTCCAAGGGAAGTCTAATTTTCTTCGGAGGTTTATCGTCAACTATCTTGAGATTACAAAGGGATATATGAGACTGTTGAAGAAAGGAGTTCCTTTTCTTTGGGACGACTACGCTCAACGCTCATTCGATGCCTTGAAAAAGGCATTAACCTCTGCTCCTTTACTGAGTCCACCCGATTATAGCAGAGATTTTCTTTTGTATCTGGCTACAGCAGAATCTACCATTGGTATGGTTCTGGTTCAGGAGGATGATGCTCTTGCTGAGCATGTTATTTACTACCTTAGTCAAGGACTGGTAGGACCTGAACTGCGATACACCCCGATAGAAAAATTAGCCTTAGCAGCAGTCCATGCTGTGCAGCGACTCCGGCATTACATTATTCTTCGCAAAACTTATGTCTTGGCAGTTGCCAATCCATTTCAGTTTGTCCTCAGCAGGCGAGTGATTGGGGGCAAATATAATAGATGGATTGTGATATTACAGGAATTTGAT